>NSJW01000301.1:0-600000 GCA_019955255.1 Castanospermum australe | reverse complement strand
AGGGATTTGATTCTTTTAAATTGAGTGATTTACTGTAAAGAATAAAGTGAGGAGTTTATTATAGTGAGTAAAGTAAAAAATATTAATTATTAATAAAAAAAATTAAAAAAATAAAATTTTATAATATCATAATTTATTATATATATATTTTATCATGATCTTATTCATTAATTTTTTATTATTAATTAATACTTTTCACTATATTATCTATAGTAAAGAGTTCAATTCAAATAAATTAAATATAATAATAAAAACACATGTATATTTAAACCCACTAGGCTTTCATTACATTTGACTCAAACCTTTGACAGGGTAGCAAAAATTTTCGTATTTGTGAGAATCTATAAGAATACTTGGCATAGGATTAGAGATAAGTATTCATTTAATAAATGAGAATATGGACGTAAATTATACTATCTACTTGTAGATACTTGCGATATCGATAAATTTTTTTTTAATATTTTGTATATATTATATAATTTTTTCTTTTTTTTAAGATGATATGAAAATTAATTTTTTTTATTATTTTATAATAAAATAAATGAATTAATAATGATAAAAATTAATGAACAAAATTTATATTATTTAAATATAAGTATTTAAATAAATTAATAGTTATAAATGATAATTGAACTTGATATGTGATATATTATTTTAATTTTATATATATTTTAAATTATTTAATAAAATTATAGTATATCATACTAAATTTTATTTATTTATATTTTTTATTTTATAATTTTATAATTTTATTTTAAACTATTAAATATCCACGTATATCTACCGATATATGTCTTTTCGTGGAGATTATAAATGAGGGCCACTGACATTCCTACCGTTGCGCCAACAATGAGCAGAACATGTGGGACGCAAAAGGGGCCTCTACAGCAAGCAGAGTTGAAGGAGTTATTGCAGATTCAAAGAAATGCAGACCATAAAAAGTAAAGCGCACACGATATGGGACGGGATAGTGTGTGTGTCAGAGAGAGAGAGAAAAAGACCATAAAATCTTATGTCTTTCTTTCTCTAACCCCCAACCTCCACAACTACAAGACAACAATACAAACCAATATATGAGAGAGTTGTGTGTGTGTGTTAATTGTGACAGATTTGAATGCTGTAGGCATGGGAAGGAAGGTATGGGAAACTTCAGGATATTGAATCAACAGAATGGCATATCTTCGTACTGAAATATTTAGATATAATTTGATAAAATATAATTTTAGTAACATTTTAGAAACATACAAGAATTTCTTCAAAAGTAAGTATCCCATAAACATTGTCCATTATTATGACTAAAAGGTCTTTTTAAATAGTACTTTTTCTAAAATTTAAACTTTAATCTTTTTTTTTAAAAGAATAACTCGTACAGGGCATGGATAACAAGTTGGTATTAACAGAAGCAGTCGTTTGTGAAGCTGGGCTGTGTTCTGTTTGAGTGGAGGATATATTTCGTTCCATGATCTTCTCTTTTATAATCTGATTTGGCCCGTCAAATAATATATCTCACTCCTACAACCATCACGCCCAACCCTTGTTGGTGGATGCACACATCGTTTAATTTGTATTTTTTATCCCTTCGCCCTTTGAGGTCTTCCTAAATTTATTGATCAAAATTTTCAGGTGATGAACAAAATAGAAGGCCCTAGCCACTTGCTTCTGTTATCTCTTGATTAGTTGTAATTTTGTTTGCTTTGTTCGGAAAAAGGGGACCAGACAACAGTTGTATAGGTTTTGGGGTGATTAAGGCAAACATTTCAATCAATGGAGAGACCTAATTTGTAGTGGCGCATGGCCAGAAAACCCAATTATATGTTGCACGTTCGTTGTTTCCCTAATGCACGATGCAGATGGTGCTATCATGTCGTTCAGTCTGTACCAACTGCATCCATATGCAGATTGTGACAATCTCATGACATGTGGTTTTATTATTATAGATAATAAATTGCGACTTGGATGAAGATTTTGGATATTGAAGTTCATGCCATAATTATAATTTCTCTATTTAGTAAAAAAAATATGCATATAATTAACTAGCATATACTTTTTCTCCCTTGCTAATTAATGTATAAATAAGTTTTAAATCAGTGTCACAAAATAAAAAAAAGTTTCAATTTAGTTCCCGAAGTATTTTTTCTGTTTCAGTTTTGTCCTTGGCCCCTTAATTAGAATATACAGGAAATACATAAATGACGAAATTAATTCAACCAAATTTATCAATATTTTGTAGCATCTATTCACTTGATTTTAGAACTGGGGTACCCAAAGTCTGTAGTTAGTCAAGGTGAAGGGGAGGCAGGTGAAATTCCCTCTCCTTTAGATTAATGTAAGGATTTCCCTTCTTTAGTATCAAATTTTCAGTTTCTCAAAAAACTAATAATAACTAATTGCATACAAATTAGAAAAAAGGATAAATTTGTAAATATAACTATTTTTTTTATAAATACATTGGGCTCCTCTTTGGTATCAAATTTTTGGTTTCTCAAAAAATTATTAATAACCAATTGAACACAAATAAAAAAAATGATAAAATTGTAAACATAAACATGTTTTTGGATAATTACATTCTACAACTATAATTGCTTTCAAATAAAGAAGTTAAGTAATTAATTAATAATTATAATACATTTATAAAATAATTATATAAATAAAAATAAAAAATATAAATTGAGATGCATGGTATTGGCCCTCAAAATAACAACAACAACAACAACAACAACAACAACAATAATAATAATAATATGCCAAATATATCAATCCTTAATACTTGTAATTTAGGGAAAAATGTATCTTGTTTAATACAAATGAAAAATTGATATATTTCATTGAATAGAATGGTTTCATATGAGAAGACTTTATTATTCATGTCACTGAATAGACTTTATTATTTAACTTTATTCATGTTATGAGAATATCTTATTGCAATGTATGGCTATGTAGACAGGAATATTGGCCTTTAAATTTTGAAGGGCTGAGTTTTAATGGTGAGAAAGACAGCCTTATCATTGTCATGGGCTTCTTTGCCAGGGAACTTATCATTGTCCTGAGATCCACATCTAAACCTGTAGAATTTTGTTTGGGCATGATGCAACCCTTTGCAAAAGGCTAACATTATAATTAACTATTTTATTTAAATTATTCATTTATTTTTGTTTCGGCCATGACCCACATTAGATCTGGAATGTTTGGGAGTTGAAGATTCTATTCCACTTGAAAGGCTTTGGGAAAACTTGAACGTAACTCTAAAGCCCAGTTAAGAAGAAGTTTGGTTTTGGACTATTTTGCCCATTACCGTACCAACGGTTTTCACTCTACGAAGCCCAAACTTCATCTTTTAATGTTCCCTCAATCAGCTTTTCTTTAATCTATGTTTGGTATAAGATGAAATCGAAAGGTAAGGGATGGAAAAGAAAAAAGTTTCTTTCTTTGTTTTTACATAATTAATGAAGGAAGAAAGAGGAAGGTAAAAGGATATAAAGTGTAAAATTTGAATATATTCACTTATAATTTTGTTTAAGTAACTAAGAATTTGGAATCTCTATAGTTTAATTGCATGTGGAGTTAGAGAGCATTAAACACAAAAAAAATTAAATTTTAAAATCACGACATCATCTTATTTTTGGCTTTGTCTAAAACCGCGCTAACAAATTGCACTCCAGAGAATCTTATAAGGTGCTTTTGGCTCTTGCTTGGTCTTAAGGTGAATAAAACTCAATAGGATAAACTTAGAATCGATGACTATGCAGTGGAGACGCTGATGTTTTGGGTTGGGTTCACAAAAAGGAGTACTGTATGTGTGTAACTATTCAATAGATTTATACTTTTATATAGGACTTAAAGCAGAAGTAGAGTTTAAAATAAGTAGATTTATTAAGTGTTTGAGAAAGATTATTTTTAAGAAATTTTTTTTTCTAAAGCTCTCTTAATAAGATTTTGATTATAAGTTGTTTAAGTATAAAATAAATTAATACAAACATACATTTAAAAATAAAATAGCCTCAAGATAAAATAGGCTAAGATATATGTAGGGCTATTAAATCGAGTCGAATTCGTTGAGTCATTCTCTTTAATCGCATAAATAATTATGTAAGCCGGGCCTTTATTTTATTTAACAAAAATGCTCGAAGTACTGGTGTATTTTTTTTTTACTTTTACCCTTTAACTTAGTTCCTCTTAATTTTATAAATAACAGGCCCCTTCTAACTGAGAAGAGGGATCTTTTGGCTATTATCATAGAGGCCAAACACCGCTCATGAATTGATGGATCTTCTTCGAGGGATCTTTATGCTTGTTAATTATTCCAACATGATTCATGGGGTTCACAAGAGCTCTTAACATCTCTTGGGTGTTTTGTATGCTCTGGAACATGTTCAGGCCTTGTTTTAGCTTCTTTTTCTATCTTTTGGCTCAGGAACATGCCTAGGATCTTGGATCTAATGATTGACCTGTTTATTTTATCTTAAAAGCATGATTAGGTTGTTGTTTAATTATGCTTTTATCTCTTTATTCTCTATTTTCATTAGATGATGCTTCTGAATGTTTGTTGCGTCCTTTAATTTTTGCATCTAGACTTTCGTAAAGGTTTATATATACCCTAAGAATCCATATGGTTCAGGCATATTTTCAATCCATTTTCATCTATAGAAAATCCCATTTAATTAATGTTGCATTAAAATCATTTTCAAAAACCCCTTCTTTTTTCCAAATTCAATTTCACTACTAACATTTAGATTACTAATTAAATGGCATCTAATAGTAAAAACCGACTCTTTCTTGACCCATTTTTAGGTTGTTCGACTCATGGCTCGTTCCAATGTTCATTTCTCAAGGTCTAATGTTCATTTTTTTAATTATAAATTGATGGAAAAGAAGACTTGAGAAGGAATTGAATCAAGTCACTGAGCAATAAAATTTTTATAGAGTTGCTAAAGACAACACATATTAAGTAGACGAGTTAGGTTAAGTTTTAAGATAAGCAGGCTTGTAAGGTGTTACATTTAAAGACCACAATGCAGTAAATCACAAGCCCACGTGCACAGAAATAAGACTAGTCACGCAGTCAAGTAAGGTAAAGAAAGTAAGGGAAGACTAGTAATTGAAAAGTAATGCTATGTATTCTTAGACAATCTTTTTAATATTTAATTAATAAAGTGTATTTTATATAAAAAATAAGTATTTAATGTCTTAAAAGATAAAAATTTAAAAAACATTTAATACTTTCTTCATTTAGTAATTATGAGAATTATTAAATTGATTATTTAAAAAAATATATAATTATTCTTAGTCGAATGAAAGATAAGAAAGGTAAAGTACATGAAATTAAAGCCTAATATGAACCTAAGTGAAACGCTGCCTATGTATTTGGGGGCAAGTGGTGATATATCAAATTGGAAGAAATGGGGTATGAGATAGCACAGGTTAATCAGTTATGCCATGCAAGCAGGAAGCTGAGATATGTTGTGCTAGAAAATGGGCCAATGGGGAGCTTTAATTTCCCAAAATTATTTAAGAGAAGGGAATAGCTAGGGATATGTTGATTTCCGATTCTTGATCAAACTTGGTCTGAAAATAAAGTGTGGGAAGAAAATCCCAGCACAATTTAAGCTTTCGTGAAAATTTAGGGAGAGCTCTTCTTTTCAATACACTGGCTAGGTTGAGTGGTCAATTCCTAGACTGAAATGTGCATGCACCTAACTACCCTGTTTAGTATTTGTCGCTGAATTGTGGACACTGGAAAGTTATAATGACAAACATATTAGATAAGGCTTGGTTTATAGCAGTTGGAAAGTTGACCTAACCCTAATTAGTTCCCTGATATTCGAATCTAACAAGTAGACTGACTCCAGTTTTTTGGTGTATGAGGATGTAGCTCGAAGCTGTATCCAAGGGAAGAAAGAAAAGCTCGATCAATTGTAAAAGGTTGGATATTCCCAGGGGGAAAGATTCAATGCACCTTGTGCTTCTTTTATAAATCATAGGTATGTTTCAATTTCCATTCATATGTAGAAGAAACTTAATGAAAACTTAGTACTGGAGTGGGGTAATCTGTGCTCTGGCTAAAATGATTGCTGCTACTGCTATACTATTCTTTTAGACTATTCTTAAACAGTTTAACTATTGAAAGGTTCATGGTTGGTTTGAGTCAATGGACTGAACTTACGGAAGAGCAGAGAGTGAAAATGAATTCTGGGTTTTTTTATTCATCAAAGTGGCTTAATTATAAGCGAAAATGACGTGCATGAATGAAAAATAGAAGTAAATGTCTTGATTCAAGTCAATAGTACACACTACACGTAAAGAGACTAAACTTACGACAGCGCTAATATATGTGTTTTAAACCTTGCAAGTGTTGGTGAAAATTGTTTGATAGTAGTACCAAAGCTTTTGTGTCATGTTTGTTATGACAGACAATTTCATACAAAGGATATACATACATACATACATACATACATACATACATATATATATATATATATATATATATATATATATATATATATATATATATATATATATATATTACTAGAATCTATATTATGTTGGCTACTATATGTGGACATATCCATTTTAGGGACCACATACATGTTCAATGGAAGATCCTTGAGAGCTATATATTGAAACTGGAACTGAGCATCCAATGATAATACTAAAATTTTACTTTCTTGTACATGATGAGCAATGGTCCAGAATATATAGATTGATATTTCTGTAAACTAAATAGAACAGTTCATGAATCTAGAGAGGTCTGCATAATTATAACTTTTGTTTGTTTGGAACAGTTCTTATAAATGATCACATTGTTATAAAAGAATTGAATTTTGAAGTTAACGTGATTCAAAAAAGAAATTTCCAGAGTAGAAATTCTATATTTTCAAAGATTTCCAAAATAAACCTGTAACATATAATGCTTGTTTCTACTTCTGCAAATCAGCGAATGAGTTCAGGTATAGTCCAAAGCAAGCAACCATTCTCATGGCTCATCACTTCAATTTACAATGCAAAGTAGACTAGAGTATAAACTTCATTAATTATTGTTGCAATAAGTGATCATGAATACAGAAAATCCAAAGTCTGTATTGCTGAGAAAATGAGAATGATGCAAGCCTGCTATAAGTTATGAGTATAAACACATGCCTCTAGGCAAAAACAAATATGCAATTAGAAGCTCCACTTTGGCATATCATTACCATTTTAATTAATTATTTCTTTTATCCTCAATTAATTGGAAGTTGTAACTCATTCCCCTTCAAATATCACAAAAGAAAAGGGACAAAATAATTAATAGACTAGAGTACTGGATTATTCTATCAAATATTAAATAATTAATCACAGTCATTTTATGTAAATGGCCTTGTAGCCAGCCTATTGACATTCACTGTTTTTAAGAAGCAATGCCCAAACTTCTACTTTTCCCTATCCTCTTACCAAATCTTAACATATTCCTTTTAACAAAAAGTAGAAAACTAGAATTCCTACTCACACAGTCGCACCTCAAATTGAAAAGAATATTAGAGTTAAGAAAATGGGAAAAAATGCTGCATATATGTATAGTTAATTATCCACACACCTAACACATGCACAAACCCTTTAGGAGGCTTGCTTCTTTTTTAAAATTTTTCTCAGAGAAAGAGAAGTGTTATTTTTGTTTTAAGCTTATGATAGTGGCACAAATATTTTTAGTTATTTTGGCACATTATGGCATAATTATCAGGTGGGTTGGCTCTTGGATCATATCCTCCTTCTTTTTCTTTCATGTTTGGTTAGGGGATGATAATATTCAAACTAAACGGCAGAAAGATTCTTCCACAAACCAATATTTGCTTGTAGGGCTAAATATCTATCCTTGATCCCCTTGTATTAGTGTCCATAATATGAAACACAAAATTAGAAGAGAGACAATGCGATTTACATATACATACATATACACACACACACACACACAAATCTTCTATGCCATGCTTCTCGATCGTCAAGGATTTCCGCTGCAATTATCTTCTAAATGGACGTATTTAAAATCATTAAGATTAGAATTAAATTGTATTGGGTTGAATTAAATTAAATTGAATTAAAAATTAATTTTTATGTTTAAAACTCATTTTAAAATTTATAATTTGAATTTATTTAAAAAATTAAATTTTATGTTTGCAATACACTAAAAAGGAGTTGAATTGATTTTATTTTACGAAATTTACTTTGTTACTCTTATAATTATATGATTATTATATCTTTACGAAGGGCATAATAATAAATTTTTATAAAATTCACTAAAATCTACCCAAATCTTCTCATTTTTAAGAGGATTTCTAAACTAACCTAATTAAAATCTATTAGATTTCTATAAATTTTCAAATCATATTAATTCTTATTTTATAATTTTTCAAACAAAAAATTCATAAAATTTATCTTTCCAAACACACCCAATAAGAATGACCAAACATATATGACTTGTTCAGTAATGTTAAATTCCCAAGAGACTTAAGTTTATAAAGAACGAATTACAATTAGAACCAGTTGCCACTTAAATATTTTTTTTTTGGTCAAACTCGAGTTCAAACACTTATGCAATAGCAGCTAATAATGAGTGTAGATAATTTTATATTAATAGTAGTGTTCAAACATGTCACATGACTACGGATCATATAATATATTTTAATTAATAAAATATATTTTATTTTTTGAGAAGGGAAGAAAAGAATAATAGTAAAGCTAGCTAGTACTAGTTTTAACATCATTATTATTTGTTTTGCGCTCAAAGAAAGATAGTTCACGCTGAATTAATTAATGTCAAGTGAGAATAAGAATGTACTTGATAAAAATAAAAAACATGATATAATCACAAATATATAGCAAGCCATCATCATATATACATGCATTTCTCAATGTGCATACTGATTTTCTTTCATTCTTTAAAACTTTTTTATTGCCATAATGCACCGCTAATCATTTCACAGATTAAAACAATTAAAAAAAAGAGAAAGATAAAATCACACATATACAAGCCATCATCATACGTGCATGTCTAAATTTATACTTATTCACACTCTTACTCTTAAAATATTTTTCTTTTATAATAATGTTTTGTTGTAATCGAACACCGCTAATCATCATTTGGGAGGGTAGAGGTTTTCACATTGACGAGAAATTGATACAGGTAATATATCCAATGTTGCCTCTGAGAAAGACACACACTGATTGAAACTTAAAAGTAGTGCTCAAGTACCAATTAAGTGTTATTTTAGCTGGTAAAACTTTTTTAAATATATATAAAATAAATTCCAATATTATCATGATAGAAAATAGTTGGAGAATTTAAATCTCATTATATAATCCTGCAATTTAATACTTCCTTTGAGGATTAATAAACATAAACTATGTATATGTTATAAGTACACAATATTTGTAATTTTTTTTTTGTCTTTTACGATAGATTATAGGCATTTCCGAGGTTTAAAATTGCGGTCAATATCGTGTTGTAATTGTCACAGGTTGATGAAGACCAATGCAAACCGATGATGCAATTGCAGTATGTTGTTATTGTGGTAACCACCACAATTGAGATGTTGTGACCGGTATCAAATTATACAATTTGCAATTTAAAAATCGTAAGCATTACTTTGAGACTAATCCCTTAAATACGGTCAATATTTACAACTAAAATTTTCATAATATCTAATGAACTTTTTCTTGCCTTTATCATCTTTGCTCTGAATTGTATTATGAGAAGAAGATAAAAATGCACGAAGCTTGTGTTGATAGCAAAGGCAGAAATGACTTCAAAGACCACTCATTAATCAAAAACCAAAGTCTCCTTAGAGTTGGTTGTGAATGTTAGAGCAAAATAAGTGCAGAAGCCACAGGCACTAAGATTGAAGAGAGCACACGTCATGACAGAGTGGGACTGATGTCATCATAAGCTCCACTCAAAGGAACTTCTCGTGGGATATATATGGTATTGGTGGTAGTGGTGGTGTAGCTATCATCAAATGTTTGAATAGGGTTCTTTTCTTCTAAAATTAAAAGATTAACACTATATTAAAAAAATTATAAAACAATAAAAAATATATGTATACATACATAAAAAGGTATATTAATTATAAAAAAAAATATTATCGAAAATGAAAAGGTAAGAAGAATGGGACCAAAGCAGACATGCCTGTGACCACAAAAGTGCCATAGAAAACAATAACTCCCCTTTCTCTCTAAGCTTCCATGCCCTACAGCAAAAATAATATATAATCAAGTGAACCAAAAAAAAAAAAAAACTTAAAGGGGGTTCCATGCATGCTGAAGCATATTAATAGTAACATTGCAGAAAGAAAAGAAAAGTGCTTATAGTGACTGACCTTATTAAGAAAAAAGATAACCTTCTGTCCCAAAAGAAATAGTGAAAGGATGCCTCAGAGGAGACATTGTAATGAGCTTATGTGTACTTGCAATTAAAATGTTAGATTTCATCCACCTTACGTTACTTATGCAGTAATCTTGTTCTTATTACTCATAGCCTGAAACGCACTCAGAGGTGATTTGTGTAGGGGAAAAAAGAGTTGAAAAGGTAAAAATGCCCAAATGTTTATCTGGTATAAAATTTTGTGAAAAGTGCACAAAACTCAGCCTTTAACTTGGGACTTCGGCAAATAGATTGATTAATTCTTAATTTTTGATATAATTTAGAAAAGTCTCAAATCTCAGCAGCTAATCTGTGTTTAAAAAATGAGTAATTTTTAGAAACTAAGTTTTTAAATATGAACTTTTTAATAAGGAGTCAATTATATATGGATTGATAATTGAAAACATTTGATCTAAAAATAGTGTGGAGATGAACTCACTGAAAAATAAGATAAAATTGATAATTAATTCTTTTAAAATTTTTTTAGAAAGTTCATTTTTCCTTTCATAACACTCTTTTTTCCTAAAATAAAAGGTAAATTTCTTTTATATATTTACAATAAGTTCAGGGGATAAACTCTGTCATGGGTGTTGAAAAACTTTTGATCAAATATTAATTTTATTAATGGTAATTTTATGAAGAAGTAAATCTCTTAGCAGGTTGAGTTTTCTAATTTTTTGACCTTAAGATATATAAGTTATGTTTATGGAGAATTAGACTTTTTAAGAGGTTGAAATTTTTACTAGAAGATGCATTTTAAAATTAAAACTTTCATTCATTAATTAAGAAATAAATTCAAACTCTTGAGCACTCTACCTCTGTAGAATTATCTTAAGATAATATTAAGGCTCTCATCTTAATGTTTTAATTTATAATACAACCAATGACGTGAATTAATAAATTAAATCAACCAATACAAAATTAACCTTTTGAAAGGTAATTTATGTCAAAAAAATTTATTTGAAAAGAATCTGTAAGTTAATCAGATAGATATAAAAATAATTTTAAGTTATCAAAAAACCAAAAAGTAATATCGGGAGGCCTACCCAAAAGCTCCCCAAACATAAAGAAGTATCTTGATGGTTGTGGTTCATTAATTTTTAATTATGTAAACCAAACACAAATATATTTAAGAAAAAAAACCCTTAATTACCATATATTTCAAAATCCACAACAATTAAAAATAAAAATAAATAAAAGCAAACTTTCTGTCTCTCTATAGACACTCATAACAATTATATACAATGTTGAATAGGGAAATGAAATGTGTCTAGGCTTTAATGATTTTTGTTTTGCTTTTGATGGCCAAGATGCTTATAAGGAACCGTGTAATTGTCTTGCAGGCTTTGCCAGTGAAGAGCTCTAAGACTTGCCTTTCAAGCCAGGGCTACTAAATTACCCTGCTTGTTTTTGACCATGCACGAGTCATAAAAAGAGAGAAAACAAAAGCCAATGTGAACGTCTTTTGGACCAACCATAGAGCAGCAACCACGACTCCTGCTGCAAGAAATGGCAAAGAGTGAGTGAGTACTGTGTAAGAGGAGAATGACGAAATTACAGCACACTTGGAAAAAAAGAAAAAAAAGAAACGCTGTTATTGAATTTATTAGAAATATAAAATTATTCACGTAATTTTATATAATAACTTAAATTTTTGATATATTTAATTTATAATATGATATTAAAATTTTTATAATTAAATAATAAAAAATTTGATCTTTGTTGTTATATATTTTTTAAAATTAAGTTAAATTTAACACAAAATAAAATAAATATATATATTATTTATATTTTAATTTTAAAAAATATTTATATAAAAAAATATATTAAAATATAAAATTATTTATATACTTTTATTTAATAACTTATTCTAGGTGGTTGATGATAGAGTTCACTTGTGTTTACTTTTTCACTAAATGTTTGCAGAAAATAAAAGAATTGAAGGTGGTGGAGGTAGAATTCTAGAAAGAGAGAGGGGAACTTGAAAAACTGTGCCACTTGTCAAAAGTATTAGAAACATCTATTATTCCCTGGCGTTTTGTGGCCTTTTCAAGTTCTAACATACGAGTGGACAATATCTTACCAACCATCCAAAGTGACATTTTTTAAGCATTCTTTTCACAGGAATTTTAGATAATCTTTTGGCTTTCTAGCTCTAAGAAACAAAATAATTTTAAGTCATAAAACCACGCTATTGGCTGCACTTTGCTGTCTCCTAAGTTTGAGTCAATCACGTCAACTATTGGTAAACACATAAATTAAAATACAGAGAAGCTAAGGAAGTTGCCAAGAAGATCATATATGGTTATGGAGCTGTATTTATTTTTGTTTGTTCTAATAAGAGAATATGCATTGTGCGTCAGAATTGATATCCTACATATATATATTTTTTTTCACATAACAACAAATATGACGTATGCATAAATTCTCCATGTATCTAATAATTATTTATGCTTTTCTGAAGGAAAAGTTACTATCACAGACATTGTGGTAAAATGGTTTTGTAAATTGTGATCATTCAAATTGAGAAAATTGAAAGGGTCGAGAATGGAAATCAAATGCAATGTAATAATACGAATAATTTCGTCTTAGTTCATTTGCAAAATGATGACTTGCTAATTATAATGCTAACAGCCACCCACACAATGATCCTGAACTTAATTTTGATGAAACTTCAAGGTTGGGTTATCCTTGATGTTAGGCATTACTGCATGCCCACGTATCAATGAAGGCAATGCAGATCCACTACTCTCTCTCTCTCTCTGTGTGTGTGCTGTTGCTATTTCAATGTTCGACATGAAAAGCTAAACATTTCAAGCATTTTCTCTTCCATCTTTCCCTGTTTTATGACCTTCTTCCGTGGACCACCTCCACTACTGGAAAAATAAAGATCACATTATATGCTTAATTTTCCTATAGACCCTTCTAAAGGACAGGATAATGAGCCATGAATATAAATGTATGCAACTGAAACCAAGACACTTATGAGGAGAGAGAGAGAGAGAGAGAGAGAGAGAGAGAGAGGTGGGAGGTGGAGTGTGTTCCAAGACACAATGATTACATGGTCTTGGGGAAGCAGAAAGGGTGCGTGGACACAGCCAAGAGAGTATATGGAAGAACGTGGGGGGCTTGACCGAGGAACGAAGGAGAAAGGAAACGCCAAAAGGGCGAAGGCTTAATTTTTTTTTTTTTTTAAAAAAAAAGACCCCAAAAGAAAAGTAATAAAATAAAATTGAAAATATTAAAAAAAATGAGCTATAACCCAAAAATTTAAAAAAAAAATAAAGAAAGAAAAGGTTTGGCTAAACCTTTTATCATGATGATACTATCAGCCTTTTTGGTCTTTGGTCGGTCGACAATCTGTGTTGTGTGTTCACTCTGTTCTTGCTTGTGTTTCCCATCCCCATCTCTCTCTCTCTCTCTCTCACACATTAGCTAGTACTAGTACTGTAATTATACACTTTGAAACATTCACAAATAACCAAAAGTTAATGTTACTTAATTTTATACGATCATTCTATAGATTATATGTGTATAAATCATATTCTGTATACAGTTTTTTGTGTAAAGATGATCCCCACAGCCACAAACACACGTTGAAAGCTACATGGCAGGATATTGATTGAGAGAATGCCTTAAGAAGAAAGGAAAGTGGACTAGCAGTACTCGACCAGGCTCTATTGCTCTAAAATCTAAATATATATTTTAGAGAGTGGTGGTGGTGGTGGTGGAGAAGGCTGCAGAGAGAGAAGAGAGCAAGAAAAAAACAAAGAAACAAAAAAGAGACCAACAAAGCACAAAGGAAAAGGAAAGTTTTGTTGAAGGCAAAGGATAATAAAAAGGGTCACTGCCTTACCCCGCACAAAGGTTGTGGCAGAAACAAAACCTACCAAGTGGAAGAGATTTGCACAGGGAGAGAGAGAGAGAGAGAGAGAGAAAGAAAGAGAGAGAGATCCTAAAGCCTTGGCCTTTTCTTCCACCACAAGAGAAAGAAACAAAGAAAGTAAGTGATTGATCCCAGCATGATAGAATCACTAGGCAGAATTAGAAGACCATAATCAGTCATCATACATCAAGGGAAGGTATGTGTCCTACTTCTTTTTCTATTCTCTTCCTCTTTTCACTAACCCACGTTGTTGTTCAATGCCCTTTTCATTTTTATTCCTTTGTGCAAAGTGTAAACCAAACCTCTCCTCCATGCCCTTTTTTTTTCTACTTTCAATTCTCCTTTTTTCTTTGTCATTTCAGACAAAACAAAAACAGAATGATGCATATACACAAAAACCCCACCTCAGGCTCTGACATAATTTGAATCTCAATTTTTCTTTCTTTTTTTTTTCTCTTTCACTTCAACGTATTCTTATATAAAGCTTTGGAGTTTGCGTTCTTCATATAGAGTTTATATAAAACAGGAGAGGGAAATAATGAAACAGGAAGATCAAGGGCAGTGTTCTTCTTCAGCGATCAATAACTTTCAGAGCTATCAAGAGCAGCTTCTCCTTCAGCAGCAGATGCAGCAACAGAACGGTGATATCTACGGTGGAGGAAGAGGGTTTATGTTCCCTGAAGTTTCTCCGATCATGCAGCCATGGTCTGTGCCTCCGGTTCATCACTCCTTCAACCCAGCGGCGGCTCACTTCAACCCGGTCCGAGACCACGACCCGTTTCTTGTCCCTCCCCCACCTTCGCCCTACGCAAGCTTGTTCAACAGAAGGGTTCCTTCTCTGCAATTTGCATACGAGGCTTCATCTTCTGACCATCTGAGGATCATATCAGATACCCTTGGACCCGCGGTTCAACCCGGTTCAGTTCCCTTCGGCCTCCAGGCCGAGTTGGGCAAGATGACTGCTCAAGAAATCATGGAGGCTAAGGCTCTCGCAGCATCCAAGAGTCACAGCGAGGCTGAAAGGAGACGCAGAGAGAGAATCAATAACCATCTTGCCAAACTGCGCAGCTTGTTGCCCAGTACAACCAAAGTAAGTAATATCAATTAACTAAATTCCTTTTACACGAGGGTTGGCTCAATTCGTAAAGTTGAATCGAGTATTCAAGAGGCTCAATTGGTAAAGTTGAATCGAGTATTCAAAAGTATTGAGTTTAAATTTTGTCGTACTTTTTCATTGATAAACAATATCTAAGTATTATAAACACTCGTAGCAATTTGTGACCTGCTCTAATCTTGAAATAAATAATCCTTTTTTTTTATCAATAAAACAAATTATTTTCAAAACCCACTAATTCAAAGAAAAAACAAAACAAAACAAAACAAAGATGCTAATTATGAATTATAATTAATCATCTCATCTCCAAGAAAAATGTAAAACAAAAATTAAAAATCTCATATATTATATTATCACGCCCACAACATGTTGTATGTAACAAGAGTTTCTTCTATGGAGCGTACTTTCTTCATGGAGCTTTTCAATTGAAATAGTGATTTGTAAATCTTCTCAAGATTCTACTTGCTACTTTGGTCCGATAACAACGAAACCGAAATCTAATAACCTTTAGAAAAATGAGGTCCAAACAGTCTCATTTGTTTGCCTACTTTTTTTTTACCACCCTTTTTGGCTTTGCCAGTTCTTGTTTTAGTTCATACATTGTTTTCTTTTTCTTGGCTTTCTTCTCATCAATAGCTTTAATTATATTATATTCTTTCGGAGTCTCCCAGTGGTAGTTACGAGGAGGTAACTGGAAAAAGCAATAAAAGACGAGAGAAAAGGGCGTTAGCGTTAATGTCGCTCGGTTGATACGATAAAGAGGAACCAAGGAGCAGTTGAAAAGCTTCGCATGGAATTTTCTTGCCGGATAATACTGATCAGTCAAACTCAGTTCGAGAATGAAAAAGAAATAAAGCCAGAGACAAACTAGCACCCCTTGTCAGTCACAAAACCACGCTATATATGCTGCACAACACCTCAACTAATCAAAAAAAAATATGCCCACTTGTTCAACTTCATAATCATCAAGCTATAACCTAGCTCTACCTCATCACATCTACAAAACCCCACCACTTCTTTTCACACTATCCACAATTTCACAGCTTAGTTTATTATATAATTTTATGATATATATTTACCTTTAATTAACAACTTTTTTCATTTTTTTTGGCGTTTGTGTAGACAGATAAAGCTTCACTGCTAGCAGAAGTGATTCAGCATGTGAAGGAACTGAAGCGTCAAACTTCGTTGATAGCAGAAACGAGTCCAGTTCCCACGGAGGCTGATGAGCTGACGGTGGATGCAGCTGATGAGGACGGCAAGTTCGTGATCAAAGCCTCGCTGTGCTGCGAGGACAGGACAGATCTCTTGCCTGACCTCATCAAGACCCTGAAAGCGTTGAGGCTGAGAACCCTCAAAGCTGATATCACGACGCTTGGTGGTCGTGTGAAGAACGTGCTGTTCATCAGCGGGGAAGAGGATTCGAGTAGCAGTGAGGAGCACAGCCACTACCAGCAGCAACAGTATTGCATTAGCTCGATACAGGAAGCACTCAAGGCAGTCATGGAGAAGAGTGTTGGGGATGAGTCTGCTTCTGGAAATGTCAAGAGACAAAGGACTAATGTCAACATCATAGAACAAAGGTCTTTATAAATTTTATCTAATTAAAGGCCTATTATATTATTATTATTATTATTATTATAGCACTTATAAGTTACTATATATATATATATATCTATATATTTTGCTTTGCATTATTTATATTTTTAGTTTTGTTTTTTGGGGTGTGGGTTTTTTTTTTTATGGTGTGCTGAAAAATATCATTATAATGTATGTACTCTCCATCATCACGATGATCAAGCAATGAGGTAATGATAATGTGGTTTTTGTAGATGTACTTGTTGCTTGAGTTGAGTCCAGAGAGGGAGACAAAGAGAGATAGAGAGAAGGGTAGAGTTGGTGAGGGAGAAAAACAGAGAGAAGGGATCCTTTTCGTGGGAAGAGAAACCTTGTATCAAATCCTAACATGAAAAATGAGGGTCTTGATTGCTCTGAGAGAAGAGAGAACTCATATTCGTTAATACAAATTACATATGCAGCAGCACCAGCAGCTGCTGGGACTCTTTTGTTTTGTTTTGAAGTTCTTGCAGCTGTTTCTTCTTCTTCTATTCTCTCTCTCTCTCTCTTCAGAGTGGAGAGAGAGTAGCACTGGTGCATGACATTATAACTGTCACTACGAGAAGGTGACGAAACAGTTATAGTCACCACCAGCATAACCACCTTCTCAGTCTGCATAATGCTATTCCAGGCTTATACTATGCATCTCAGTACAGAAAAATTGTCAAAAGAAGAAAAAAAGGAGGGGAATAATGAGACTGCTTGCACACTTCACAGGTTACGAGAGGTGATGAAATATTGATAATAACATATGTTTATATACGTACATTACAACATAAATATATATTTTATCTTCGGGACTTTTTTCTGTTAATTGGTTAATGGTTCTTAATATTCGTATAGTATTTAATATATATTTTCTTACATTTATAAGGATTGAACTTATGAGATTTATGCCCTTATCCAAATCTCATATCTTCACCCATAAATATAATAAATCTCTCATAATATATGATGAGTAATATTTAATTGGATTTTTCTTTTTACTTTACTCATTCCAAGCAGCATATGTTTCTGCCTGTGCCTGCACTTGTTTATTTTGCTATCTAGTTAATTTTATTTTTTTTCTGTTTCGAGGTCTAAATTCCGATTACTAGTTTTTGGTTGATCAACAATGTTCATGAGATATCTCTGCCTACTATTAGATATTAAGAAAAAAAAAGAATAGTATAATGATAAATTAAACTACACTATACTTTAAGACTTATCTTTTGGTAAGAAACTACACAATCATTTTTAAGTAAAATTTTTTTATGCAGTGATTGTGATCATTTTCAAATATTTAAAGCCGAGATATATACATTTAGTTATATATCTTGAATAAATAAGTGTTTTTTTTTACTTAAAATGAAATGAGTATAATTGTCATCATAATTAAAGGGGAAATTATACATATACTTTTGAATTTAGTTTATTTTGAAGTAGACATTATGAACATTAGATTCGGGTGAGAAGTCTTTAAACGAAACATGAAATAAACTATTTTATCCACCAGCTAGACAGAAAATATTCATTATACGAGTGATGGTCTTTCATTTGTCCAAACACCCCATTCAACTTTATTCTATTTGAAAGTAGTCACCATGCATGAATTTTCAAATTTAGATAAGAGGCTCTTAAACTTTTCAAAACCCGCAAATAAAACCTTCTGTCCATCAGTTTAACGGAAATAGTTCATCACGGGACTTATAAGTATTTATTAATACACAAGGCAAACACTCATTTTTTCAACATTATTTAAAAAAAAAATAAGAAATTAATTTAATTTCTATTTTTTAAAAATACGAAAGACAAAATCAGCTTAAATGGTTACATGCCCTGCATACGACTGTCTTTTTCTTCAGAAGCTTAGCTCATGTTCGAAGCACTTCTTGCGTTATGAATATTGAAAGTTCCATTTGTGAAGTTAGGGTTTGGCGGAAACACAAATTAAGTTCATTGAAAGTGAAGCCATTAATATTGTCTCCTTCTATTGTCTTCGTGCAAATCATTCATCCATGATTCCAACATATATATGGAAATGAAAGCTTCCTATAGAGGCTCAGCCATTTAAGCTAATTTTCTTAAAATTTTGGCATCTTCAATTTTTTGAAAATAGAAATTAAATTAAGAGAAACAATTTTTTTTATTTTTAAAAATAAATTATTGGTTAAATAGGAGACTGCCTCGTGTGTTAAACACGTGAAAGTTACATGATAAACAACTTTTGTTTGGTTGATGGACAAAAAGGTATATTTGTATGTTTCAGAAAATTTAAAGATTTCATTCAAATTCGAAAATTCATGACAATTACTTCAAAACAAGTAAAGTTCATATGAAGTGTTTGCACAAATGCGAGACTACATACTACGAGCATTAGTACAAAGTGGTGAAGGATTTCATTTAACTAGTGGACAGAATAATCTGCTTGCATATTTTGAACAAATTAAAAATTTCTCATATGCACAACAGTACTAATGGTTAGTTTGGTATACTCTTAAAAATTAGGAATAAAAATTTAGGGATGAGATTTATATTAAAAATTACATTCAAAACTCATATTTTTAACCCATATTTTAAAGGTATACCAAACTGACCATGAGAACTGTCATTATTTAGGTTATATATTATAAATCCTTTTCATTTAGATATAATTTTATTGTTTTAATGTAAATGTTGTTATTCGATTTGGACCCTTGAGTTTATAATTATTTCCATTGATCCAACAAGAAGTCACATAATTAAGATCTTTTTTCTATCAGTGCACATTCACCGTTCTTTTTCATCTTTAGTTGAGATTACAGCCTAAAATATATATGACTACATTTTTTTTTATCAAAATATGACTAGATTTAATAACACAGAGTCTAAACTGCTATATTATTTTCTGCAGTTTATACCTGAGAGGTGCTAACATGACGTGTGCCCAATAAACCAAGTTAACATGACATGCTGAAATAATTAATTTAGGGTATATATAGAGCGTGAGAGAACTAGAACTGCAACTATATATATCATCTATGCACACATGACCTGTAAGTTTATGTCCATTCAATAACATATATAGATAAATCATGTGTTTATGTCTTCTCTTTTCTCATTTATTTTCTTTTCCTCCTTTTCCCTAACCACATGTTTGACACAGAGTGCATGTGTACCATTTTCCACGTAAAGTTTTTCTATCGGGATTCTACGATGTGATACTCAAGTATATATCGCCAGGGGAGATACATGTGCTATAACTATGGGTAGAAAGCAGGAACCTTTTAGAAGACCTAGCTATATATAGGTCTATTTTATCAGAAGAATCACTAAGTCACAGGCTTTTAAATCAGATGATTGTGTATCATATACCCTTGTAGGTTACCCCTCAAGGAGATAGAATTTCCAGTCTTTGACCAACAAATCAACTCCAAAATTTCAAGTAGAAAGAAAAAAAAAATTGTCTAAAATATGAAGTTTCACTTGCAGCGGAAGCGCAGCTATTCCTATTTTTGAGAAAAAAAAAAGAAATTTCTATAAAAAAATGAAATTTAATGAGTATTATTAGTTACATAATTTATAGATATTCAAATTGTACAAATATACATGGATGATGAGGGGCTCTAATCTCTTCGTATTCCACGAATTTAATGTTTAGTGCAGTGAAATTTTTTTATGCTTAGATTTCTTAAACTTTTAGTTTGACCCTGACACTATTAATAATAATATAAACAAAATTATCTTAGCTTCATATACAAGGGAAAATGAACTTAGTGTGCATAGTTATTGGATTTCGTGTAAAAACAAGTGTCATGTTGATGCGACTTTATACAAAATTAGAAGTAGTTTTAATTATGTAGAGAAGTGTATTTTTTTGTTAAGTGTTATGAGTTGTATACCTAATATTACTCCCTAAACAAATTAGCTCGACACAACTATGTATAAGGTTCCAAAATTTTGACTAAATGCATTTATAAATTCTAACCTAAAACAATTTTAATTTGGCCATTCATATTTTCATTGTAGGCTTACGCTTAGTTAATATAACTATAACTGTGGACTATATATCCACTCACTTTTTCAAAAATGTCATCACTTTAAATATAGGATAAATAAATCAAGAGTATCAAAAGTACACAATTAACAAGTCTTGAACTCATTTTGGTCCCTTCATGTACATAAATCCAAGGAAACACAGAACCAAGGCTAGTAATTGTATGCCAAGCTCCAATAATGCACTCCTGATTCTGAATAGTCACGCCTAGCTAGGCCAGCCACGGCATTTTCCCTCATAGCTAGCTGCATCATTATTCATTAATATTGATCTTGTAGAAACTAGCTAGTGGCGAATGCCATCATTCTGATCCTGCAGAAGCAACTAGCTAGTGGCGAGTTCATCAATTTCCATCATTAAAGGTAATTCATCATAGATTCAATATGACAACACAAAGATTGGGATAATTAAAAACAACCCATGATAAAGATAATGATATATAGATTGAGTCAATGCTTTTATATATCATAACTTCTTTGCCTTCCCTTGACAGAACTCTTTCCAATCCCATCCCTTTAGCATCTTCATGCACTCCCTCAAATTCAAACACATTTTTCTTGGATCTGCCTGCAACAGTACAGGAATTCCAAGATATTTGGAATGTCTCTCAACTATCATAATTTTGGACTAATATTCTTGAATTCTTCTGTTTGTTGCATGTTTTGGGTAAAAGAGAGAGTTCATAACTGTCCAAATTGATATATATTCTCCAGAAGCTTGCTGATAAGACTAGAGTATATATATATATATATAGAGAGAGAGAGAGTTCAAACATAGCACTTGTTGAGTAACTCATGAAAATGATATTGTTGTCATCAGCAATAGAAGGGGTGTGATATATGTACATTTGCAGGTCATGTCTTATTATTTTAACACTGTGCAACTGCCCCTGACTTTTCCTGCTGGAAAAAAAATAAAGCAGAAAAAACTTCTAAGCACAAAATGAAAAGATAAGGTGATAAGGTGAAAGGAGGGGGCCAACTTAGACATGTGTTTGGATAGAAATCTTCCCTTGGCACACAATTCACCAACAAAGATAAAGGTCACTGAGTGGACACGGCTGATCACAATAATATTCAAATTTACCCACTTTGGAAGAGAGCCCAGTTGACCAAGACAGATTCTAGAAAAAGGTCATTCCATCCAATTATACACTTCTGACATGTCAAGCTTTAGGTCCACATAACCATCCCTTCCTCGATCCGTTTCTTTTCCTCTTCCTCACATAAATATATCATAGACACTATCAAAGTATTATCCGTAAAATAACTGTGTTTAGGAACAAGAGTTCATCAATCTCACTCTTCTCAGTCTTGTGTAGCTAAATAACAGTTTCATCTTGTTGTAGCAGAGCAATGCAATCCAACCAATTCCTCTTGTTTCTATTTTCTTTGTTTAAGAATATCCCCCAAACTTAATTATCCCTACTCCAATCCAAATTTCTAGCATATTTCAATACCTGTATTTGGAATCATAAAAATTAAAATTGAATTGAATTGATTTGAGTTACATTAAATTAAATTAAATTAAAAATCAATTTTTGTATTTGGAACTCATTATAAAAATTATGATTTAGATTGATTTAGAAATCAAATTTTATGTTTAGAATTAAAAAAAAGAATTGAATTGATTTTATTTTAAAAAATTTACATTTTGACTCTTTCTTTTGATAAACATTATCTTCTATTTCTAATTAAATAATGAAAGGTAGAAGAATAAATTTAAATAAATTCTACTCAAATCTACTCAAATTTTCTCATTTTTAATAGAATTTCATAAATAATTTAATTAAAATTCATGAGATTTTTAAGGATTTTTAAATCTTATCAATTCACATTTTATAATTTTTCAAATAAAAAATTTCATTTACAAATAAAATTAAATCTTAAAATTATTAATTCCAAATGCACTCTATAGTTACTTTTTCATGAACTAAGCCACCTTAATGTGCCTAAGATGTTGCTACAACGCTATGACAGTCATTCTGTCTCAACTCTCAACCACATCCACATTTTCTCAAAGAGGAAAACTCCTTTTGTTTTCTTCCTTCTTATTACTTGGGTACATGCACATTTGATGAGAATTGGCGCATGATCTGATTTATGCATAGGAAGGTGCTAGCTGCGTATATTGAATACAAAAGTAAAGATAGACCTTCACTCTCCTGTAGCCAACCAAAGTCCTATCGAACCTCTCCTAAATATTGTGTCATCCCCTCCCACTGGTCAAAGGTGACTGGTATGGTAAGCCTTACTTTTTTTTCTTCACTTCATGTGAATGACTCCCCCTTTTAAATTTTTCAGTGGTTGCCATGTCAATGTTTTCTAGACTCACTTACAAAATCCATAACATCTCTATCCACTTGACCCAAAGAGAATATTCATATCCCTATGAATTTTTTGTATTGATAAGATATTCACGTCCATGTCATCCTCTTAAAATAGGATTTGCAATTAGATTTATTAATTTATGACTCATTCAATCTATCCACATATAAATTTAATTTAATTCAATTTATCTAATTATAATAATATATTTAATAGATTTAAATAGATTGGGTGAGTATTAGGTAATGGGCGCTTAATAGGTTAATCAAAATATTTATTGGATCTAATAGATTTATATATATAATTTAAAAAATAGAATATATTTAAACATTTAAAAAATTTAAATATGTCTAGTCATCCATTAAAATAGATTAATAGATATAGATTGAATATTTATCTATTAAAAAAATAATAAATAAATTTAATAATTTTAATAATTTTTTAATATATCATAAATAAATTATTAATATATTTTTATTCATCAATAAATGATCTAATACAAAATCTATCAAATCCATTCATTTTGCCACCCCTGCCCCAAAAGCACGCTACACCCTATATATAGAGCTTTATCCACTTCCATCGCAGTCAACAGAATGGCACAAAAGCAGAGTTGCTGTATGCAAGTGTAATAATATTGATTATTGCGGCACTAGCATTAGTGTGAAAAATGGTAGCTTGCTAATGCTAATGCTAATGCTAACGCAAATGCTCCCAAGTAATGGATCTCTGGGTTTTTATTTATATCATTCTGGATCGTCAAAAGAGATAAGGGCTTTCGGTTTCAGCAAGGAGGTTTGTAACAGTCAGTGAGCCCTCTTTTACATATGTTTTGGGCCAATCACTTAGCCCACTTCAAATATCAAACAACATGTTTAGGCCGAATCACTAAGCCCACTTACATAACGCAAAAAGAACAGCATAGGATCTGAAACGGTGGCCCACGACCGTCGCGTTATTAGCACGACCTTGTAACCAACTGAGCTAATGGGCCATTGCTTCTCTTTTTGCATTTTTAATTTACTAGTAAAATCACTATTTTATCCTCTTTCTCTGGCAAAATCCAGAAAATGATATTCCGTTTTTGTTGTCCTTGTGGTCAGACCAGACATTCTGGCTCTGAATCAGTGCATCAAATTAATATTCTGTTATGGTACGTTGTTGAATATCGAGTTTCGCACTTTTTGTATTAATAAATTTTTAATTTAATTTTTTAAAAATTATATTAATATTAATTAAGTTTTTAAATCATAAAAAATGACACTAAAATTATTCTTCTGTATATAAATAAGAATTAAATTAATATAATTTTTATAATTGAGAGACTAAATTAATATTAATTTTATACAATCGAAGAATTAAATTAATAATATTTTTTAATGATTAAAAGACTAAATTAATGTTAATTTTTTTAATGACCAAAATAATAACACCTTTCATAATTTAATTACTAAATTGATATCGATATTTTTTAGAAGATCAAAATAATGTTAACAAAATTTTTATAAGATAAATTGAGGGTTTATTTTTTTTTACTTTTTTCATGCTATTTTTATAAAAAAAATTAATTATGAAATAATTTGAATTCATTAAAGCATAAATGATTAAGTGTAGAGTTTATAATTATTGATTTGTTATTAATAATTTATTTTTACCAAATAAACACTTAAATAATAAATATTAATATATAAAAATTCATAAATTTAATTTTCTCATCAATGTCACTCATACTTTATTCTTTAAAATATACTATATATATTTTATAAGATCTCAATCCAAGAAAAGAAAAGAATAAGTGTCTCATATACAAAAATCTAATTATGCAAAATTTTGATATATAATAACATGGTATACAAGTCTCACTTTTCTTTATGTAAATGTTAAGAACTAAAAATTTCAGACAAGCTTATTTGGGGAAATTCGTAGCTACAATTTGTGTATTTGTGGATTGAATAACTATAGGTGTTTGATATTTTTAAGTTTTAGTTCTAATAAGTAATTAACTTTAACAAATTAACTGTTTTTTTTTTCAATAATTCAATGTATAGAATGTCATGAAGTTTTCGCTCATGGATCACATTTATTTATTTATTTGCTTTTTGTCTGTCATAGAAATTATACAATGCTAGTTGAGAAAAAAGAACCCAATTAAGCCATCTAACAAATATATAACTTATTTACTGGGACTGAAAATTTATTTTATATAATTATTTTCAACATGATTGTGTATTTTCACTCTTATTACCCATTTCTCTTATACAAACAGCTAATTAATCATTCATCTAAGTATGTAATTCGATTCTAAAAGTCTTCAAAATGGTTATACATACTTTATGGCCGAGTTGTCTATGAGTCTCGTGCCGAGGTGTATGTCTTATGCAAGTTTTTTTAAAGGTTATTTTTAGATTAAAGAAAATAGAGAAAAAAAAAAGAAAAAGAAAGACTTATTTTAAATATTTTAAAATTTCAAATTTTTAAAATAAACTTTTCATTTTTCCTTCTTGAATCGTGCTTTAAATAGCAAATGCTTCAAGGTGTTTTTTTTTTTTTGGCTTCAATTCATGTATTACATTTTCTATTTGAATTGCTTCTTGCTTGCGCTGTTCTGCTTTCAGAACTTTGGTTACCAGCATCTCGCTTGTACCAGACTACTAGTGTCGTGGTTGTTGTCCCTTTCTCAGGGTTATCTTGACAAAATACAAAACTAAAGACTCGAAAATAAGTTACAAGATGACATTTTTTTTTCTTATATTTTTTTAATGAATAAAATACATAGACACCCTGCAATTTTCGTTGAGTAACATCTACGTAACTTGTATATTTAAGTTTTACATCTAAACTTTTGTCAAATTTAACTAATGATATAATCATATATGATATGCATGTGATCTTTCATCATTAAGCAACTTTGACAACATGCTTTAAGTTGTTTCCACGCTTAGCAAACATACGTGACCTCAACATAACTAAGCTTTTTTACTTTGGAAGTGTATATGGGAAAAATGTTTTTCAATTTGGTACATATCTAGGATTATTTATCTGGATTGTGCAATTTTACCTTTTTTTTTAAAAAAAAAAAGAGTGAAATCATGGCTGCCAGCCTTGATTTACTGTATTTTAATACAAGTCATGCTTCGTAGTGTCATGGTTGATTTTTTTTTTTATTTTGTTACAATAAAAACACACAATACACTCACTAAATTAAATATTTTGTTAACATGAATTAATGATAGTATAAATTAACAAGAAAAAAATACCATACAATTTCTAAGTTTCACATTCTGGAGCTTTTCTCTCTCATTCTGATTAAACTTGTTGTCCTCCATCCCTTGTACGTACGCCTCGACCACTGTCTCTTATTCGTACACCTCCACCGTCACCTCTTGTTTAGACACCTCCGCCAACCCCTCTGGTTCTAACACTAGTGCCACTAAATCGTGGCTTGTGGTGCTTGTGGCACTCGAAATGAAAAAAAAAATTTAGGGTTATGTGCAAGTCGAGACTATTAACTCTGACTTGTGAACAACTTACATGCAATCGTTGCTACTGGGCTTGACTTGCATGAAAATTAAACAAGTCATGGTTATTAGCCACAACTTACATGAAATCATATCTGGCAGCCACGACTTTCCTTTAATAAAATAATAAAAAATTTAAGATACACTATTCATGTAAATAATCCTAGAGGTGTGCCAACTTAGGAATTAATTTTCTCATATGCACTTGATAGGCACATAACTACCCCCATGACATTCAATTTGAAAGGAAAACTTCTCTGTAATAAAAATAAAAACTACTTTATCGTTTAAGGCTTGAGTTTCTAACTCTACAAGTATAATTTCTCTTTTTGCTCTCTCTAATATTGAGAATTCTTACTCTAACCCTTTAAATTTTTTCTTTTTTTTTAAATTACATAAGAGGTGCTAGCATCTGGATAGAATAGAGACCAATAGGTCTTGAGTTAAGTGATTGAGAGTCCTTTGCAATATTAGAGATTCAAACTCCAAAAACACACTTCTAATAAAGATAACCTAAGTATTCCAAATACGATAAGTTTGACACCCAAAGCATGTAGAGATATTTAGGTAATGAAAAAATAACATCTTGATAGAGAAGGAGAATAGGTGGTCTCATAAAAGATCAAACCTTTGATATCATCACATCCCAATCCTAAAAATTGATACCAGTGCCAGTTGAACTACAAGCTTCTTCACATATACAATTTATCATCAACCCTTTAATTTTGTCTTACTCTATGTTTAGGACATATACAATTAATTATTGTTGTGGTGGGTGTGATTAGTGTGAGAATGTTAGGACAGAAGTGAAGAATGCAAGTTGGAGACTGACCCATGAGTTAACCCACTTTTAATCCACTCAATATATGAGTTTTGTGAGTTAAGGTTAAATGACCAACATAATAAAAATGTACATACCAAACCTACTCCACATACAAAGTTTAGTGGGTCGGCTACAAACTTTAACCTATTTTCGCAAGATCTATTAATGTGTGAGGCATGTTTGGCTTAAAATGAAATCTGCACATTTGGTGTGATAAAAAAAATAAAATGTATTGAAATATACAAAATTTTTAAGATTAAAGTATAAAAATTCTCTCATTTTCATTATATTCTTTTGCTTTCTCTCTCACTAAAAGAGACATAAAAATTTGTCTACAATGCTAGATATTTTTTGTTTTTAAGGAGGATATATGGCTATTATTTTGATTTTCTTCTTTTAAACCAATATTTTTTTAAGATCTCAAAGCCTACGATTACATATCCACCTGAACAGATGTCTATAAATTTTAATTGGCAATTAATGATCAATATATATATATATATATATATATATATATATTGACTAAAGCTAATCCCTTCATTTACTATTCAACAAAAGAAAAAAGAAAAGTAAAGTAAAGTGGATTCTGACCCTACTTGCTTGACCTTTTTGAATGGTAAGGAACCTTCCTTTTGATTTGTCTTCCCAATTCCCATCATGGCCTGCAACTCTGTTGATCGTTGAATTATCTTATCAAAATTCCATTTAACCCACAAGAACATGGATCTACAAGCATGACTCACTAATTACAAAAAATTTATAATTTTAAGGCAAGTTTTGTATCTTTTTGACACATCTAAAAAGATTAACCTTATGTTTTATTAAATAATAATAATAATAATAATAACTTTGTAAATAAAGCATATAATTTTAATTCATAAAAAAACAAAAGTATATAATTCTGATGTAAAATTTCATAAATGGAAACTTAATCGTGAGGGATTCGAACTGAAGGGTGGTTACTTGTTTTAGAAATATCCAACAGTTAACTTTGATAATCATATCCAACACTTAGCTAGCTGCAAATAAAAACTCTTTAATTGCTCTATTTTATAGTTAGAAAACCTTTTTTTTCTCTAGACATAATTAAGTGGGTCTCATTTAAATGGTTAAAGTGGACAGTTATTGAGGTGGAGCTCTTAAAAGCCTTATTTAAAATTAAAATATGGGTGAGATGTATTTATTTCATAAGTAAGTAAGGTTTGACACAATTATTTCATTAAATAATTTTTTTATAAATGTTGAATCAATTTGATTATTAAATTGAAAGTTATCATGAGATAAATTAAGTTAATTAAATTTTATAAACTTTATAAATTAATTGATATTTCATTTAATACACATACCTAATTTATTTTAAATTTGATATGCATTATCTCCGCTATAATATCACATAATTTAACGATTTGATTGATAAATTTCACTTCTCATTATATAAAAGGCTAAATTAAAAAATTTCAAATATAGGTTAAGTTTAAAAAAATCCTTATGTTTTGAAACTCATCAATACGACTTCTTAAATTTATTAAAATGTACATATTAGTACAAAATAAATTCTTAAGCATGGAGAAATTATTGTATATGCATAAAATCCCTTATAAAGAATCAATATATACAATTTGGTAAAGTTAGAGAGTTGAATTGATGAATTTTAAAGTAGAAAGAAGTTTTTTGCAAATGACATATATTTAGAAGAAGGTTTTTTTTTTTGTGATTTATCCTGTATAAAAAGCTATTTAACTGTAAAAGTGTCCAAGATTCACTTCTTAAGTAAGTAGATCTCCATTTAATATAATATAAATTTTCCATATAACTAAAATTACTTTTAAAATGAAAAATGAATATAATACATATTTCCAATGATATTAAAGCCAGACCGAACTGGTTGGTTAGACTAGTCAGACCACGAATCGGACTCATTTCTAGTTATGCTTCAATGCCATAACCTGATTCATGGTTGGACCGTTTTGAGCCAGTCAAAATTGGTCAAAAACCGGTCATAACCGTTAAAAAAGTCAGTTTTTGCTGAATTGAACCGATTATGGTTAAATTTTTTTTATACTTTTTTATTTTTTTAACCAAAACATTACCAAACCTTTTTTTAACTAATTATTATTGTGTTGTGATTAGTATTTTGTGATTATAAGACTAAAATTTTATTATATATTTAGTTATTAATGATGTGTATTATAATTTAATGACTTATAAAAAGATATTGTTAATATCTTATTAATTTGATTGTGTTTGTTATATATATATGACGTAATTATGACATCATTCGGTCTGACTATCTGGTTCAATTAGTTGAATTTAAACTGAAAGTTTTGCAAGCTTAGCGTTTAGTCCGACTTTAATAACATTGCATATTTCTATTACTTAAATTTAAAAATAAATATTTATTTTAATTTTTAAAAAATATACACAAAATCATATTGGTTCTCAATTTATATATGATGTCAAATTAATCTTTTATTTAAGACTGATTTGATATCATTGTACAAACTTATTTAATAACATAAATTGATGTTAAATGATCAATTTAGTATATTTATAGATAAAAGACTAATGTAATATTACATATATTTTTGAACACTATTTAAAATAAGTATTTACGTTAAATTCAATGGCTCAATGAAGTTATGGTATAAAATCAAAACAAAATGTGATATTCTTGCAGTAATCCCATTGAAGATCCTCTAGATTCTGGATTCTTTTTTCAATTGGATTACAAAGCTTTATAGCTTCTACCCACATGGATTATTTCCAAAATAGAGCAAAAAAAATATTACCACATACGGAATAGAAGGTACCAGGCTGGCAGATAGATAAGAGCTGAAAGTGAAAGAAATTGGGAACAAAATGAGAAGGACGTGTTATCCTAATAACTTCGATCGCTTCAATCAAATGTATTCATAGTGCTCCTTTTCAATCATAGTCTAATTTTTTATATATATAAAGAAAGGGCTTAGCAAATAACCAAACCAATAAGTCATGGTCTTCAATTATTCCTCTTATCAACTCACAGTTGTCCATTTCTGCAAATTATGAATAAAGAAACATATCTGACTTTGTGGAAAAAGATAAATTAGGAAACAAAAAAAAAAGCGCCCATGTAATTAAAACACTTTAAAATTTAGATTTAATACTTGCTTGTCAACACTATTCCTTAATAAATGATGTGTAAATATTATTATAAATTCTAAATTCTAAATTTAATTTTAATTTATTATTATTATATAAAATATTATATTATTATTTAATCATAAATTATTAAATTATTAAAAAAATTTAAATTAAAATAATAATTATTTAAAAATTAAAATTAAATAATATATGATTAAATTATAATAAAAAATATTATATTAATAATAAATGAAATTAAATTCATAATTTTTTTTAAGACTTATAATGTAATTTGACATTAAATGGAGTAGCCTCTAATGTCATTAATTATTTTTTAAACTAAAAACTTGATATTTCAATGTCAAATAAAGCCAAGAGAAGAAGGCATTAGTAAAGAAATGAATAAAAATATGAAAATGGAAACAAAGTTCAATAATGAGTAGGTGGAACTGACCCACCACCCAAGTTGCCTTTTATCCAAATTGACCCAGCCCCATTTCAGGAATCACATCAAATTGTTCCACAATCAATAGAAATTTTTTAAGTAGACAATATTTGTATTACCTCATTTATTTTGAAAATAAAAATTTAGATACACTCACTATAACATAACTTTTTATAAAATATCATTATATATATATATATATATATATATATATATATATGTTGTGTGTGTCTCACCATAATTTCTCATTTTGTAAGACAAAAATATCATATAATTAATGTAATACATGATGACTACTAATTTTTTTAATACAATATGATGAGTAATATAATCTAAAATTATTGTCTTACACTAAATTTAAAGTACTCAAAAATTTCTTTTATATTTAAATACTTTATTTAATAGTTATATGCATAAACTGATAATTTACATTTTTAAATTCTAATTAATAGTACTTCATTCTATATCACTTGACCTATATTTTAAATGTTATTTCATGTAAGCATTTATAATATAATATGTGAGGAAACAAAGTAAGTTTATTTAAAATTAAAAAAAAAAGAGTACTTCAGGTGCCTAAATTTCTCCCATAATCAAACAACATGGGGCAGTTTCGTCCAATCGAAATATTCTCTCTCACTAAAAACCACAGCTTCGGCGTGAAAGAGTAGAGAGAGAGAGCAAAGAAAAAAAGTACAAACGTCAATGTAACGCGCAAGCACAGGTTGTTCCAAAGTCGCTCTCTTTGCAAACTCCGAGGAATTTTCAATTCTCATCCCTCTGCGATATTTTCATCTTCAGCTTCTGCAATTTCCTTTTTGCAGAGAGAGAGAGAGAGAGAGAGGGACAGCGTGTTTGTGTGTGTCTGTCTCACTGTGTTTCTCTGTGTGCGGGTGCTTCTATTTTGGCGTTTTTTTTCCTGTGCTTTTTTTCTTTCCTCCTCTTCTTCTTCTCTGTCTCTTTCTCTGCAATTCGTTTCTGAGAATGCTGGTTCGGAGGAGGGTGATGAGCTGGAGAAGGGTGGCCAAGTCTCTCCAAGCTCTTGTAGCCCATGGCTTGCTCCTCTCCTTCACGCTTCTTCTTGTTCTGAAGCTCGACCATGTCGTCCATCTCGCATGGTGGTGAGTCCTTTTGCTGTTTCCTTGCTTCACACACACTCTTTTAGCTTCTTTTCGGTTGCCCACATCAGAAAAAGTAGAATCGAAGCAAAGGGTAAGAATTTTTTTTTTTTTTAGATTTATAGAATTTTTTTACATTGATATTCTAGCTTCCTCTTGAAGTAGGGAGTCCTTGTGCGGTACACAAGGAAGCCTTTTTGTGAACATCATGGTTCCTGTGCTAATTTGTTTGTGCCCTTTCGTTGTTCAATAATGCATGCATGGAGGATGTTTTTGTTACAATTTTCGAAGAAACTGGCATGAATTGAGGAGAGCATAACTGGATGTTTGTAGAAATGTAACTTTCTTCCCGTGTATATATGCCCTGTATTTTGAAAGCCTCACTAATTAATCACATAATTCCTTGAAAGTTTCTGGTGGTTTCTCAACCAGATTATACAACTGAGAATAATCATTAAAGGGTTCGAGTTGTCAATGGTTTTGAACATGAAATGATTAGTCTTGTGATGTATGTGTGAGCTTATGATTGTACATGAGCCTATAGGATACTATTCAAAGGAAGTCTAACTCATAGCAAGAAGATTGTGGCATCTCTTTTTCGTTGTATATAGTCCTGCTGAGCTATTGTATCATATGATTCAAACCAACATTAACAGTGTCAAGTTTGTTCTCAGGAGTATTTATGGGTCTGTGTCATTTTCAGTTTGACATACTGCCCATTTTATATTCTTACGTTGACAGTAAATTGGGCAAATACATTTGGTCATTCCATGCAATTCAGGTGCAATTCCTTCAAATCATGCCTTAAAGTGTTATTGAGAGGTGGAGTTTTGGGTAGTAGATATCAGGTTCTAGATTACAAAGAAGAAATAGATTAAGCTAGAACATATTTACCATTTGTTGCTATATTATAATTTATATCTTTATTTTTGTTCCTTTTTGGCAGGATCGTATTTTCTCCTTTATGGCTTTTTCATGCTGTTGCAGCGCGAGGCAGGTTTTCCTTGCCTGCTCCTGTGACACCTCATGATCGCCATGTAAGATATGCTTCTTGGAAAATATCTTCCCCATTAGGAATAGGGGAATTTTGTGGAAATTTGCATGTAATTGGTATTTGTTACTGAAGTAAAAACAAATTTTGTGTATGGGCAGTGGGCTCCTTGTCATGCGATCATAGCAACACCATTACTTGTGGCTTTTGAGCTACTTCTTTGTATAGATCTTGGGAGCAGTTATGGTAGGCAACATTTCTTGTGGCATAAACATCATGGATGTTATTGAGCACTGAATTCTTCAGTTCGAGATAAATTTTGGTGATTCTTTTAAAATTGATTTTAAGATGCTATTAATTTAAATAATTATGCATTGAAATGATGCAGAGGTGGATTTAAAGATTATCTTCTTACCCCTGATAGCTTTTGAAGTGGCAATTTTGATTGATAACATCAGGTAATTATCTTGTTCCATTTATAAGTTTATCGAAATTTATACTCTGTTAGTTAATAAGGAGCTTGCACAAATCTTTCAACTCATTCATAGTCCTCCATCTTCTGTAGTATCAGCTGGAACTGTCTTAAAAAAATTGGCAACAGAATCGCCACACACATTCAATATTATCAAATGATTTATAAAGTAACTTGCCTTTTTGGTTCTGCTTTTAACAAATAATTTTAATAGTTGAGAAGTGTCATAACTTAAAAAAGCTTGTAATAGTTGCACTGTATGGTCACACTCAATGCAATTATACTAGCTGAAAGTTGCAAGTATACTATTTTTATGTTTTTCTATCAAATGGATGCTTTAGTGATAAATATATGTCTTTTTATAGGATGTGTAGGGCTTTGATGCCTGGAGATGATGAAAATTTGACTGATGAAGCAATATGGGAAACCCTTCCTGTAAGATTATTATTCATTAGTTGATTAATTAATTGATTGGTGATATGCTCTGAAATATAATAAAGTAATGTCCCTAAGTGATACAAACAAAATAGGTACCTAATGCTTTCTACTGGCATCTGCTATATAATTTAAAGTATGCAGTTTTGGTGGTTTTCAAGTAACTCTTGTTCAAATTCCTAATAAATTTTTTTGAGTTTTCTTATTATAGAGGGATGTGGAATGTGAAACTGCAATAAGATTGTGAGTATGCCCATAATTTAAAAGCCTTTGATGTATATTGGTCTAGATGATACTTAATCTTGGTCGATGAATTAGTGATCAAAATTAAGTCACTTTCTTTTCGCTTTATGGTAAATTAAAAAAAAATGCTAGAACTATGAAATATAAAGAAACTGCAATAAGATTGTGTGGCTTGTCTGTCCCTTATTTTAATGATTCCTTTGTTTGTTTTGTTGGTGGTTGATGTCATTGTGACATCTGTTTGGTCATTCATTCTGTTGTCTGATTTCTTTTCACTCCACAAAGGAACTAAAAAAACTTGAGTGGATAAGTTATGCATGATTATGGCCATTACCATTATCATGAAAAGTAGGACCTCCTCCAGTCCTTGGAAAATTTGGAAACTGATCGACATCTAAGATTAATAATATTTCACATTTCATTCCTATAAATATCTGTATATGTTATGATTTAGAAACATGCTATAGCCCATGCTATGCATGTGAGATGCATGCATGGCCAAGATTTTGAAGGGTGTATAATATGTTGTCTGGTGCTCTGTTACAGAGAGTGCTACCTGGTCAACGTGGATAGCTACTTTGCTGTGGCATATTGGCACTTGTACACACACATTCCACCATGGAGATCTCTATATTTTAACCTAAGAAGAAATAGATCTTGGAAAGAATTGAACTTCACTATAGGAATATATTTTTAGTCAATAAGTGTTGATGTCTCTTTTTATTTTAACCTAAGAGGAGGGCAAGACACTGATATGAGCATATGAATTCTTATCTCGTCCATGTTGGGGTTCTCCAAACAATGTCAATGGTGGTTTCTTAGCAAAAGACGTCTTGCAACTGTCAATTGCAAATCTCATCTTGCACATCAACAGTTGTTCTATTTAGCCTTTTATGCCTTACATAAGTTGATAGCACTGATCTGTATGCAATGTGTACGCAATTGGGAGTTTCCTTGCGTTGAGGTGGTCAAGTAATATTGGTTCATTCAGCATGATGCTTGCTCTATATTTCATCTCTTCTCTCTACAAGAAGTATGGATGTTTAGGGGGAAAAAGGAGGATTAATGATAATCAATGTTCAAAATCTTTTGTTCTTATCTTAATTGACGTTAACTTATTTAAGATTTTTATACTACAAAGAGAACTTTTAAGTGTTTTACTCTACAATAGAGTATGTGATCTTGATTTTGTTTTGTTTCCTCAAAAGCTCAATGCTAAAAGTGTGTTCTTCTGTTTTCTAGCACTTCTGGGTTGCAATATCCATGGTCTTCATTATTGCTGCTACAGTATTTTCTCTTCTGAAGATATGCGGTAAGTTTTTATTTTCCCTTGAAAACAATTGTTAATCGTGTAATTAGCTTCTATTTCTGTTTATTTTTGTTGTTACCTTTGACCTGCTTCTCACTATTGATATATAACTTTACAGATTACTTTTGCCACCTTTTCTTGATCTCTCTACATCTATTTTGCTTGTGATGTTGGTTAATTTTTCACAACATTGTGATTTGATCTATGAAACTGACTCTAATTTGAATATACAGTAACTGTCTCTAACACATTATTCTTTGGCCTTGAGAATTATTTATTCTTTTGGGGGCGTGGGGACAGTATAAGACTTTCATTCCCATTATAAAGATAATTTAATGGAGAATGTAGGAAACCTTTAATTAGGGTTTTGTTTTGGAATTAAGATGTTCTCATGTTAACACTTAATAGAACGATAGAAGCTTTCAATCTAGAGATTGTTAATTAATTTTGCAAGCTGGGGATTTTATTCCCCGTTTGATTAGTATTTTGCTTGGTTAGGATTTTTTTTGTTGGGGATTTAAATAACCACTTCTGTCAGATTGTTATAGTTCCTTTGGCATAGTGATCAAGAGATATTCACAGTTCTCTATATTGATCTGGGGAGTGGGTTCTGTATTACAATGAATCCTGAATATCTGCAGCAATAGTAGGCCAAGTGCTTGATATAAATTGAGTCGGAAATAAAACTTTATCTAATTTATGTTTCAATTGGAAGAAGGTAATAATAATTGTGACAAGATTAAACAATCTATGAATATGAGCAATAATTTATGACACAGATTGAAGGTATTTTACACTGTTGACCATTAAGAAATCAATTGTCAATATTTTGAACATCAATTGATATATGGACCATGATATAAGCTGTACTAAGTTTTAGTACTTGTGTAATCTGGGTCCCTTGTTAAGCTGATGAAAAGCAAAGCTAAAGGATCAAATAGTGCTGCATAGTGTTCTAGTCATGAATCATGATCATCATAGCATATTACAATATATATATATATATATATATATATATATATATAAAATACAAATTTGCAATTTATCTTATCATGCGCATTTGAACATGTTGGTTAGAAATGTTTGCTATTGGTTCTTTAGGAAATGGTATATTTAGTAATTTAATGTAAATTACAGAGGGATGAGATGTCATAACTAATTTTTGAATAATCCTTCTTATTAAGCTAATTATTAATTAATGTTTCTGTAAAGAAACAAGGCAGAGAGAGAGTTGCCAAAGTGCATACGGACATTGATGCCAACGATGGTATTTATACTAAGCCGAAGAGTATAAGAAGACATAGGTATCTGAAGTAGGGTGCACTTCAAGAAATACTGTAATAAATAAAAACATACTGTAGTAAAAGTGTATATTCTGACAGTTTTGATTCACAGAACTGAAAAGAATAAATAGATTACGGCCATGAGTTGCTAGCACACTGGCAAACATTAATATATATATATATAAAATACAAATTTGCAATTTATCTTATCATGCGCATTTGAACATGTTGGCTAGAAATGTTTACTATTGGTTTTTTGGGAAATGGTATATTTAGTAATTTAATGTAAATTACAGAGGGATGAGATGTCATAACTAATTTTTGAATAATCCTTCTTATTAAGCTAATTATTGATTAATGTTTCTGTAAAGAAACAAGGCAGAGAGAGAGTTGCCAAAGTGCATACGGACATTGATGCCAACGATGGTATTTATACTAAGCTGAAGAGTATAAAAAGACATAAGTATCTGAAGTAGGGTGCACTTCAAGAAATACTGTAATAAATAAAAACATACTGTAGTAAAAGTGTATATTCTGACAGTTTTGATTCAAAGAACTGAAAAGAATAAATAGATTACAGCCATGAGTTGCTAGCACACTGGCAAACATTAATATATATATATATATATATATATATATATATATATATATATAAATATATAAAATACAAATTTGCAATTTATCTTATCATGCACATTTGAACATGTTGGTTAGAAATGTTTACTAATGGTTTTTTGGGAAATGGTATATTTAGTAATTTAATGTAAATTACAGAGGGATGAGATGTCGTAACTAATTTTTGAATAATCCTTCTTATTAAGCTAATTATTAATTAATGTTTCTGTAAAGAAACAAGGCAGAGAGAGAGTTGCCAAAGTGCATACGGACATTGATGCCAACAATGATATTTATACTAAGCTGAAGAATATAAAAAGACATAAGTATCTGAAGTAGGGTGCACTTCAAGAAATACCGTAATAAATAAAAACATACTGTAGTAAAAGTGTATATTCTGACAGTTTTGATTCACAGAACTGAAATGAATAAATAGATTACAGCCATGAGTTGCTAGCACACTGGCAAACATTAACACAATATTTAGGGCTAGCTGTATTTTCTTTTCTTTTTTTCCCCACAATGAGGATTAATCAGGGTATGGGAAATATAGAAAAACACAGGTCGATAAATAGCTGTAGCTGAAGATATACAATCTATATCTGGCTAATTTGTGTTGCTTCGATCACATTCTTTACAAAAATTAATTGTTTTGACTGATACTCCTTAATCTTTTTGTTGCTAACTTTCTTTCAATTACCTGCAGGTGATGTTACTGCTCTAGGCTGGTGGGACTTATTTATTAACTTTGGGTATAATCAATATTTTGTGATAGACTGTTAGTATCTGGCATTAGTCTTGTGTCTTCGCCCTTCATAAAATCCTTGCATCCTTTTGCAGCATTGGAGAGTGCTTTGCCTTTCTTGTTTGTACGAAGTGGCACAATGCAACAATTCATGGAAACTGTCACATTACAGAACCAAGTTCATCATCATTTACCATAAGATACCTGGACTGGGATGGAGGCTCAGTTGTTTTCTCAGATGAAGATAGGCAGCAAAATAGGTTATGCAATCTGCAGGACATTGGTGGGCATATTATGAAGATTCCATTCATTGCTTTCCAAGTTCTTCTAGTGATGCATTTAGAGGTATGATAGATGCTAATAAAAATCCTGTTATTATGTTCTCTGAATTTTTAAGGTTTACTCAGTTTTTGATTTTTTTTTTTCTCTTTTTGTTTAAATTTTAGGGAACACCATCTAGTGCAAAAAATATACCAATGGGGGTCATTTTTTCTCCCCTCTTTTTGTTGCAAGGAGCTGGGGTTTTATTTGCAGCATATAGATTAGTGGAGAAGATAGTTCTTTTATTCTACAGTGGAGATGTTCCTGGAAGATACTCGGCTATAGCAGTAAAAGCCCGTGATTGCTTTGCATTCCTGCATCATGGGTCAAGGTATCAGTTTATATCTGATTGGCCACAAAAAGAAATTTTCCTTTGGTAGATTCTCTACCAAGCCTACACAAACTAAATAAATTGCTCTACTGACATGGAGAATTTGTCATTGCCTGCATTTTCCCTCTTAACAGGTTGCTAGGCTGGTGGTCGATAGATGAGGGAAGTAGAGAAGAACAAGCTAGACTCTATTGTGCTGGGACTTCTGGGTCAGTACTTACCCTACAGCATGCCATTATGTGGCAGATATTCAGTGTTGTAGACCATTTTTCCCCCTTGCTTAGGAGCTTTTAAATCCAGCAACCTAGTGAGCATTTATGTATCCTTCTCTTGGAAACCTCAAGTTCTGCAGTGTAACAATTCCTTTTTTCAAAATTTAGCAAAGCTTTCTCAGTCTGCTTTGCTGTTTCAAAACTTAAAACAATTGTGGAGATCTTGTTTAATTCTGGTTTATTAGTGATGGTTATAAGTTATAACTATAGTCATGTTGACAAGTGGAGTGTGCTTGCAAGTTGCAATAGTGTGCATCGATCTTTCTCTGTGCTCTCAAATGACACTTATGGCACAAATGTTTGCACCTTGTACCTTTGCTATTTTTAGTGGTATAGAGTATTGATCAAATTTATCTCTGATGATATTTAATTTGATTTACTATTTAGGTATAATACTTTCTCCCCTGATACGGTGAAGAAAATGCCCAAAGCAGATCTTGTTGAGGAGGTGAATACCTTGTTTCCTTATATAGCTGCAGCATCATTTCTTACATCATGTTTTCCTCATTTGAGAATGAATTAGTTAAGCCAATTATATAAGCTATTTGAATCTGCATACGTTTCAATAATCGTGATTCTTTTTTAACTCCCAGATTTGGAGACTACAAGCTGCACTGGGTGAGCAGACAGAAGTTACAAACTTTAGCCAGCAGGAATATGAAAGACTTCAAAATGTAATATTCTGAACCTTGATTGATTATTTTCTGCTTAATCAAAATTGCATTATCTTAGAACCAAAAAAAAAATTGCATTATCTACTTTGAATTATTAGGATTCTTTTTGCAATCAAAAGTAATCTATATGTTCATGCACGAGCTTTCTTGTTATTATTTAGTGGGTTCTTTTGTTCATTGTGCTTGAATGACTGTCAACCATATCAGGATCTAACTCAATACTAACAAATTGATTTATAAATCTATCAGGAGAAGATCTTATGTAGGGTTTGCTTTGAAGAGCAGATTAATGTGGTCCTTCTTCCCTGCAGGCATCACATTCTTTGCAGGTGAGTGCCATGGCATTGCTCCAGTCTTCTGTCCCTGTCCCTTCAACATAATTTAATTACTTTTTCTGACCCAAGCCCAAAAGATAAGGAATTCTTATAGGCTATGTTTGAAGAAGTGCTAACACTCCCATACTCTTCTTCCAAAATGATATGCAATATAGAAGCAAGAAGATAGTGCACAATATCTTTTGACAATTATATTGCCTTTTAACGAGGAAACTTCCATCAGGGTGCTGTTTTTGTAAAGCATCTATTTATTAAATCACATACCAATGTTATTATTACTGTGAAGTAACACAAATATCAATCACAGCCTAATGTTTAAAAACGTATTGATTTTGTTTCTTTGCTTTTTCCCCCCCTCTTTTGACTATTCTAATGTGGATAACAGCACTTGCTGCGAAAAATGTAAAAGGTGCCCTATCTGCCGCGTCTCCATCGCAGAACGGTTGCCTGTATACGATGTGTAGACCCAGATTCGCGGAAGATATATAGGTATCTCACTGACCATCTTGCTTGTGTTTTTAGATGAGGCAAGAACTGAGTCCCAGTTTCTCTGCTCACAGTTGTGATCAACCTCACAAGTTGTATATAATTTTAGACATTCAGTGTAAGTACTATAAGTTTACCTCCCCCTCCCCCCCCCAAAGCTAAAAAAAAAAAAAATTGTGGTGCATTTCTGCAATTCCTCCATTATCAGATGGAAGCTTTTCCTGTCTTCATTGCCTGGCTAATTGTCATCTTGAATTTTAATACCTACACCAGAAATTAAGATAGTCATTGAACACTTAAATGAACTCAATGGCATTCACCATTGAAGCACGATCAAGAATTGCAATGGTTGTGGACGTGAATCCCACAGCTTTAGGGCCTTTTCTACAACTTCCTAACAACATCTTAGCTCTCTGATAGGGTAAGAGATCTAAATTTCACAAAAACAAGAAGTGGAAAGTTGTCTAACCAACTTATAGAAAACCCTAATAAGCTTATCCATCACGGGACATTACTGGATTTAGGCTTACGTTATGTCGTTCAAACCAAGGTATGCACCGTCTATAACTACTAAAATCACTGTTAATAACATTGAGGGGGTGTTTGGCAACTTCAAGAAACCAGATATTTTAGGTATTATGGGGTTGGTTTTTAAATGTAAGATGCATGGTTATCATTTAAATTCTAAAAATTGGTTCTTATTTAACTAGAATTTGAGGCAAAATTATTTTTTAAAAACTCTAACTCAAAATTGTTTTTAATAGTCCAAAATTTTCTGGACTCTCTCCCCCTCTTTGGCTCTTTCTTTACCTTTTGTCTCTCTTATTTTGTTGTTGCAAGAAGCTAACAATTTAATTTAATATAATTAAAGTTATTTTATATTTAGTTTTAATTTAATTATATCATTTTTTATTTTGTGAGAAAAAAGTAAATTAAAATTAATTTTGAATTTCAACCAAACTAAGTTTAATTTTAAGTAAGTTCATTTTTTATATGGGTTTCCATAACTAGTTTTCCTTTATACTATTTTAAATTAATTTTTAAAGTTCCCAAACACCCTGTGATTCATGTGTGTATATTATAGTATAAATTATATAAAGAGTTTGCATTTTACAAACAAATTTGTAACAAAAATGTAGATGGATAAGTAGAGCGGTGAGAACCTACACCTTTTAAGATGATCTGTAACTGGAAGTACTTCCTGTGTTTTTTTGTTCAATAATGTTATTTGTAAATTATTTATTACACCATTCTTATATTATTGTTTTTTAAGTAATCAGATAAGATAATCACACATTTAAACACACTCTTTTTTTATCTTTATTTTTTCCAAACAAAAAAGTATATAAAATGGTGTGAAGATACCGTGTGAGTAAGCAACATTTTTTTTTTCGTAAACACCAGCCACCAGGAGCAAAAGAAGAAAAAGGAAACTAACTAATAAAAAAAAAAAAAAAAAACACTCCAGTGATCGTCTGACCAATCATGTTGAATGTCTCGTTGAGGTTGGTGCCAAGTGATTACCTTCTCAGTCTCTGGTGCGCATCTCTGCAAGGAAGTTAGGTAGTTTCTTATCTGCAAATCACTCAAGAGTTGTAAAGAACTTGGCCCTAAAAGATGCCTGCAACTGGATAACGAAGGTACCTGGATGATTGGCTGATAATAGATTATTTTTACTTTTTTTTTTTTTAAATTCTTTTCATAAAATTTTGATTATAAATTCTTTTGATTATAAAATAAATGAATCTAAATATATACGAAGACTTCAATTCTACAAAAGCTTAATGCAGCTCAATGCTCAACCTAAAACTAAGAATGGTTGGTGCGTGGAGTTGCCGATCCTTATATTATCAATGTTAAAACTTACTAGACTATGAATCAGTGAAAATTTTGCTTGAGGTTAAATCAATCCAATTGATTAAACCAACTTTTTGAATTGGTGACATTATACAAATTAGTGTCTCAATTTATATTTTTTTATTTTTTATAATTATTTTATAAATATTTTATAGTTATAAATTAATTAATTAATTAAAAATTTTAATTAAATTTGTATGAATATGTATAAACTTTGGAGATTTCTAAGGTATCCAGTTTATAATATGGGTACTGATATCCTTATAATATGATATAGTATTATTAATTTATTTTTTATTTATTTTTTTAATAATAATTAAAAAATTAAATATTTTTATTATTATTTATAAAAATCAATTATGACTGGGAGAGGAAAGCGATTGAGAATCTGACTTGATTATTTATAATAATCTGAGTTATTTTATTTAGAAAAAAACTTAAGTAAGCAATTGCTTTTTTGAACAAAAATTGGTATTCCAAAAAGTTTTAAAAACAATTCAAAAATAAAAAATTCATTAAGACGACGTAAATGGAAAAAAAATTCAATATTATTTCACTTCATTTCAAATCATAGTATATGAATTTAAGTTTGATAGAGTTTTTAAAAGCATAAATTCACAGTTTCTCTCTCTAATATTGGGTAACTTTCTCTAACATTTTCTTTCTGACTTTTTATAATAAAAAATTATAAAACTATTAGTAACTGTTAAGTGAGTGACTATAAAAATAATTGCCAAATAAGTGGTATTTATAGGATAAATAATTAACATGTAGTAATATAAAATTTATAAAAATATTAATAAAATATGAAATATGGCTGGTGTCGGAGTTTCCAATCCTTGTATAGTTGTATATTTTTTTGTTCACTTTCTAAGTGTTAATTATTGTTTTATTATGAGACTACTCTTTGAGGATACCATAGCTTTTTGGTTGGAGAGATTTTTGTGTGGACTAACTTTTTTTTTTATATATATAAATATTTTATAATTTTTTAAATTTAAAAATGAAAAACTAATCATTTTTTTGTTTTTTTTCAAACTCACTCATTTATATATAGCATATTTGATATCATAAACAAAATAGAATAAAAATAGAAGTAAAAGTGATAATAAAAATAAAATAAATATTTCATAAATTAAATAAATAGTATTATTTAAAAAATAGATATTTATTTATAATTTTTTTATAAAATAAGAAAATAAGAAATTTTTATTTTTATTTTTATTTTATTTTTTTTATTAAATAAGAGTATGAGAATTTTTTTTATTTTACTTCTTTCTTTATTTTATTTCTTTTTTTTTGTTTTGGTTGACATGGATGCCGGGCGCTTCCCCTTCTGAGCCGAAAAGTCTGGGCCCACGTTTGAGAACTATTCCGGACATTTACTTTTTTGTTTTTTTAAATCCAAAACATGATAGATAGGACAAGTAGCCAAATGCATAAGGATAAATAAGACTTTTTAAAATAATTAATTATTTTTAAATTTTTTTAAAAAATTTAATTATAAATTATTTTAATCATAAAATAAATTAATTTAAATATATATTAATAAAAAATACTAAAAAAAGATATAAAATAATAAATCATATAACAAAAGAAACTTTTCGTTGGTGTATTTATGCATTTCATTATCTTTTTTTTATATAAATTAAGAATATTTCATAAATTCATCCTATTTAAATTATTTTATAAAATTAATTTTTTAAATTAAAAATAATAATAATATAATTTTTTTTATAAAATATAATTTTTAATAATTAATTTATAATTCGTATATCTAAATATAATTTATTTTATTATACTAACATATTTTTTTTTAGTTACCAGCACAAATTTTTTAAATATTTATTATTTTTTAATTTAACTTTATTAAATTTTAAATAATTATTATAAAAAATAACATGAATAAATATTTTAAATATTAATATTTAAAAAAAATAAAGATACCATATCGACACCTACTTTCTCGTTCCAAAGGAATTTCTTGCTTTTTAATCCTATAGTTGACCAACGGGTACCATAAAGCCAATTCTGATATCCTCCTTTACTATAGTTGCAACCATGCATTTGCTTGTGGGACCACACCACAGGATATTCTTTACACTTTCACAAGACCTACGGCTATGGTAGGGGTCAAGCTTCCACCCACTTGCAATGATAAGCATTTCAGGGGCTGTTCCATTCCATTGACTAATTCAAAGGCCTATCATCTAATTCAGTCCCTGTCAAAAAGGGAAGGATTACAACAGGCACCAAACTACTTATGAATTTTATTTTTTATTTTTTATGTGGGGTTGGTTCAAATAAATCAGCAACACAAAATGTTTAGAGATTATAAAGAATCTAAGTTGTATGATAAAACTTACAAGTAGGGATATAAGTTATAATCTAATGACTCAAAAATAAGATTAGAAGCAATATGAGAATTTTTTTTTTTGTGAATAATATCATCACTCATATTCCTATACAACAGCTTAACAGACTGACAATTTAAAAGCTGTGGAGGTTTAGAATTAGAATAGTACTATTTGAAGTTCAATGTAATATGTCGGTGGAGTTAATTGAATATAATTTATTAAAATAAATTATGAATGGATTTGATGATTTTAATAATTTTTAATAAATTATTAATTTATTTTTTATTCATCAATTAATTATTTAATTTAAAATCTATTCAATTTATCCATTTGCTATCCGTATTCTTCCCAAATCCCTTCTTTTGATATTATAAAAAAAATCAATAATTAAAATAATGCTATATCTTCCTAAACATCATTTTAATACTATGTTTTCATGTTAAGCTGGTAACATTTAGCTCTGACACAGCTTTCCCTCAACTAGCACAACCGCAAAAAGGGCCTGACCCTCTTAAAAAGACTAGAAGATGGCTTGATCTTCCTCAAGGTGAGAAATTCTGGTGAATGTCTACAACGGCAAGATTTCATTTACTTATTGCATAATGCATTAAATCAGACCCGGTATGGTGTGAGCCCCACTTTCATTGCAAACTTTGACATTTGGTTGAATCTCATAATTTTAGTTGATGATTTTAATTGCAGTTGTAATTACTGATACACTTACATTGTAATTATAAAAATTATACATAATTTTTTTAAAAAATATAGTTGATATAGTTACAATTGTGATCGCATTATAATTGTGAGGACTTCTTCGACAATAATATTGCGATCACAATTACAATTGTGGACTGTAATATCAACCATGCTTCAGCTGATTCATTAACCATTAATGATTTTGTATTTCAAGTTAAATTGCTGAGGAGGCCCTTTAATTAGACGATGTCCTCTATCCTACCATAAAGTGTCATTTTGCTTTCCACTTAAAAAATGAATAAAGGAAATTGCTTTTATCTTAGTGGCTTCCTCAAAAGTTCAACTTTATGGAACAGACAAGTAAGAGGGGGTGAACATGTTTAAAAATAAATTTTAAAAAGTATGTTTTTGGGTAAATATTTAAATGAAAGGATATTGTTATAATTTTTTAAATTATTTATTAATAATAATTTAGATTAATCAAATTTCTAAAGATATCATTTAATTTTACTCGAGAAGAAGAAAAGAAAACACCTTAAATAAGTGACTTTCATAGGTGTAATCATTGTGGGAAATTTTTTTGTCATAAAAAAAATTAATTGGCTAGGAGCATAAATCATGAATAAAGACATATATCATTGAACTTAAATCACAAGTAATTCATGTTTGATATATTGTATAAGGAATTGATAATATACTATAATTAATATTATCTATTTTATATAATATTTAGGCAAAATACTATATAGTAACTTATTCAGTCAAAATAATTTTATCCAAACTTAACTGTATAAGACTATATAAAATAAAATAATTTAGATCAAATATTATGTTATCCAGTATTTTATTCAAATGTTGTATAAAACTAGATATCGTTAATTATATTATACTATTTATCTCTTATAAAATATATCAAACTAATCATTAGTAATTCTCAACTACACATGTTTATATCTATACTTCAATGATTCAACATGGTGAATACTAAATCTGAAAATGCAGACACGAATACATGAAGAATTTCCACCAAGACAGAATACTAAGAATTTGTTGCAGCTTAGAACATACTTTGGGTGAAATGTAATAAAATACGCTAGACAACAGAGTTTATTTGAATTATTTCCAATCAAACAGTCTTAGAAATAACATCAACAAGGTCTATAATTCACATCACAAGACTTAGATGGATTGAAACCCTACCAAAGTGTAATCATTCTTAACAATAATGAGTCTAGAAAATTTTGGGGTGACTCTTTTCAGCATGAAGCTGTGATTGGTACTGCTTTTACTGCAGATTCTGTGCTGCTGCCTTCGTTTGGCTCTCTGCGAACCTTGTCTTCGATCATCAGAACAAAGTCCTGGAAGCAATCCTCCAAGCTCCGGAATGCTTCATCAGGATAGAGAGCGCTGATCTCAACGTCTTGAGATTCATCTATGCTGAAGTTGACTTGACAACCTTTGATGAAAATGTCATGGGTGAAAGATGCCACAATGCTTTCTGGTATGCAGTTTTCTGCAGATGCACACATCAAAAGTAGTAGTCATGCAGTGAAGAATGGCGTTTGATTATAACACAAACCAGAAAATTTAGTGTGTGCTTACTGTTTGGATTAGGGTTTGTAAATGGATCAACTTGATTTTGCTCAAAAAGGTTAACATGAATGTGATTTATGTTTAAAAACTTTTAATTAAAAAGTGATTTTGACAGCATTAATGTTGTTTGGGTATTTATCAAGAACACTTTTAGATGTATGATAATTACCATAAAGGGAATGAGTTGTATTTTTTGAGTTAGATTGAAAATAAAGGTATTTTTTTTTATCAAAACACATTTAAACAAGTTTTTCCGTGGTAAAAACACTACACATATTAAGTGTTAAATCATATGAAATGTTAAAATCACGTTTGAGTGCAAAACATGATTTTACTTCAAAAGTTATCAAACATGTTAATACAAGCTTAATCAGTCCCTTGAGAGAGAAAAAAGATGTATAATTGCACCTGCAGCTACAGCTAGAAGATCATCTTCAGAGATGGTCACTCTGGGGATTGAACGACCAATTTTATTTTCCCATAAAGAAGCAAGCTCGTTGATGCTGTAACAGTTGCTTAAGGGTCGAAAATGAACATTTTTGTTGAGAGTTCTGTTATCATCAATGACCTTCATTGTGAACTTTCCAATATCAGTGCCATCAACAAAGTAAGCTGCACATACAGCAAACATTCTCTTCACGATCTAGATTTTAATGATATTTTCAATAAGTATAGGAAAAATTATTTAATTTTTTTATCTTTAATCGAGGTATCTCAACAGGTATTGTTATGAGACTAATTTCTTAAACTTAGGTTTGAATTTTGATCTTTGAAAGATACCACACTTAATCCTTCTTAGAACTCAATCTTGCACTATTAATTAGTTTTATTATATATTACTAGCAAATTGAGAGGCGCTTTAATGTCTCTCAATTTGCATTTTTTATTTTAATAGTTTAAATAAATTTATTATATATTAATTTATTTTAATAAATTAAGATATATTTAAATTTTAAAAACAATTGTAATTGTTTTATAATTTTTTTTATGTTTTTACTAAAATATGTTTAAATATAAAAATAATATTTTTTCAAAAAATAATAAAATTTAAATGTTAAAGAAGAAGTATATAAGATTGAGAAATCTCCTAATAGAGATAGCAGTAATAGAGATAGCAGTTATGAGGAAGTGAAAATGTGTAACTGTTTAGAATGTAGGATATTAGATATATATACACAATTACATGTTTAATATACAATCTTATCCTTTTTTAAAATGTGTTTAAATGTAAAATTAATGACATTTGAGGAACATCAAAATTTGGAGACCAAAAGGGAGAATTCCAAAAAAGAGAAATCTCTTTATATAAATATAAATTATAAATAGTATTCGCACAAAATCTATTATTAAATTAAAAAATTTTATCATATATATTATACTCATAAAATTTTATATCTAATATAAAATATTTTATACTCCATTAATATATTAATGAATCTAATTTTTGTGAACGCCATTTATATATAACACATTATTGTAATCATATTTTCTTTATACGTACACTTGTGCTTGTGCATGTATGTAATCAAAGATTTCATGGTTATATCTCCTACTCCTAATATAAAATATTTACAACCTAATTAATTTTCTTAATTTGTAAAAGCATTTAGCCAAGATTTACATTAAGGATGACCCACAATTAACAAGTAATTAACAAGGCAAGGAACTCTATTGTTCTGTCAATTATAGGATTATTACTGTTTATTTATTTATTGGAATGTACTACAGTCAGAATTTTCTTATTATTATTTTTGGCAAGAGTGATTTAATATGTTTTTTTACTCTTGGATAAGTGAGTAATCTTTACTACTTAATTCTATTCAACAATCCTCCTTAATTTTAGTTAAATTCTCTAAAAAAATTTGGTTACTTTTTCTATTTGTGTAGCATTACTCTTATTTATTTGAGGTTTATAAGGAAATTTATTATCTCACTCTTTTTTGTCTTAAATAGCAAAATCTAAACTACTCCACATCGTTGGCTTTGGTATCCCTTCCCTATAAAGATAAGAAAAATATGCTACTAATTTCATAAAAGAAATTGCTTCATGTTAGAGCAGGCAAGAATATTTTCTTTGGCACACGACTTAACTATTCCGAGACATTATGATCCCACCCCAACTACTACATTATTTCTTTATATCAAAAGCAAAACCTAGGTCATTGGGGATGATGGGAAAGAAAGGAAAGCGAGGGAAGTGAAGGAAAATCTCTATTTTTTTCCCTAGACTTTTCCTCCTCCCAAACACAGGCAATTAAGGGAGAGGATACAACAATATGTAAATGGCATTATTCTGGTACTCATCTTTTTCAAGGTGTCAATGCCTTGACTAGTTGTCATTTATTAAATATTTATTGTTAATTATTAATACTTTATGAGAGATTCATAGATACACCTAGTGTAAGATAATATTTTTATACCATACTATTTATCACGTATCACATAAGTTATCTAATTATTTTTGTCTTCCATAGTATGAGACAATAGTAGCTTACACAGTTAATATGATGTACATTTAATGATATAATATAAGAAAATTGTTAAACACCGAGTGTAGCTAAAATTTTTTCTACTTTATGAACTTCAAACATTTATTAAGAGGACTAGTAATCAATAAATATTTAACAATTCATCTTAACCGTTTTTCTTAGGTTACCATAGTAACAACCAAATAGATGCAAGGATTTGTGGAAGAAAAATGTTATATAGCTATAATTTTTGACATATTGATTTGATATGCTTATTGATTCTTAAATAGGTGAGTAATCTCTATTCTTTCATTGCATCCAATAACTACCCTTAAGTCTAATTGAATTTTATCAAAAATTCTAACTATTTTTTCTAACTATGCATCATTATGCATCATTACTCATTGTGGAATTATCTATTGATACCTTTGACGCTGCCATTACCGTAGATCTGCAACTGATCCAAGGGTGGAGGAAGCTGTGATGGATGGCAATTGTCATAGTAGGGCCAAGAAGCAATGGAATTGCAGCAAATGTTGGTGTAAGGGATCCCTGATTCCTCAATCACACGCCTGATCAGGCGCTTCTCTTTGTACATTGCTAGACCCGGCTCCACAGGATTTGCTCTGTCCACATCGTGCCCAAATTCTGAAGGCAAAAACCTCTGCAACATTTCATTATAAATAACACATAATTAAAATATAGTTTCTAGAGATGATTAAAATATACAAATTAATAAACATTTTAACATATTTTAATTTCCAATTCTTATGTTTGGATTAGAGTTTCTAAATTCTATTTTTGTATGAATTTGGTTTTCTAAATTTAATTTTTTTGATAAACGAGTTTATATAAAATGGTTTATGTTATTTAAATAATTTTAATAAAAATTATTTAAGTATAGGTAATTTGCACAATCATAGAAGCTGAAGATGGTAGTTTGCATTTAACTTTATAAAAAATATATGTTTGTAACTGTTAAAATGGCCAATCAAAATAAAAGAAAAAAATACATTACAAATCAACGGTTGTATTGCCATTATAATTAAAAAAAAAAAACATAAATTTGCAACAGTTACAGGAAATAACTGCGAAATGAGTCTTAAAAAAGTACCATAAGAGTTATCTAACTTTCAGCTATAGGAAAATTTTGGGAGTTTTATTATTTTCGTGGGGTATATGAGATTTCTTTTATCAATAAAATTAAAAGAAGAAAAACTTTGTTACCTTGATGGTCTTAACAGATTTCATGGCCTCCACCAATACCAGCTGATCCAGCAAGTTCTCAGCCCCCACAGCAGAAATGACAATGTCTATTTCATTCTCTTTCAAAATCTTCTCCATGAATTCCTTATTATTTATCACACCCTGCCCACAACACAATTTGTTATATAAGTTCGTGGTAAGAAATTTGAATAGCTTGCAAAATTTACAACATGATCTGTGAAAGATGTAAATAGTTTGTAAGAAGTTTTGAATTTCAACCTTTTTATACCGTCATTGTTAAAAAATTGAAGAAGCGTAACAATAAATAGAAAAACATCATGGATCCAAAAAGGGACTTAATGGAGACACAAGATACCATCACTTACATGGATGACTATGGCGCCTTTCGCTTGAAAGGCTTTGATAATGGCAGCCTTGGAAGGGATAACAGAACCCGGCCGGACGAGCAAATAGGTCGGACATGCGGAGGCCAGGCTCGCCTCAGCCACGAACCGGCCCATGAAACCGGTTGCTCCAATGACCAGAACTCGGCTCTTGGTTGCGACGGCGGCAGCGGCGGCGGCGGAGGAAATGATGGCTGGTGACATTGTCATGGTTTGTCCAACAACCATGCACACTGTACTATATATTTTTGGTTAAATGAAGCCACACAGATAAAATGTAGGTACGCAATAGCAATAAGGTGCTAGTGCTAGGGAAAGCACTGCATGTTATATTTTTATAGATAGAAAAAGGAACTGTTGCTGACTTACCAAAAAAAAAAGGAACTGTTACTGGTAGTGCCAACAGTTTTCAGCCGCAATTCAACACACATGCAAGTCAAGAGTACACTTGGCTCTTTACAGTCTAATACAGGATAAAGGGCCTTTATCCTGTATTACAATCACAAAAGAGTTTCACTGAATGTACAAAGTTTGATATTATGCAAATTTTAATTTTTGAAGTTTAGCTCCCAGTAAGTGTTTTTGACTGATAGCTAGCACCTTGTGTGGCAACAAAAGCATTAACTGAAACAGGAACCGAAGCTTAGGAAATTGACACAGTTTCTCAAATATTCAGCTGAAACTAATTAACTGTAACCCTAGTTGAAAGTTGAAACCGATCGAAAAGTAATTGATAATATTTTGTAATATTATTTTTTTAATAAAATAAAGGAAATAAATAATTGATGATGATGTTGGAAAGAGAGGGAGGGACAGAAACAATGTTATATGCTATTATTGATTTTTATATTTTAATTAATAAAAATTATCATATTAGCTTAATTTAATTAAAAATTTATCAAATTTTTTTTTATGTGTTTGGATTATTTTTATTTTATGTTCAAAATAATGTATAATCAAAATTTTACTAAAAATGTATTTTTTAAAATTATTTTTTTTTCAAAAAAATAATTTTTTCAAATCGTGCTTGTATGGCCAATTAAGCTTACACATTGATACATTTTATCTGGGTTTTGGGCCTTTTATTTATATGTAGAGATATTCTTAGCTTTTTTCTTGGAGTCGGTGACATTTTTTTATCCTATCCCATTAGATACAAAATATCCTAAAATAATAATGTCAAATTTAATATCACGTGTAGGGGGAGGCAGGTTTGCCTAGGCACGTGAAATGACTTTCCTGTCATGCCCATTAAAACAAATCATGCAAAAGCTTAATGGAGAACATGAAGATGCAAAAACAAATCATGTTCAGATCATGAATCTCCATAAATAGAGGTGATTTCTTTCTTTTTTGAAATCAAAATGAAAATGAAAACAGACAGAATGAACAACTTCTGGAAGCAAGTTAGGGGTCTTAGAAGTGCCTCCAAAAATAAGACTCTTCATGAGGAAATTACTAGCCAAGTTTCTGGACACAAGGGTGAATTCCCATAAGAGGAAGATGCAGGTTGATGTTGTGTGCCCCATATGTAAAGGGCATGATAAATCAGATTTGCAAATTTTCAGTGTCCCAATGCTGCTTTGGTTTGGTTCTTAGCTCCTCTTATTGTCCATTCTACTGATATCATTGCATTGGAAATAGTATGATGGAATGGTGGTGTGGACTCTCAAATTTTGCAACCAAGTTAGTCACATCCAAATTGGTTCTTTTTTGTTTTTGCTTTGGTCTTCATCCAAATTGGTTGGAGACAGTTGCTTTCTTCAAACCCCAACAGCAGAACATTTTTAAAACTCTGATATGATCATTTATACAACACATTTTATAAGGTTGGTTCTCTCCACATGTAAAGACAATAAGATTATTTTAAACTATTAAATTTAAAACGAAGAGAAAAGCAATAGAATAAACTATATCAGAAGAAACAAACTTTATTTGGTGAAGTTAGTGGTGAACAGCCTTCGTATAAATTTGCCATAAACTTGTTTTTTAGGTCCACAAATTTACCATAAACTACAGCAGAAGAAATACACCATACCCTGCTCACAGGCTGCAGTCAAGTGTCCATCCTCGAGGCCTACGGATTAGGTCTGAAGGCCCAAAAACAAATCTCCTTTGCTGCAAAATATGAGCATTTTCCCCTTAAGACCTAAGCTCATAAAAAGAGAGGCGCTGCTATTGATAACTTGGATTTCCTGCAAACTTTTGAGAATATTACCAGTACCACTAAGTGACAGTTTAGAGAATAACTATATGAAAGAAATCAAGTCCCAGCATCATTTATGGGAAAGTTATTATGGGGACATGAAGACCTTGCCCAACAAAAAAAAACCCCACTTTGATTTAACCCAAAATTGAACAATAGATTACAGAATATATATGTTATTCAAGACACATTCATTCCATTATCAGAGGTAATCTAAATATTCAAAGGAGAGCACATGCAAGATTTTACAATATTTCTTCTTCATAAACACCAGTAAAGCAACTGGAGGCAAGTAGAGAAAAAGAAAACTCCCTCTGCACCCCAAAAGAGAAGTGGCAAACTGCTTTATTCGGTTCCGGTAGAACACACCTATGTTGGTGATGGAAGGACCACTAGAGGCCCTCAATAAGGTCTATATGTTCCAGTAAGTGCTTGTCCTTACCTCTACTGTGGGAGAGAAAGGTGCCTCAGTATTTGAAGGTCAAAATGCAAATTATAAAGCATCCTCCACATAAAGACTATAAATGTCAAAAGCTGTCAAAAATCCCAAAATCCCACTTCTGAAGAATGCTTAATCTAAGCCTGATCAAGCCCAGGTTCCCTAATATTCCAAGGGACCACATATACTGAAACATGAGAATCCCTCTGAGCTCACAATGCCTCCTTGAGATGGAAGGTTCTAGCTATGCTCCTAGCATAATCATATCCATTAAGGTCAACGAGTATTTTCTTCAATCGACGAGTTAGATGGCTTGTGTCACTCTCCAGTACATTTCTTTTTTCCAGAATCCTTCCTAGTGACAGCACATAATCCACCAGGGGCTGCAACATGTGGCTATACATTTAGAGGCGAGAGGAGAAAAGGGAATTATTAGATTGCTGGTCAAAAATATAACAATACAAATAATAAACAAAGGTAGCACTTTTGTCATACACATAATAAAATTAGAGACAATATAGGATTTTATACGAGTTAAATGACTTCATAATGACTGAGAAGCAACATTAAAATCATTCTTTTTGGTATATTAAGAAGTCATTACCATAACTTGAACCTACTACCTCTACCCAAATCCCACCCTGCCCAAACATCTATTGTTCTTTTGCTTTATTGTTATCACATTCTCAAATTTCCAATGCATTTACAGGAGACATAATTGTTAGAGATATAAAACCTTTGGTGAGCCTTCACTTGACATCTTAAGTTTTTGGGAGAATTAGTCCTTGTGATGGTATCAGAGCTTCTATGACTATGTGGTCATAAGTTTGATCCTTGCCGCCCCTATTTTTTGCAACTAAATTAAATTTCAACGCAACATAAAGTGGGGCCCACTAATTGTCCACACTTCAGGCCCAAATGGCTGTTGCATAAAAGGGCACGTTAGAGATGTAAAACCATTTATGTGCCTCCACTTATTAGTTTAAGCTTTGGGGTTAAGTTGGCTCGAGTCTTGACACTCAGTTTAAGCTTTTACAAAAGTTGTTCATTGACAATAATGACACTTGGACCATGTCTCAGAGAATATCTATGCTTTAAGGAGTAAAAATTTAGGAACTCTTTGTTAACAACATGCCGTATCAAGTGAGCAAGAGAAACCTCGCTTGGGACCCTCTCACTAACTTCAAGCTTGATAGTAAAATCCCATCCCAAAATTCAAGTCATTAGTTGAACATTTTTCTTTGTTTTTGCTGACTACAAAATGTTAAAAGACCACATTGCCATCTCTTTTTTCCTGTACCAATGAGGGCAAAATTAATAGTTTCAATTATTTTATTGGATTCTTTTTGTGGATCACTGAGAAAATGTGCTCCCATTAGCCCCACTGTAGGTATGCACTTAATCATTAACCCAGTTGCCCTCAGTTAGTGCTATAGCTAGTAAGCAAGCTGAAAGTATGTGGTTCACAAGATTTAAGAATGTGCAATAATTATTTTCAAAAGTAACAAATGTAATTACCAATAAGTCATAACAATTCAACAAAGTACTATCAACATACCTTCTGTCTCTAATGACACTTGGGCCAGCCCAGACCCTAGATAGGGAAGCAATAATCCGTTCTGTTCTTGTTATTGCATCATGAACATTTTCTGATATGCTTCTAAAGTGAGGTAGAACTTTTCCACACAAAAGCTCATCAAGAGCAAGCTTCTCTAATACTGGCATTGCAAAAACGTCCTTCCACAAGCAAATATTCTTAATAATCGAACAGACACACCAAATTGATATGCTGCAACTCGTGCAGCGTCTGGAACAGCAGCCAGTATTAGTGGACTCCATGTTGGAACCTACAAAGCAGACAAGATGAGAATTTTATTCATCCAATGCTTGATCATTTCTTGTACCTACAAGCCAAATATAGTTGAAAAAAGCATCATCATGCAGATCAACAAAACATGAACAAAGCAGATATCTGTATGTCGACAGCTTTCAGAAAAACTAATATACATGGAAATGTACTTTCTAACTAGTAATTGTAAATGGTGATGTTCTGAGCATACCGTAAGATTAGCAACAGCATCAGCCAGACGCGTGCAGATGGAAACTAGCAGATCTGCAAGAGCTTCGCTTTCAGGAGACACATGTTGCACAATCAATTTTGTAGCAGCAATTGCATTCATTGTTTCCTGTTGACTAAGCATGTCCCAGCAATGGGCAATTTCATAGTGCAGAATAGGAAGCACAACCTTCTCCACCAAATTCGGGACAAGTTCAAGGTCAACATCACCTTCATCATGAACAAAATCTTTTCCACCCTCAGGAAATAAGTGAACAACAATTTATACCTGAATATGAAAACAGAGAGAGAGAGCTCAATATAAATTATAGACAGATGAAAGGTACAAGATAGCCACATAATATGCAATTTGAAGCGGCTAAGGTAAACAAGCAGGTCACACAGACTTAAGTAAGGATGCCTCTGAAGAGTTTTCAAGAAACAATAGTATCTAAGTAGATAAGTGATAAAATGAATAGCTTAATACCATTTCATCTCTTGAAATTCTAAACCCTTGCGAAGTGGATCCGACTTCAAGAGTTCGAACCTCACATATGGAGAGAAGACCACCGGAAGACTCAATGACATATAAGCATCAAGATAGCTTGATGAATACTCTCTTTTCCATTCTTCAAATCTGTTTTTGACCATGGATAGTTGACCATATTCCTCAGCAGCATCACAGAAAATCTCATCAGCAGCCTGCAGCAGCAAATCACGTTGTGACTGATATGCTTGGCTCTCACTATCACTCTCATCAGTGCTCAATTCACCCTCTATTTTATGATCATCCAATTCCATGGATGCTTATTTATTAGAATCAAATGCCCAAAGCCTCCTGCGTTGATGAGCCTCAGCCCTCACTTTCATTTTCATCCGCTTCTCAAGATTTAAATCTCTACCAAATTCATCTAACTTCACTGGCAAATCTCTTTGTTTTCTTATAGCAGGAGATGCATCCTCAGCTGCAATTTTGGCAGCTTCAATATTGTTACCTTTCCTACTGAAAACTGACATTGCAGCTTTCACAGCTGCTTCTACCCTCCATAATCTCATCATCATTGTTAGTGGTGGCTCTTCTTTCAAATGTGGCTGATGCACGATCTCCATGAAGTTTCTTCATCTGTTATTCAAGTTCTTCTATGTAGGAAGCTTTATTCTGTAAGAGTCAAAGGATAACCTTAGTTACAGCGTTAATAAATGATACCCACAGAGACATTGACAAATGAGCAGATATTTAAATATCAAAGTCTATCCAGTAAAACATTTTGAAGATCCTGTAAAGCACATTGTTATACATCAAATTATTACAGAGAATTAGGCCAACAGCATAAAATTAGTAAAAAATATCCTCTTGTTTTATCTTGAGTCAAAGAAGGAAGTAACTTTTAGATGTTGATGTTAGACAAGGATGTATCTGATAAGAAAGAGGGTAGTCCATGGGCAGAAGAGGCTAACAAAGCAATTTTTATATAATCTATGTTTCTAATCAGGGGCAATCCTAGTGGGATTTTCAAGAGATAATTGCAAATGAGAAAGTACATATTCTTCAACTTTATTACAATTCTCAAGTTTTCCTAACGGTGTTTGAGTAGCGTGAGTTTGCTTCCTCATTCTCCTACCTTGTCCTTTTTAGCTCTTGAATCTCTGCATGCCATTTGTCCTGCTAGGTAATCCATCAAATCCTAAATATCCAACCCTTTAACCCTCATTTCATCATCCCTCTTTCAGCAAACTAGAATAGCAAAATCCATGATACAATATCCAGAAAAATGATGAGGACTAGAAAATCTGTGGCTTGAGCTAGGTTATGTACAGGAAAAGAAAGCATATTTGGTTCATGAATTTGATATTCATTCACCGAACAATATCTAAATAAAGCGAAAACTAATGACTTTCAGGATAGTCAAATATTGAATATCCCCACAAAATCACGTATTGCAATCTCAGTTCTCCCCAGGGCAGCCTCCAAGCTTCAATTCCTATCTTCAAAACATTCTAACTCCTAATATCCCTGTTAAAAAAAACCATTTTATGGTTAATTGATCCACCAAGTGCTAATCTCATAACTAGACAGTGAAAGGTCATCTTCTACTCAGTCCCACATAGCCAAGAATGTTGTTTTGTTTTCCTCATTTGAATTGCTTCAGCTATAAATAAATTAATTTGTCAACAGCCCTTCTGCATGTGATTAACATTTTGGACAAAACCAACCAATTTAACATGAAGATTTTCCCCAAGTATATAAACCATTAAACCCACATCTTGTACCAAAATTAATCCACAGGCAGCAGGCAATCACTTCACATTTGCATGGTTCACTATTCAATTCTTACACTCTCAAAGCCTTATATTCATTTCATATCAGACACTTACCTACTTTAACTTTTCCCAGGTGATTCATTTAAGTTCTCCATTCTTCTTTGCCTTGTTATCTTCTTTTTTTTTTTTTTAGACAAACGAAGAAATTCTATTAAGAGAGAAGAAAATACTTACAAAGAGAAGGATATGATAAGATATCCTCCTTAAACAAAATAATGAGAAAACAAACAAGCTCATCAATAAAATAAATCTCTCCAATATCTCTGCATTTCTGTTAAGGAGTTCCCTTAAAGCAACCATGAACTGAACACCAAAAACGACGCCATGGAACCAATCCTTTCGCATAACAGATCTAAGGACTGAGAAGAATTCTTCAAAATATGAGCATTCCACTCTAGCCAAATACACCATAAAACAGAAGAATGCATGAAATGTAATTTACCTGTAAAAAATCACATATACAGAAGAATGCATGAAATGTAATTTACCTGTAAAAAATCACATATATTTGTGACATAATTTCTAAGCTTTTGCATAAACCTGTACTTCTCATCAGCGACTGCTAAAGAGTTCTCAAGAGCAGTAATATTCAGAAGTGAGGCAGACAAATTTTCATCAGTTTTATTCAATGATGATATTGTTCTTTCATGAGATTCCTGTCATTTAAAAAAAAATAGCAATACACAATTAAAAGAACATTAGAGATATATAAATCTGTTTGAAGTGTATTTAAAAAACACAGCAACACACAATTAAAAGAACATTACGAATATATCATTCAGTTAGAAGAGAAAGTCCTACACATTTCATGCCAGACCAAATCTCATATCCAAGACAATTATCATGGTTATCTAGATGGCCATATGAAAGTATGTAATCATCTATGCATATATAAATAGTGAAAATAACATTACAGATATATTTGGCAAACTGTTGCAGACAAACACTCTGATTGCTCAGGAACTTAAGACATAACTCAGTACTGCAGTGACATCAAACTGTTCACCTGTTTCGATGACTTCTAATGAGATCCACCCCCCCCCCCCCAAAAAAGAAAAAAAGCAAAGTTGGCGTTCTCAATCTAAATAAGAACGAACCCAGTTAAGATAATTTAAGAGACTCAACTTAACCCAATTAAGCAAACACATAGTTGGAAGAGTAAATATTAAGCCTATATTATCGATCCCTCCACAACTGTGATCATCCTTTTCTTTCAGTTCCCATATTTTTACAATCCTCCAGAACATTGGTTGGAAGTCTGTTGCCGTAAGACAAAAAAAAGTAAAGAGGCCCAGCAAAGAGCATGAATAAATAATGCAACAAAGAACATGCCAAAGAACTAAACAGTTTAGGAAAGATAATACCACTACCACTACTTCGTTTGAGGTGGGCATATCTTGAAGAGAAAACAAACAATGAGAGTAATTTAGGAGTCGTTTAACAAATTTGTAGAAAAAAATAGTAAGGAAAACTCTCCTGAAACTATTGGTGCGGCTCAGTTATATTACTTTTGCAGCACCAATGGCATGATTTGGTGGACAGTCTGTTATTAGCAGATTATATAGATGTATATTAAAATTGGAGATAAAAATCAAATTTCAGACTTGAGACTATCTCTTTTGAACGAAACCAGATTACCACATCATCAATTCTGGGTGGTGTTCAGAAGTTTTATAATTGCTGAGAAGTGGGAAAAGAGAGAGGAAACAGAGGACAGCTTAGAGGAAATAACTCAGATTTTCTATCTTGTTTAAGACATTGGTGTTGCGTTGTTAACAGCAAAGAAATGAAATTACAAATGATGGAAAAGCATTTTAAAAATTTTAAAAAGTGAAAATAATTACTTGGTAATGAAATATTGATGGGATTTACATCATGGGAAACTATGATAAAGACTATAGAGGTCTGAGCACTTTCCCAAACAATAGAGAATTGTGTGAGATTTCTGTGAACCTCCAGGGGAGTTGCTAAGTCACTAAAGGGCAGCCTAGTGCATGAGGCTCCCACCATTATGGGGTCTGGGGAGGGTCAAAAATAACATCCTTACCCCCGTGAGTGAAGAGGCTATTTCTGCAACTTGAACTTGTGATCCCTAGCTCACAAGGTAGCAACCTCACCGTTGCTCCAAGGCTCACCCTCTAGTTGCCTGAGCCACTTAGGGAAATCTATAATATACTTAAGTGAAACTCACTCTTTCCAGAAAAGCAACACCTGAATACCTTCTTAGGTACCTCGTACTACCTCCCCATTGATGCCATCCTTTATCTCTGATTTTTATATTTTCGCCCAACTAAACAAATAGTTTTCCTGAAGATTCTATGGTGATAAACCGAACTGGTTATTGATTTGTGATCAGTTTTATAGAATCTGGGATGAAGTTTCCGCTAGCAATCAGTTTTATAGAATCTGGGATGAAGTTTCTGCTAGCACCCAACAAGTAATAAATATTCAAAGAAGGCTACAGACTACAATAGCTTGGGATGATAATTCACAGCATATCAATGAGTAGTTTAACGACACCTAATTTTAGTCTCATAACTCATTAGCTCCCTGTTTTCTGCTTTAAATTAACTACCCAGCCCTGGGTTATAACGGGAGGCTATCAGAAGAAAATATGAAACAGTGAAAACCAGCATTCACAACCTTTGTATGTGAGTAAGCCTAAATTGATTAAAATTATAAAGGGGAATATCATACGTCAAAAACTGAACCCCAGCCCTTAAAAACAAGGGAGCTCATATGTTTTTCATAGAGAATGGAGAAATTGTTTAGTGGAATTGTGTGTTTGATTACACACGAGAACATGTGTTAGAGATATGATAGGCAGCATGCTAGGAAATAGGAAGGGGCAGCAAAGAATTGTCTAGGACTGTGGGAAATGCGGAAAGGGGATGAACCTTGTAACAACCTACCAACATGGTAGGTGTGGGGGAGGGGAAGAGACTAAGTCTGCTAGAATAAATAGGGGAAGAGGGGAAGGAAAGAGGTAAGAAAGAATTGAGTCGAGAGGACAGGTGTTTTGGGAGGAAGCTAGCCCCACGAAGAGCTAGCCCAGTTTTCTATAATTTTCTGTTTCTGTCTCTGTAATTCTAGGTTTGATTCCCAGCTTTCTACAATAGAAGAGCAGGTTTCTATCAATTTGGTATCAGAGCTCCCGATCTTGGGAGTTGTGGTGCATTGGACCAAAAATGAGGGAGGGAATTCCGATGTTTTAAGGTGAAAATGCCTATGGGTGGATGATCGAAGTTGTGCAGCACTTAGAGGCGATGGGAAAACCTGAGGTGGAGAAGCTACCAAAGACTATCGAGGCTTTGAGTGGTCGAGCATTCAATTGGTATCTAGGGTGGGAGTCGCGCAACCCCAATGCCACTTAGATTGCCTTCATGAAGGCCTTGATAAAACGGTTCCAACCAGAGTATGATCTAGACCAACCAGTCTGGGTCCAAGACAAGGAACCAGAAATCTTGGAGCCAGAAGTGGTGGAGATTGCTAGAGATGAACCAACATTTTTTAATGGGTCTATGAAGGAGGTCAATAAGATTCAAGCTGAGAAAAGACGGGAAAAACAGAAGGAGATGGTGTCAGAAGTGCAGTCTGAGGAGTTGGACAACACAAAGAAGGAAGAGATCGAGGGAGAAGATGGAGGTGGAGCTCTGTTTGGTGTAGATCGGACCACCAAGACAACAGATCGTGGGCCAAGGTTGGAGATATCCTCTGAGCTATTGTGTCGCAGACAGGTAAGGGACGAGGACACGTGGGAGAAGTGGGCAGCGTTGGCCACAGAAGGGTGCGTCTCCATCGGATCGGCCAATCCCCATCCACTGCCAGCACTGCCGGACAAGAATCATTGGTCGACGCCAAGCCAGACTGCAACGTTTAAATAGACGGAATATGACTATGCTGGGTCTGTGCATAGGAACATTGGGGAGAGATGGTTGGCAAAAAGTCTGACAAATTATCGGTTGCTACCAGAACTGCCAAATTTAGATGGGAAAACTGAGACACAGGATAGGACGGCTGTTGCACCATATCTTTGCACCCGAGGCATCGTGAATAGGGAGGAACAGAAAGGAAGGGCAAAATGGGGAATCCAAAAATTGGGATCACTATTTGCCCTAACAGGCCAGGCCCAGATTAGTAAGGAATTAGGATGGACTGCGGGCTTGGTATATCTGAAAACTGAGTTTTATTCTGAAATAAAAAAAAGGTAGCCTATTTTACCTAGTGGGCCAAGCCCAGCTCACAAAAGGAGGGAAGGAAATTTTGCTAGGGGTATTTCATGGACCCAACGCAGGAATGACCAAAACTAATGATATTTTCAGCAGTTGAAATCAAATCACAGCCCAAAGTGCAAAGGAAGAACCTACTGGGCTTTGCCTAATTAGAAAGGAAGTGGGTGAATTGTCACCCAAAAGCCATAAATATAATGGAATGCTATGCAGAGGCTGGACGTAACCAAAGGGGAAAAGTTGCAGTACTTGGGGACCATAGTAGCTATGGCTTTCGTGGCAGTTTTAAGGAGGAGAGGAGTTGGCTGTTGGAAGAAGGAGGGATGGGCTTTACCCAATCCCAACAGACCCAACCCATTAAAGTTACTTCAGTAGTTACGTTGGACCAAGGCCCAAAATTTACTGCAATGGTTGAATATGAGGAATTGGTGAGGAAGAACCAAACTAAAAAAGCCTGGCAATAGGTAAAGGAGAAAAGCTGGCTCGTGCAAGGGAAGGAACATTTAAGCTTTCCCTTTTAGCCAAGCTTTCGCAATATGAGAATAAATTTCATAGCAGAGAGGTTTTGGATCTAATAGTTAGCAAGCTAGGATTCTCTAATGAGGACAAGCAAAGGATGGGTGCTACTCAAGAAGGTCCAAAATTAATGGACCAAGAAAAGGGGAAGCTGCACAGGTGGGATCACCCCACGCAGCTTAAATATGGTAGTGTTAATGATGCTGCAATCAGACTCTATTTCATGACCAGAAATGACACAAAATAGAGCACCAGAGGATATCTTGCTTTATACAAGTATGTCTTGCTTAATTGAACTAGAAAACTTGAACCCATTTGACGTCTCTATTCTGCACCTTGTGGATGAGTTTTACTGCTCGAATTCTGAATGGCTAAGGGTTGCTGATCATATCCTAAAGTTGGTCCCAAAATGTTGAGCTATACCTGTTTCTGTGGAAGCTTTCCGCTAGAGGAAGGAAGGATGAAAGCAAAGGCATTACAATTGTCAGTTAACAGCATAATCCACTACTTTTTCTTATTCAACTCAGGAGGACGGATGTTGGGTTGGAAGCTAGAGGTACAAATGAAGCCCCCAGGAACTGGGCATTCAGTCATTATGCTTCAAGTAATGGGACCCTGGTGGAAGTTTCTTCCAGCTGCTGCAACACCCCTACCCTAACCTTCACCTTGAGGACAAGGTGAATCTTTATTTTTTTGGGGGGTGGGGGGGGGGAGAGTATGTTAAAGATATGATAGGCAGCATGCTAGGAAGGGGCAGCAGAGAATTATCTAGGACTGTGGAAAATGTGGAAAGGTAGGAAATGTGAAAAAGGGATGAACCTAACAACCTGCCAACGTGGCAGGTGTGGAGGAGGGAAGAGACGAAGTCTATTAGAATAAATAAGGGAAGAGGGGAAGAGGGGAAGGAAAGAGGTAAGAAAGAATTGAATAGAGAGGACAGGTGTTTTGGGAGGAAGCTAGCCCCTCGAAGAGCTAGTCCAGTTTTCTATAATTTTCTGTTTCTATCTCTGTAATTCGGGGTTTGATTCCCAGCTTTCTATAATAGAAGAGCAGGTTTCTATCAACATGATATATATGCACTAATAGTACAAATATTAAGGAGAGATTCTAGCCTAATTACAGTAAATGTAATCTCCTAAGATTACTCCTAATAATGATACAAATCAACATGCGTCTAATTCTAATTCTAATTCTAACAGTTCGTACTATGGTGGCTCCAACCTCAGGCCTCAGCTCTCTCTTACCATTAAAACAAAGACCTTTGCAATTCCCATCTCATCACTAGTGTATGGCGATGCAATAGATAGTTCCTTTACTCCAATGGATAAAAATTTATATAAAAGCCATGCAGAATTATTATTTCTAGAGAACAATTTTATGAACCATTACCCCATATTTTCAGCTTATGTCTTTCTTCCTTCTTAGATTTCACTCCTACAACCACATGTATGCTTTTTTCTTTTTGCACCCAAAGTATCCCCCCACCCGGAAGGTGAAGGACTAATCTCTCGGCCTTTAGCCGTGTCCCTTACGGGAGAGAGGCCTACTAACGGCGCATGCTCCATTCACATCAACTAAGGATCGAACCCTAGACATGATGTTTAATGGATTCAAGCCACTTCCACAGCTTCCACTTCCACTATGCTTTAGTTTCTCAAAAACATGCTCATGACACATGAGAAAGAAATATAACACACTTTCATGATGATTAGTTTGAAAAGAGGTATGAGCCATGTTTATCAACTAGAAAAGCTATGCCCCTAAAATGTTATATCCATGCCAGTTTGGTCATGATAAAAGTAGTTCATACCTTAAGCCTCCTCACATTCTCTTGCAGAGCTTTGTTTCGCAATCTCACCTTGTTGAGATATGGGCATGACATCCAAGGATGGTGATTCTCCAATTGCTCCCCCTATGCTGGGACTTACTGATGCACTTGGAACTGTACTATAAACAGTTGCTGCAGGGTGAACAAGCTTTTGCTGTTGGGCACCTTGTATAACAGGAACATCACTGCTGCCCACCCTAGTAGATCCTTCATCCATTCTTTTCCCCAATCCTTTTCTAAACTGCTCTTCTTCCCACATCTTCTCCTCCTCATCATCCTCATCCTCCTCATCACCACCATCCTTGAAGCGCACATTCCCATAGTCCTCTCATCCACATCCTCAAAAACACCCTTCTTTCCACCTTCCATTTTCTCCCCAAACATGGCAATGGAACTCAGGTTCCTCATCGCTCAACCCCTCAGTAGCACCATGATTGCTTCCCCATCCACAGAGATAAATCCGATGCTGCCGGACATGCTTGCCGGAGGCGTTCCCTTCTTGCCCGGATAGCTTTGATGGTCTCCTGATCAGGAATCAGTGACCCAGATGAGCCTTTTCCACTTGCAATGCCCACAGAAGCCAGTTTGGCTTGTGCATCATCTTTAACACTGCGAAAGAGCTCATCCTGTTCGTCTTCAGACTCTGATTCTTGGACTTCTCTCCCTGGCTCCGAAGCGGGTTTGACGAGGCCCTTCAATACAACAATGAGTTCAGAGGAGGGTTTTGAATCGGAAGAAGGACGAGAACTGCTGGCAAAGGTTCGGGTGTTCTTCTCAAGCTCGCGGAGTGCTTCTATGGTATATGTCCCAGCTTGGGGTCGAACGTTGGAAGGAACCGACGGTGGGTTGGAAGAGGAATGAGCAATTCGGTCTTTCAGGGTCGTCATCTTGTGAGAGGAGGAAGGCTTCGTTGGGCGAGAAGAGAGCCGTTTCGAAGAGGAGGAACATGATGGGATTTCCTTTTCTTCGTCGTCGTCGTCGCCGAAGCTGAGAAGCTTAGGGGCTTGGTGCTGTGGCTTCTTGGGCTTGGCGCTAGACGTGGAAGAAGGTTTCGCCGGGGGTTTGGCGGAGACGGCTGATGGGGTGGCGCCGCCATTGGCAGCGACGTCGTCGTCGTTGTCGCCGCCGAAAGTTCCTTGCTTTGGTGCTGGTCTTGGTAGTTGGAGGGGCAATGCGCGCGCTCCGACCACGGGAAGATTCGGTTCAGTGAGTCGGTAATCGGGGCGGTCCCAAATATGCATTGAAAAATAGTACAGAAACAACAGTAACCCACTTTTAAATTTTGAAAAAAAATCATATAAAATTAGATTAGAAAAGTATAAAAAAAAAAAGAAAAAGAAATTGAAATTGGCACATCAACATTACAATGACATTACGCTCCCTTTTCTTTCTTTTTTGTATAATTTGAAGTTTCTGCTAAGTGAAGCCCAGAAAAGCAGAGGATCATTGATGGTTTTGAATCTCTGACTTGACTTGCCTCATTAAACTCTCTCTCCTATGGCTGGGTATGTACCTTTTTCTCTCGCTTTCTCTTCCCTCTTTCAATATCAAACTCTATCATTTTTAATAAATAAAAAAAAAATCAAACTCTATCATTGACTTGATTTTCCCACTGGAGCATTATTGAAGAAGAGGAACACTGTTTCTGCAACTGTTTGGCAAACGCTTCTTTTCTTGTGCTTGGCTTGTGCTTTTCTTTCTATATTGCAAATGGGGTTAGCTATTTTCATGTGAAAAATGATTGCTTTTTTAGTGTTTTTGATTGGATTTCTAAGTTGGGTTCAGCTCTGCGATGTTCGTTGTTCTATGATTGAAAAATAAATGGAAGATCACGTAAGCAATCAAAAGTTGAGTTTTTTATTTTCTGTATTCTTTACCCATTTGATGATACATTTAATTGAGGAATGCACCATAAAAATGAATTGCTTCCTTTAAGATGGCCATGGTGATTCTTCTTTTTAACTTCATCATCAATTTGGAGTTTAGAATAGCGAGATGGTGACAATCTTGTAGTTATGTAGCTTAGTGTTTGTATGTTTTCTCTAAATATAAGGGAAATGATAGTCCACTGCATATTGTTTGCTGAATTGAGTGAATTCTAATATTGATTAAATGCCTAAATCTACTCAGTGGACCTCTGTAGTTCTAGCCAAGTGATAAAGTTTTTGTTCTGATGTGGCTTAGATTGTGTGTTTGTCTTCCTGAGTTTCTAAGCCATCTTTGTAGTAATTTTAGAGGACTAAGATTTTTATTTTCTTTTTGAATTAGTCTGTTGATTAATTTACCATTTGTGACTTTCTTGTTTGATTCATTATTTCTCAATATTCGTTATCCTTGTGGAAGCTTGTAATAAGGAACTCTTGTTATCATTTTGATCTCAGTTTTTGGATTACAATTTATGTTGTGTAAGTGTGTAACGATGCATACTTTCAGATTGTTAAAATTGTGTACCTCTTATTGTTTATGCAGACCATCGTGGTTGGTGGACAAAAGTAGAATTGCAACCAAAATAAGGAGTGCATCTGGAGCATGTGAAAAAGTTTTATGGAAAAGCAATCCTACCAGAGCTTGCCCAAATTGTCAACATGTTATTGACAACAGTGATGTATGTGTTAATCTAGCTTTTGACTATATTAGACTTATTCTATGTAGAAATTGCATTTGTGTGTGTCAACCGTGGCATAACTGAAAAACCTTTTTTTTTATTTATACAGTAACAATCATGCAATATCACTGACAGAACTTAATGAAGCAGTAAGCACCATAAAATACCAGCAAGACTAGCTTAATTATGATAAAAACCAATTATGAACAATAGAGTAACTGAATGGAGCACAAGTACAACACCAGAGGTGAAGGAGGTTGAGGGCGAACATCGGCCTCAAAATAAACCTTATATATATACCTACACACCTAGTCTTGCTGGTATTTTAATTTTATGGTGATTACTGCTTCATTAAGTTCTGTTGGTGATGTTGCATGATTGTTATTGTATAAGTAAAAAAAAAATGTTTTTCAGTTATGCCTTAGTTGAAGCTACTATAAACTGAAAGCATAAGTGAGAGAAGGGTTTTATTCTAACAGAACTGAATGTAAAATATTAATGCATAATTTACTTATAGCTTAGGAAGGAAACTGCCACTTTTTTTATACTTGTTTCTAGGAGCTTGTATCATCATTTTGTATGCTAGTTTGTAATCAAATGGGCAAGTTAGTCTGCCCTTAGTTTAAGGCCAACTATAGCTTTCTTTTGCCTTAGTCTATATCACATAGCAATTGACAAGAGGCAAATTACTTATTATTCACTTTTGAATAAACTTTATGTGGCTGCTGCTATTCTCAGCTGCATATTAGATATCATTTGCTTGGAAGTATAATTTCTTTTGAGAGATATTGTGTTTCCAGCTCATGTTGTGGTACCAAAAAGATCTTTCCTAATATTCATGTGTACATGAAGATGAACTTTTAACTCCACAAGAAGTAATGGAGGCTCGTGTCAAGGTGGAGAGAAGGGTATAAAAAATTTCAAATTTTCCTCCAAGCGTCAATAAATTGGGGACTATGGAATAATGCATCTCAGGCAAGATAGGGTGCAAGGGAAAGAAACTATGGCATTGTTCCAGCCTAAATTTGAAATCTGGAATCTAAAACAAATTATTGCTCCCTTTTGGTATTCCCCTCATACATATAAATACTTCTTTTCTGTTGTAGCTGTTTCTAACGTAACATTTTTTCCAATCGATGTGATACACCTTGGAAATCAACTTGTTATGCAGAAGTGATGGGAAAAAGAGGAAACCAGAACTGTGTAGTATATAATCAAGATATCTTTTGTGTGTGTATATACTTTTAAAGTCCTCTAAGGTCAATTGCTTCATTAGATTGCATGGGGCATTAAAGCATTATTATCCTAAACTTCTAGAGAAGGAACCCAACAGTTGCAGAAGGAACCTATTTCATAGGCAGTTTCTTATTGTGCCTTCTGACCCCTATCCACTAAGTTGGACACATGACAACATAAACTAGTGGGCTGCAGTCATTGTTCAACCATTGCTTCTTTCCATCACACATTCTCAACAACGCATATAGGTGATCTCAAATGCTTGTTACTTGAGTATTTTCTTCTCTTTGCAATAGTGCAACTTGCCATATACCTGAAATATTAGGAATGTGTCCTAAAAGTTGATTAGAATTGTTGAGTTAAATTTATAACTTATAATGTAGTTAAGATTGAAACTCCATCCTTTCTAAATCACCAAGTTTTGCACCTGTAGTTTTATATGTTCTCACATTTAAAAAACTTTCTGTTGTTAGGTAGCACAAGAATGGCCTGGATTACCTAAAGGTGTGAAATTTGATCCATCTGATCAAGAGATAATATGGCACTTGCTTGCAAAAGTTGGCGCAGGAAATTCAAAACCTCACCCTTTCATTGATGAATTTATTACTACTCTTGAAGTGGATGACGGAATTTGTTATACTCATCCTCAACATTTACCAGGTGGGTGGCATGAGTTTATTTCAAATTTGAATGCTTGATTATTTTTCAATCAATATAATAAGTTATGCTAAAAATTTAGGTGTCAAGCAAGATGGAAGTGCTTCCCTCTTTTTTCATAGAGCAATCAAGGCTTATAATACTGGCACTCGAAAGCGTCGAAAAATACAAGGGCAGGATTTTGGTGATGTCCGTTGGCACAAGACTGGAAAGACTAAACCTGTCATCTTGAATGGGGTTCTGAAAGGCTGTAAAAAGTTTATGGTTCTGTATATGAGCCTGATGAGAGGAGGAAAAGCTGAGAAAACTAATTGGATTATGCATCAATATCACCTAGGAACAGAAGAGGAAGAAAAGGATGGAGAGTATGTTATCTCTAAAGTATTCTACCAGCAGCAACAAGTCAAATTGGGTGAAAAAGATGACCAGGATATTCCTGAAACCACTGAAGCAACTATTGTGAAAGTGGATCCGGTCACTCCCAAATCTGTCCCTCCTGAGCCTCCTCGTAATGAAAAGCGGTGTTCAGATCCAAACCTAGGACAAGAATCACATGTCATTCCTCAGGTAAAACCTTCAACCATATTTTCTTAGCATATCTCAACATCTCTTTTCAATTATCATTCTGTTATAAACATTTTCATATTTTTGTGTTTTGCTTTTTTATTGGAAGAGGATGTATCACATAATGATAGTGTTACAGTTCTTTTGTAAATATATGTTGGCCGCTCTTTTTTCTTCACTCAAAAACATTTTAAGCATAATCTGGATTTAATCTTTGACATTTCATTTGTTAGATTATATATCAAAAACAAAATGAATGCTGGTATTAATCTAATATAAAAGGTCTGTCAGTGGTTTTCTTTCTGTGGCACCAAACATGTAGTATGCCCCAGTTAATGAATTAGGCTAATGTGGCTAAAGGATGCCATATGGCCTGGTCTTTTTGGGAGTAGATATTTATTGGATGTGGTTTCTCTCCCAACAGATACATGCTTGGCTGGTGCCACTGCTCTGAAATAATTTCATACACTTCTAAACATTCTTGTTTGTTAATACTTGAATGTCACTTTACCACTTAGCTACGGTTCTAATTCTTAATGTCTTATTTTTATAAGAGCAAATTCTGATTGACAATGATTCGCAAGTCTTATGAGATTAATGTTGCTAGTTGCTACTTGTGATGATATAGTTTAGGGGAATCTGTAAAGCACCTACAGAAGTTGATAATTCTTGTTTCTTCTGTTTTTGTCTTCTGCAATATATTCTACCAAAGCATCCTCAGATGGAGTGTGTAGATGACATTCAAGTTGATTGTGAAGAGCTTGCAAAAACTGAGCTATCCATGGTAGAAGAAACTCATAATAATGAAGGGATAGATGGTATAGAAAATAATGCTGATGAAGATCCAAAATGGTGGGATAGTGAGTCACAGAATCTGTTGGATTCACAGCAACTTGTTGAAGCATTGTCCTTGTGCGATGATCTCCTCCAGAGCCAGTCTCCCAATAGGGCAGATAAAAATGGAGAACAAAAGGAACGACCCAGTCTTTCTGTTTATACTCATCTAGGACCAGAGCATCTGAAGAAGGATATTGAAGAATGCCAAAATCTTGTCCTAGACCCTGCAAATGTAGAGCTTGATACACCTTCAGAGTTTCGACTAAGTCAGCTGGTATTCCCATGTTCTAAATGATTTGGCATACATTGCATTCATTTATATTTGTTATGACCACCAAATTTTCTTGAATGATAATTCATTTCATGTTTTTATAGGAATTCGGTTCACAGGATAGCTTTATATCCTGGGGTGGCAGCAAGGTGGTCAACTAATATGGTTCTTCACCTCAAATGGGAAGCAAAGATTTTTTGTAACTACATTTTGTAAACAAGTTGCATTGTTAAATTTAGGGGTAAACTCAACTGTTACTCTTTTGCTTGACTACTTGGGCTGTGATGGAAGGCTGTTAACTTACAGTTTGATACTTTGATAAACAGTGTTGTAATTATACTTTCTTTTGGCATGTTGAAGTTATGGTATCTTCCAGGTTCTCTATATCTCCATGTGGACCTTACTTGCTCTCATATGGACGCACAATTCTCACTCTGAAGTAATAGATGCAGATGTATATTACTATGTTTTAGGATATAATGTCCCAATAGTCAAATGCATTGTCGACCATCAAATCTGTTAAAAATTATGTGTTATGGTGGTGACAGATTCATGAACAGACAGCAGACAGAGAACTACCTAATTGAGCTGCCCATCAGAGTGTGTTGGGAGAGAGGGACAGACAGCCTAATTGAGCTACCCATGAACTTCTTACCCTCTTCACTGGTAGCGTTACTGCCTAGTGCCTATGGGGAGTGGAGGGTGCCCCACAGCAGTAGAAGCTTAATCCTGCTTTGCATTCTTTCATTTTAGCTTTTAACATCAGTGGAAATGTGGGTCATCCAAAAAGAGAAAATGCAAATGCCAATGAACTACATATCTCATTCTAATCCTTCACAAGGCAGCAGAAACTGGCCAAGGTCATTTCATGAAGTGTTCTAGAGTCTCTGACTATTGGACCAAAGAATAATGCTGGCTTTGTTGTTTACAGATAAACATGGACATGAAAAACCTCCCTAATCTGGCTTTGGCTGTGATGAGCTTCAACATTCAACTTGTTTTGGCTCTAACAAAAGCATATTTTAATCTGTCTAGATGTGTGTATGCGTGACACAATTCACATTTTAAACTCAGTCTATTCCTTTTTCTCCTTTCTCTTCATGGACTTCCCTATACAAAACTCTCGCTGCCATTATCCTTCATTCCAAAAACTTCGTATGTCTGTATTATATACTTTTGTGTAATGAAAGATAATTCTAATAAAATAAAAATTCAATCACATAAAATGTAATCAAAGTGCATCATCAAATGAAATAATATTAGTAAAATCAATATTTATGACTAACTACAACATTGCCGATGGCGTTTTTTACGTGGCAGGTGACTTTCTTGTTGATCTGCAGCCTCAATAGTGGCCTCCACATGTGCATCACTTGCATTGACACCAGGCTCAATATTTTGGGGAGGATCTAGACAATATGGTGAAGGCCTACCAGCAAGATGGGTGTATCCTGGGAACAAGGTAAATGGGTGAACACCAAATTGAGATGGCGGTGGTGTTCCTAAACTTGATGGAGATTGGTGAGAATGTGGTGGATAGGGTGGATATGGGTAAAGATATGGTGGAAATGGATATGGTGAATAAAGTGGATATGGCCATGGATATGGTCTAGACAATGGATGTGGCTGCTTAGTGGACTGACGAGTCAGTGGCAGTGGATATGATTGTTGATCTCGAGTCACATGCCTAGTGGAATGGTGGGTTGATAGTGGTGGCTCCGATCGTCTCTTTTGGGCTGCAAGTTCACAATGTTTCTGTTGAGTGCATCTCATGGTATCATCTTTCGCTGTCCTTGAAATTTAATCCGTTGAAGGACTTTGCTGGACATGCGCAGTTTGGGCTGCAAGTTCATGTTGTTTGTGTTGAGTGCATCTCACGCTAACATCATTCGTTGGCCTTGGAATTTGATCCGTTGAAGGACTTTGCTCGACGTGCTTAGATATGGGATCGAGCTCATCCAATGTGGCTAGTATTTCCTCAGCTGACTCACCAAGAGCATCAAACGTGAAAGATGAATGGCCTTGAGGTGTACTCCAGAAGTGTAGCTTCTCTGCAATATCGGCCTAAAATTACAAACATAAATATTAGTGAAGATAATTAATAATTGAAACAAACCAATGCTTAACAAACAACTACATAGGGAATAAATCATCACACCAACACTCTCATGAACCAGCCACCTGGTGTAATCCATCGTTGTGTTACCCTAGAATACCACTTCAAATATTCTGGGTTTTCCATCAAATGCCCAATAAATGGCTCGCCTGTGACTACTCGGCTATGTCGATCATTCCAGATATCAATATATTGTTGGTGCTCATGTGGCTAATATACATCAAGACGGGTTTGCAATATAATCCTATGCCAGATGCTTCGACAAAAGTGGTGGCCTTGGAATGCGCTCCCAGCTAGACAATAATATGGGACTGTAGACATAGCCTTCGTAGTGCATGGATGCCACACAATCTGCAAGAACGCATATTTGGTCTTGGTCATAAATATGAAAGCATTCACACAATATTGAATAAAAATTGAGTCCAAGAAATTATACTTGCCTCGTGATCTGTCAAGCAATCAAGTTGGTGCCCATAATATGACAGCACGAGAGAAATTTTGCTTGTAGCACTTTGTCGCTCTGCCATCTGTTAGTTTTCACGTTAATAACTACAAAGGTTAAGAATACTTCATAAATAATAAAGAAATAAAGGACATGAAACCTACCTTCTACTCAGGGGTGCCTCAACATCACGATCATCAGACTCATTGCTCAATTCTACAGGTGAAAACAAGGGAATCTCTCGCATGCCCACAATTGTAGTAACACACATGCACCTCCAATCTCCGCACAATTATAGCTGGTGGCTTTACACAACTCTCGGTATAGGAATGATAAGCAAGCAGCGCCCCAACTACATTTGCCAGCAGCCTCGAAATCCTCCAGCAACAACAGATACATAAGATGCACATGTTGTGTAGACTGATCAACAAATAAAATGTCACCAATCAACCTTAAGATGTAAGCACGTGCAAATTGTTGCAGGTACACCTCTGTGGCATCATCAGGAAGGTAGTTGAAGTTTGAGTCTATCCATGACATACTCACACACCCACCCCACGTAGTGTCCTCTCCAGGCGTGATGCCTAATAGCCGCTCGCAATGCTCTGACCAAGGCTCTAGAGTAGATCCAGTGACTGGAGTTCCATCTATAGGGAGACCTAGCTGCATAGCAACATCCTGCAACGTGATAGTGCACTCTCTTTGTGGCATATGAAATGTGTGTGTCTCAGGTCTCCAACCCTCTCCAAGTGCACTAATTAGATACTGTTTGATAGGCCAAGAACCAGTACGTGCGACCCCATAAAAGCCTGCTTGGCGTAAGTAAGGAACAATACGCTCTGGGGGCATATCATGACCCTTTTTGTGGGTATGCCTTACTCGTAGAATTCGATCACTCTTTCCGTTCCATATATGCTGGGAGACATGCACACTCTGCAAAGTAAGCAATGATGGATCCTTTGAGCCTGGCTGTCTCTGTCGTGTTGATGAACTAGATGCCATGTGTCACATGCACCTAAAATATCTAATTTTTATCACTTGTTGCTAATTATCTCAAATTCCCAATCATTACATTTAAATCATACAATTGACACTAAGAAAGTTTATTCAGCTAATTATATTTGTATTCGCTAAATAAATAACATTTTCAACATAGACAACTTTTTTACTAAATTTTTTCATACTTAAATGTTAAATATTTACCTAAAATATCTAATTTTAATAATTAATTCTTAATTATCTCGTTAATTACATTTATTTCATACAATATATAATAAAAAAATTCCCTAAGAAACTTATGATTTCTTTTTTTTTTTTGCCCAAATGAAACTTATGATTTCTATCACTAAACAAATAATTTCTTTACTAATTTTAACATACAATAATTTTAAAATTCTTACGTACAATATATCTTCGTTTTTATTAGTTATTCCTAATTATCTTACTAATTGCACACTGATTAAACATTAATAAATCAGAAAATTAATGCCAGATAATTAAAAAATTAAAAAAAAATTACTAATAAACGATGGGTCGAAGTTTCACTTAACATGTTCAAAATAGTTGGGGTATGGCTTCAAAATCGAACTCCTCAGCGAGCAACGATGGTGAAAGCTCACAGTTGGTGCGTCGAAGATGGTTGGGGAAGGATCAGAACGACACAAAATGGAGGTTTTGGTTTTGAAGAGAACAACAATGGCAGCGCCAGCGACAGCGGCGAGGGTTCGAGAGGGAGGGGGTAGCCCTCGCGTCCGTGGGAGTGATGAGAGGAATGGAAATGGCGACAATTACTTTAATAGCCTCAGGGCATGGGCCCCAACTTAACGCAATTGCGCTGGTTGAGCTGGCGCAACTCATTTCCATATAACAAGCTCAGTTGAGAGCAGAATCCGTGGCTTCTTCTTCGAATCCCCATTTCGCATGCAACTCCTCTGGCCATGGCGGCTTCTTCAGAGGGGTGGTGGTTCTTCACTGGAATCAACCAAATGGGTGTCTTTCTCTCGGCAAAACCACCGCTGCTGTCTTCGCCGCTCAGGTACCAATATATATATATATATATATATATATATGTGATCTAGCTGGGTTCTAGATTTTTGGGTTTGAACTGCAATTACGGATAAACATTTCTACCCCTTTATCTCTTTCTCTCTCTCTCTCTCTCTCCGTAATCAGGGCTTGCATTAAAATACCAAAAGATACATTAAAAATGAAAACTTTGAGACAAATGATTGGCAAACCTGAGAAGGGGGCTTGCGCACTGTGGGAGCTGACCGAGGGGTGGCATATCTTTTGTCAAATTTGGGTTGAAAGACGATAGAGAAGATCATCAGAAGGGAAGGCCAACGCTGTAGGAATAGCACTTGTTTGCTACCACTGACCTCAGAATTTTTTGTTTTCGAATTATTCTTTATTTGTTCGAGTAAGTTCTCACTTCTCAGGGTGGTGTTACTGTTTGTTGCCACTTCCTTTTACATGGATCCCCATCTCTAGTTTTTAACTCTTTTCTTGTTTATTACTTTGAATAAATGTAAGTCAATATTTTTTTTCTTGTAGTCTCTATTTTATTTGGAAAGTTCGCATCGTTGAGATTGAAAATTGTAATTTGATTGATTGGTAGATAAACTCATGTAGTTGTATTTATGCAAGTCTACGAACCTGAAAAGTTATAAAGAAAAAGAAAAAAAAAGGTGCATCAGGCTGGGAACGTCTAAATTATTACTGTATTTGGTACCTATTTGATTGTATTGTTCAATACCAAATATTAGAATTAGGCTCTATTGAGCATGCTAAAGGAGGACAATTACAAAATTGGGATGCCATGGCAAAATGTCAGGTGTTAGTGGCTTGGTATAGTATGAGGAAAAGGCTTGAGATATAATATTTGCAGGCAGTGCTGATGTCTTTATTATTAAAGTGCGAAGAGAAAGATTTCTTCCAGCATCAATTATACTTTTTAACGAAGCTGGAATTTTTCCTTCTATGTTTGGAGTAAATGGCTGTCTACACGAGGACTTTGGAGCGACAGACCTGTCTAAGCATCTGCTTTGTTGAGTTCGTGAAAAGCGGGATGGTGGAAATTTTAGAATTAAAATCATTTTACACTTACTTGGTGTAACAGAAATATGAGAAGGTGGAAAATAAAATGTACTCATTTTCACTCCAGGCCATAACTTAGCTGCAGATCTAATCACTCTTGTTTATTAAAACTAGAATGTCACTAAACCACTTAGCAACAGTTCTAATTCTCAATGTCTTATTTTTATAAGAGCAAATTCTGATTGACAATGATTCAGAAGCCTTAAGAGATAAAGTATGCTAGTTGCTGCTTGTGATGATACAGTTTAGGGAAATTTGAAAACAGCACTTGCAGAACTTATCTACAGTTCTAATCACTCTTGTTTATTAAACTGGAACAACTAAAGCACTTCGCTACAGTTCTAATTCTCAATGTCTTATTGTTATGAGAGCAAATTCTGTTTGACAATGGTTTAGAAGTCTTAATAGATCAACTTTGCCACTAGCTGCTTGTGATGATATAGTTTAGGGAAATTTGAAAACGGCACTTGCAGAAGTCAATAATTCTTGTTCTTCTGTTTTTGTCTTCTAGACTATAATGCTCTGAAATAATTTCTTACACTTCTCATTCTCAATGTCTTATTTTTATAAGTGCAAATTCTGATTGGCAATGATTCAGAAGTCTTATGGGATTAACTTTGATGATATAGTTTAGGGAAATTTGAAAATAGCACTTCCAGAAGTTGATAATTCTTGTTCTTCTGCTTTTGTCTTCTGGACTCTATTCTACCAAAACATGCACAGATGGATTGTGTAGATGAAATTTAAGCTGATTGTGAAGAGCTTGCAAAAATTGACTATCCAAGATAGATAATATAGAAAATAATGTTGATGAAGACCCAAGATGATGGGATGGTGAGTCACAGAATCTGTTGGATTCACACTAACCTGTCAAAACACTGTCCATGTGCGATGATCTCCTTCAAAGTTCAAAGCCAGTCTCCCAATTGGGATGCGAAAAATGGAGGACATAAGGAATGAACCAGTCTGTGTTCTTGCTCATTTAGCACCCAAGCATCTGAAGAAGGATATTATTGAGTGCCAAAATCTTGTCCTAGACCCTGCAAATATGGAGCTTGATACACCTTCAGAGTTTCTATTAAGTCAGCTGGTAATCCCATGTTCTCAATGAGTTGGCATTACATTGAATTCATTTTAATTTGACATGACCACTGATTTTTTTCTTTCTTTTTGAATTAGTATGTTGATTAATTTTACCTTTTTTAACATTCCTTTTTAATTCATTATTTCTTAATATTTGTTATCCTTGTGGAAGTTTGTAATAAGGGACTCTTGTTATCATTTTGATCTCAGTTTTTGGACCATTTGACTATTAAAAATTTATGTTGAGTAGCAATTCATGGTCTCAGACTATAAAACTTTTGTATCTCTTCTTGTTTATGCCGACCATCGTGGTTGGTGGACAAAAGTAGAACTGCAACTAAAATAAATAGTGCATATGGAGCATGGGAAATAGTTATATGGAAAAGCAATCCTACTAGAGCTTGCCAAAATTTTCAACATGTTATTGACAACAGTGATGTATGTGTATCTTTTCTTTGGTACACAAAAATTGTGCGAGACATTGCCCATGCAATTTCGGGCTTGGGGTGGGTGGTTAGGTAAAACCCTCCTCAAATTGACATCCATTCATAGCCGATGTTTGCCCTCAATCTCCTTTACCCCTCATATTGTACTTGTGTTAGATTCATTTACTCTAGAGTTCATAATTAGTTTTTATCATAATTATGCTAGTCATGCTGGTATTGTATGGTGCTTCATTAAATTCTGTCAGTGATACTGCACGATTGTTATTGTATAAGATGAAAAAAAGAAAGGTTTTTCACTTATGCCTTAGTTGTAGCTACTAGAAACTGAAAGCACAAGCGAGAGAAGGCTTTTATCCTAACTGAACTGAATGTAACATTCATGAGCATTTGAATGTTTACTTATAACTTAGCAAGGAAACTGCCACTTTTTTACGCTTGTCTCTTGGAAATGGTATCATCAGTTTGTGTGCTAGTTTGTAATCAAATGGGCGAGTCATTTTGCCCTCAGTATAAGGCTAGCTATAACTTTTTTTTGGTCTTAATCTCCATCACATAGTGATAGGAAACTGGAAAACAGAGCACTATTGTATTGAAAATACTGACTGGAATCTCTTCTCTGCTATTGATATCAAGATGATATCAGCATTAGACGAAGATTTTGTACTAGAACTAAGAGAAAACGCTCCAAACAGCACACACAAAAAAAAAAAAGACACTTATAGGGATCTGCTTCCTTCCTTCCCAAATCTCACTCAATCCTTGCTTACCCCTCTCCTCTTCTCTCTGCCCTCTCTTATTGCACTCCCACTAATAGAATCTGCTCCCTGCTGCACCTGCTACGTATGCAGGTTGTTACAATGCAGTTCCCCAAAATGATCATCACACCCATTTCCCACACAAGCCTCCAATCCCCTGCTAACCTTCCTCTTCTTCCTACTGTACACCTTAGTGATAAGTGGACGTCTAACACAGCAATTAACAAGAGGTGAATTACTTATTATTCGCTTTTGAATATAAAATTTCTGTTGCTGCTGCTATTTTCAGCTACATATTTGATATCATTTGCTTGGAAGTATAATTGCTTTTATGAGAAATTGAGCATTTCCCGCTCATGTTGTGGTACCAACAAGATATTTCCTAATATTCATGTGTACCAAATGTTAGAATTAGGCTCTCTTGAGCATGCTAAAGCAGGACAATTACAAAATTGAGGTATAGTACGAGGAAAAGGCTCGAGCTATAATATTTGCAGAATATTTGCAGTCTTGAGGTCAAGTTCTTCCAGCACCAATTATGCTTTTTAATGAAGCTGGAATTTTACCTTCTATCTTTGGAGTAAATGGCACTATAAACAATGGCAGTCTACACAAGGACTTTGTAGCGACAGACCAATCTAAGGGTATGCATTGTTGAGTTGGTGAAAAGTAGGAAATTGGAAAATTTGGAATTAAAATCATTTTACACTTACCCGGTGTAACATAATTACGAGAAGGTGGAAAATAAAATGTACTCATTTTCACTCCGGGCCATAACTTTGGTTGTAAATAAAATGTAATCAATCAAAATAATGCTGATGAAGACCCAAAATGGTGAAAGTGAGTCACTCTATCAGTTGGATTCACAACTTGTGAAAGTGTTGTCCTTGTGCAATGATCTACTTCAAAGTTCAAAGCCAGTCTCCCAATAGGGATGAGAAAAATGGAGAACATAAGGAGCAACCCGGCCTTGCTGTTCATACTCATTCATCTTGGACCAGAGCATCTGAAGGATATTGAAGAGTCCCAAAATCTTGTCCTTGAGCCTGCAATCTGGACAGTTGATAAACCTTCAGAGTTTCGACTAAGTCCGCTGGTATTCTCGTGTTCCTAATGATTCGCCATTACTTCCAATTCATTTAATTTGTCATGACCACCAAATTTTCTTGAATGATATTGCATGTCATATTTTTATAGGAATTCGGTTCACAATGATAACTTTATTTCCTGGGGTGGCAGCAAGGTGGTCAACTAATATGGTTCTTCACCTCAGAAAGGAAGAAAAGATTTTTTGTAACTACATCTTGTTAATAAGTTGCATTGTTAAATTCAGGGGTGAACTGAACTGTTACTCCTTTGCTTGACTGCTTGGGCTGTAATAATACTTTCTTTTGGCATGTTAAAGTTATGGTATCTTCCAGGTTCTCTAAATCTCAATGTGGACCTGACTTGCTCTCATATGGACACACAATTCACACTCTGAAGTAATAGATGCAGATGTATATTACTATGTTTTAGGATGTAGTGTCCCAATAGTCAAATGCATTGTTGACCATCAAATCCTGTTAAAATTATGTGTTGTGGTGGTGACAGATTCATGAACGTTAAGAGTGTTACAGATCATGCAAGTTGGCTTGGCATAGACAGCAAGCCTAATTGAGCTACCCATGAACTTGCTATGAGAAGCGGAGGGTGCCCCACAGGAGCACAAGCCGAACCCTTTGAATCATCCTTTATAAGTGTAAAGAGAAACTGGCCAAGGCTCTCATAAAGGGACCAAGGACTAATGCTGGCTTTGCTGTGGTGCAAAGACAAACAGAGGCCTGAACAGCCTGGCTAATTTGGCTCTGGCAAAAAAGAGCTTCAAACTTAAAGTTGTTTTGACTATGACCAGAAAAAGAAATCTTAATTTGCTTAGAGGAAGAGGGAAGACAAGTTAATCAAAGCATAATGCGTGCCTCTGAGATTGTGCGACTTAAGCTTGTTACTTCTTCATTAACCTACTGCTACTCTTGTTTGGGAGGTGAGATTAGTTGTATTTTCTAATGTATGATACAATCCTGCAATTATGACTCAGTCATATCCTTGCCTTACATTTGTCTTGCCTTACCCAGTGCAATTATAAATTTCATAAAACAGTCTCTTAACTGTCTTCATTTTTGTTTTCTGTTAACTTTGGATTCTTTCATTTTAGGTTCTGACATCTCGTTCTGACAGAGAGACAAGACACAATGGTGGGTCTCTGAGTAAGAAATGCGGGTCATCTAAGATGAGACAATATAAATCGGAATGAATTAAATCTCTAAGGAAACAGACCAAGGTCTGTTCATAAAGTGTTCAATAGTCTCTGACCAAAGACTAATGCTGGCTTTGCTGTTCAGCACAGACAAATGGTGACCTGAACAACCTGGCTAAAATGGCTCTGACAGTGACGAGCTTCAACATTCAACTTGTTTTGGCTCTGACAGAAATGAATTTTAACCTAGCTTGGTCGTTTGGCGAAGATAAGTCAGTGGAATCATAGTACATGCCTTTGAATTTATGGTGCAAAATCTGTTTTCTTCTCCATTGCCTCACGGCTCTAACATCAAAATTAGTTGTTTGGGTGGTAAAAACAGCAATGTGTTAATTACAACAACTTTGACGTCATTAGCATCATATGCTGGCCTTTGCATGACCTATGAGATTACAAATCCTAATATAAACAATAGGACTAATTACATTCAACTCTTCTAAGATTAGTATTTATTACACCCAATACTCCTCTTGTTTGGGAATTACATCTGTCTTTCTTATTTTATTATTTACAAAACGAAAAGAATGTAGAAACTATACACAAAATAAGAGAAATAGGCGTAATTTATTAAACAAAGAAGAGTATCAAAGTAAAAATAATACATAAAAAAAAATATGCAAATTTAATTTGGCAAACAAGAGGATCTCGATTGGAGCAAGTGTTAACTTCACGGGAGATTAATGTAATTATTCTTAAACATCAAGTTGGTATTATGCTTTTAAAAATGATTGCAAGAAAATATCTATAGCAATATCCAAGATTCTAATCACTTTCCTTTAATTAACAACTACTAATCATTAGCATGATCATTCATCAGCATTAATATTTACTGTAAATGTGTCAGGTAAATAGTTGCAGCATATGTCGTCCTGTTAGGTGTCTGAACCATCAAGACTCGGCAATATTGTTGGTGCCTTGTTTAACATCATTCTAACCTGATTTATGTTACCAATTAATAATGAACATTCTAAACCCGCGAGAAACTGAACACGTTTTCAGCATTTTCTTCTTCCTGCCTATCCCCCTCCACTTATGCCAAACAAGATATGTTTGGTGTCCAACAAAATGTGACGGGAGGATATTAATATGGCTAAGAAGTACCTTCTTTTTTCTGATAAAAAATTATAATAATGACAGGTTATTTTAAGATTATCCATCAAAATCCAAAGAGGAAAGAAAAAGAGGAGGAATAGAAAAATTAGTTTTAAACATTTTAAATTTAAAATTATAAAATAAGTCTTTTTAATTCTTTCCTTTTCTTTCATTTTCTTCCAATCTAAAAATATCCCAAGAACTTGTTTGATAAGAGAAAAAGGAAAAGAATAGAATAGAAATAAGGAGCTTTTTATACTTTTATATTAAAAAATTTATATGTTTTATTTTTATTTTTTTTTCTTTTCCTTCTATCAAACTAAACGTGCTTTTAATGATTTAATTGCTCCTTTAATGAAGGCTACCAATTGTCTACTGGACATCAAAGGATATTCCTTAAGAGGGATGGTAATCAAATAAAATTAAACCCTTAAAGTAGCACATGTTTGAGCTGAAATACATGTTGATAATGATAGGATTATTAATCCCACAAAGTAAGCTCGCAGATGATAAAGAAGTGTTCAATGATTTAGGATTTTGCATACTTAATGATATTATTTAACATATTTATACTTTTCTCTAAAGTGGGAGTATACTTTAGAGTGTAAAATATAGTGTTTATAATTATTGATAAAAAATTTCTATTTAGAATTTGATAAAATACAAGTACATAAATAATAAATTATAAATTTATTAATTTTTTTATTTTTATTAATAATTATTCACTTATACTTTATTGTTTAAAATACACTCCTCGCTTAAAAAGACACTTTTTTTTAATATAACTATTAGCTATTTAGTTCTCTAACCATTAATCCACTTTTAATTGCTTATTATTGAGGTTTTATTTAATATTATTTGCACTTCCATGTTTGTATTATTAATTGTCGGCATTTTTTATTATTATTGTTAGCACCTTTCCCTATTAGTTGAATCTGATATCATCTTATACATCGTTTCTATTTGAATTTGTTAATTAATTAGTTTTAGACCCATATTATACGTGAAGTTTAATATTTATTTTTTATAATATTTTTTTTAATAATATATATTACAAGTTAATATTTTACATAAAATTAATCGTAAAATTTTTTACAATATAAAATACATGAATGAAAAATTATGTAATAAAAATCAATTCAAGAAATTGTGATTAAAAATGATTAGTAATGAGTGTAAAATGTAAATAAGTAATGGAGAGTGCTGATAATATTATTTTAAGTTAACGTCGTAATTCAATTAACAATGAGAGTATTTTAATACTTATTTTTTACAATATGTACTTACTAATTTTAATTGCAAGTTGTGATTTTATTAAAAATCACTTGTAAAAAGTTCATTACGTACAAATAATTATTTTATTTTATTTTATTTTCTCTAATAAAAAAATATATTTTACTTACTTTAAAAATAATTCTTCTACTTTTATAATATTAAATTTATCTTTTATATTCTATAAAATCACGTCTAGTAAACTTCTAGTACTTGTATAAAATTAAATTTATTTTTTAATTTATAATGTCATGTTTGGTCCACAAAATGATAATTTTATGAAATAAAAATAAAATAAGAATAAAATGAAATAAAATAATTATTCTTAATCTAAAATTTGATAACTTTTAGAATAAAATTATTTTTTAAGTCATTCTATTATTTGGTACATTAAATTAATGTGAAATAGAATTAAAGTTGATCTTAGTGACATAAATTTCACACATAAGAAAACCAACAATAAATAAATAAATAAATAAATTTTTTCATGTACATCTTATACATGTAATAAAAATGTGTGTTCTTTAAGACAATGTTTAAGTTTAAATTTTTCTAACTTGATAACAATAAAATTGTTGCTCAAAGAAAAAAACAATGTTTTTATTTTTGAGGAAAAAAAACTGAAGGATATACATTATCATTTGAAACATAAGTGCAATGTAAGCATTGAACTTGGAATTATCTTACATCTTCTTTAAACATTGTAGTGATAGCACTCTTTATTACTCATTAAATTTAAGTATGTTGATGTATCAAAAAAAATTAAGTACGTTCATAAAAAAAATTAAATCTTAGTTCAAAAAATATAAAATCTTAATCTCACTTCTCAAAATAAATTTCATTTTCTATTCTTAATTTAATAAAATAAAACATGAAAGGAAATCATCATTATATGCTTTCTAACAAAAATGAGAATCCCTCATGAAATCAAGTGAACATGAAATAAAATAATCGTTGGACACCACACATCAAGCAAAATCACATCTTTTACATTTTTGTACATATATGACTTTTAAAAATTCCACTCAATTTACAAAAATTTCATTCACTTATCATTATCTTATAAATTTAATTTAATTTAATTTTATTAGTGTAAAAAAATTTATATATTATTTAATTATATTATCACATCATTGATAATAGATTATTAAAATTGAAGTATTATCTTATTTCAAAAAGGAGAAAATAGTAAGAATTGACAAAGGGGGGAGGGATAGAAAATGATTGGGGTAGGGGAGGGGAGGTATGAAAATGGACAAAGGACAATGGAAGGGGCAATGGGGACCAAAATAAGTGACTGAAATTGAAAGAGAATCAAAAGTACGCTACACGGTGGGGTTTAGGATAAGGGGGGCGCACGTCCCTACTCTCTCTCTCTCTCTCTCTCTCCATATTTTCTTTGGAAAGGGTCTTGTAACTCTTGTTCGCATTAGGACGTTAAAACGGGTCTAATTCATCATACTTAGTTCATTTAGTTTGTATTTATATTTATTTATTTTATATTTAAAATAATTTATAATTAAAATTTTATTAAATATTTTTTAAAAATTAATTTTTTAAAAAAAAATTAATTTTTAAACATGCATAATCTATAAATTATGATAATTAAATTTTTATTTTATTAACTTAAAAAAATAAATAATTTTAACTCGACTAATTTAGTTCACAAGTTAAAAGAGTTGAATTTATTTATTTACGAGTCAACTTATGTATTCATTTACATAAAAAACTTTTTTTTTGGGTTAAAGACAACGTAATTTTTATGTTTTATTTAAAATTTTGAATATAAAAAAATGATAGTTGAAATGTGCAAATTTGGATTTAAATTATGTGATATAATGATTTATTTTAACGTTTGAGTTTATCTAAAAAATAGGTGATTTTATTTTAAGTGAAAAAAATATTGTTTGACACAAGCAATCCGTATGAAACCACAAATTTATTTTAAGCGGATTTGATAAATATTTTACTAGTCCAATTAAATTTTAATGTTTTTAGATTGGTGTATTTAACTTAAATGGACAGCTTGGCCCTATTTGACACCCTTAGTTACCAAAAGACAATGAACCAAACTATTTTTATATAAAATTGGTAGGTACTTACTCCTCAAATAAATAATCACAGTCAAACTTGTTTCTTTTTTTCATTAACAAAAAATTTACAGAGGAGAGATTACTTACAAATTGTCTATCAAAAACCTTTTAAAATATATAGTTTGATTCTATAAATTAAGTCAATTTTATTGACAAAATTTGTGTCTTTTTATTTTATAATAAGACTTTCTTCTATGATTGAGTGAAATAAAATAACATAGATCCCTATTTATAATTTTTTCAAGATATTAATATTTTGATGGATTATCAAAAATTTATTAATTGTTAGTTATAATTTATGTATCTCATACATTTATTATAAAAATTAATAACTAATACATATTTAAAAAAAAAAGGAATAATGCGATAACAACTCTCTCAATCTCTTTAGTCTCCCTATTCTTTTCGCTCTCTGTACACCAATGTTCTGAAAACCGGACCGGACCGGCCGGTTCAACCTGTCGGACCGGGAACCGGTTCCTTCTCCGGTTCGGGCTATGTCTCAGAACCGGGAGGGTCAAAAACCGGTCAAAAACCGGTGAACCGGTGTCAAACCGGATGAACCGGTCAAACCGGTACCGGTCCGTACGATTACCGGTTCGCGCAGCAGCTTCCGTGACTCCGTCCGCGCACCAGCTTCCGTCCGCCCACCAGCAGCTTCCGTCCGCGTCCGCGCAGCAGCAGCTTTCGTCCGCCCACCAGCTTCCGTCCGCGACAATCGAAAGTTCGAAACCCAGCTTCCGTCAGCGTCCGCGTCCGCAGTCGGGCAGCAGCAGCTTCCGTCCGCGACGATCGAAAAGTTCGAAACCCAGCTTCCGTCTCTCCGCAAGCCCAGCTTCAGCAGCTCCGCCTCAGCGATCGAAACCCCAGCCGCAGCAGATCCGTCTCTCCGCGATCGAAACCCCTTCCTCCCTCCGCGATCGAAACCCCAGCCGCAGCAGCTTCCGTCTCGCACCGCAGCCTCCATTCTCGCGTCGCATACCGCAGCCAGCCAGCCAGCACCGTCAGTCGTCTCCGCACGGACTGCACCGCAACTCCGGTGTAGCCCAGCCAGCAACACCACCGCACCTGCTGTTTGGCTTGTTTCATGCCTCTGTTTTGCGTTTTTTAACTAAATAACGAAACCACATGGTCCTTTAGATAGAAGATGCTGTTGGGAATTCCTCTGCAAGTCAACCCTTCCCCACTGGTAGGATGAAGCAGAGTGTATGGCAACTGAACCGGTCTAACTCGGTTTCTCAGATTTGGATCATTGTTCTTCCCTGCGAGTTTTGCCTCAATTTCTGCCAACTTGTTTCCAAACTTTTGAAAGGCTTGTAGTGCCCTTGGATCAGAGGTCCAATTTGGATTGTCCCTCTGCCCAAGGTAAACCTCATCAGAAGCATGCCTTGACAAGATCTCTATCACTGAAAGGTCAATAAGAGTCTGCTTCTTTGGTGTAATTGTTATCAAATAAGCGTTCTGATTCCCATTTCAGCAGATCTGTGAGCCATTGTGTTCTTGTTGTGCATCATTCCAGCCATCTACTGCTCATTCTGGCTGTGCACCATTTCAGCAGCCATCCACTGCTTTTCTGATTTTTCATCATTCCAACCATCATTTTGCTGTGTTGTCTTTCCAGCAGTGTTTGTGTTGTCTCTCCAGCCAGTTTATTATGCCCATCATATTTTTTAATTTGTTTCTTACTTGTTTGTAACAAGCCAAGAGCTTGTAACCTTTAGCTTGATGAGGAGTGATAGAAGATTTATATTTAGTTAACTGTTTTTATTTGATTGCTGTCAATTAGCTAGTGATTAGCTCCTTGAGTGATTATAATTGTCTCATTTATTGATGATGATCATGATGGTGGAGATGAACAGGATCTTTTTAATGAAAATGTTCAACAACTTAACGCTAATTATGATGATCCTGTATAATTTGTGAAATTTGTTATGATTACTTTTGATGGAATATTGTTAAACTTATGTTATTTATATAAAATGTAATATTTTTTTACTTTATGATATTTTTTTGTTGTGTTTGATTATATGAATGTAATATTTTTTTGATTTATGATATTATTTTTTTTGTGTTTCAAATAAATTTATTATTGATTTATATTATATTTTTATAATTTTTATTTATTTTAATACTATATAAATAATTATATATATTTAATATAAATATAAATATATATTTAATTATACTCCGGTTTGACCACGGTTCGACCATTGAACCTTGAATCAGTACCTCAACCGATTCAATGACCGGTTCGATTTTCATAACCTTGCTCTCTCTTACTCCTTTGTGGGCGACAACACAATGTTGAGCTTGTAATTTCTAAATGAAAGAAAGTGAAAAAAAAAAGTAATAAAATAAAATTCAAAAGGAGTAATAATTTGTTCTTTTAAAACATTCTTTTATTAATCACATTATGTTCTTTTAAATAAAAAGATAAAAATATTTAATATTTTAAAATTTTAAATTACATTTAATTATTTTATTTAATAATTAAAAAATTATTAAAAAATGTCGAGAGCGTATATAAAATTATTCGACCCAAAAACACCTGTGGCAGCCAAAATCAATCCCTAACCTTCTTGATCACGCCACGTGTTCATCGTTCATGTTTGAATTGTTCAAACAACCTCTTATCCTTCATTTATGTTGCCAGTAATTGGACACGTGTCCGACAAAGGCTGCACCCCTATCATTGTTCTGTACACTAGGGAGCCAAGCATTTAATTTATCTGTTAGTCTTGTTTTTAGCTCAATTAGATCAGAGTTGCAAAATTTTAAGTTTAAAAAAATAATTAAAAAAGTTGTTTCGGATTAAATTTAAAAATTTTAAAATATTTAAAATTTGTTTAAGGTATATAATAATTTGTTACTTATTCTATTGATCAAAGTCAGGGTGCCAAACGTTAAGTTAAATGTTGTATCAATTTATAAGTATATAATAAATATATATATATTTGATGGATATACTCCTTTATATAAGTAAGGTAGTCTTATTTATTTAAAAAAAATTTTTTAAAATAATTATAAGTTCTTTTATTAGACTTGTATTTATATTTATTTTAATATTTTAAAATTTTATTTATCGTTAACCATATAATTATTTGTATCAATATAATTATTAATTTTATTACCTTTATAGAGTCTAGTAATATTACTAAACAAAAGTGATAAGAGAATTAATTTACATTTAACTATATTTAGCAAATATTAGTCTTAAATTTATAAAAACATACAAAAAAAACATTTGATTATAATCTTAAAAGTAATTTATAATATAATATTAATTTTGAAATATCAAATCATAAAAAATGATACTTAAAAAAATTAAAGATATGATTTTTTGAATTTAATTACTTTAAAGTGAGAGGTTTTTTTTAAAAAATAAAGTGAAGAATACGAATAGTTAATAAAAAAATTAATAGTTAAAATTATGATAATATATATATATATATATATATATATATATATATAAAATAAAGTATGAGATTATTAAAATTTAATTTTTTTATTTTTTTATTAATAATTAATACTTATCACTTTATAAAGTGAAGAGTCCCTTTAAAGAAGTCAGATTTTGATTTTTCTTTCTTGTTTTTGTTATAAAGGAGATTTACTACTTATATGGAAAGAGGATTAAGAGCTTAAGTGAGATTTGCATCCGATATCAAATAGTTCCTACAAGAACTTAGTGCACTTAAATTAAGAATTTTGAGTAATGTGAATTGTTAATTATGAGAGTGAATTTTACAATGTTAAGACTGATGTGAATTGTAATATTGAATTTCACACGAGTCATCTTTTGTGCAGTTTAATTTTTTTTTTTTACGTCAGGTGCTATACCTTTATTTTAAAAAACATAAGGATAATTAAATTAGTTCCTAATAAATTTTAGCAAGCACAAATTACTCTTTGAAAATAATTAATCTGTTCTATGATCTTTCAATATTTTTAAAATAGTTCATATAATAGTGTAAATTAATTTTTTAGTAACATTAAATTTTAGGTACTGAAAAAATATTCAAGAATCACCAGATAGGTTAATTTTTTGGAACTAATTTGCATCAATCGAAATATATTAGGGACTAATTTAATAAAAAAATTATTTGAATTGGACCAAATCTAAATCATACACATACATAATTTTTCAATTCAGATTCTTCACGTATTCTCAATTTATTTATAATGATACAATATTTTTTCCTTTTTTTTTTGGCTGAGCATAATACTTTTGCCCTCTTGATTCCTTGAAGATGAGGAAGGAGTAAGACTTCTAGTACTGAATGTAGGCCCATTCAGCAGAAGAGGTGGCACACGTGAAAGTTGGGCTGGAAGCCAATAATTCAGTGAGGCCCACAACGCAGAGATGTGACCACAAAAGTTCTGCAATTTGTTTTGTTTCTTGGGTGACCTGAAAGAGCAGTGTCTGATGTTTGCAAAACTTGGTTTTTCTTTTGTAACATGTTCGACAATAGTTTTTTGAAGAGAAAAAAATCATTTTTTAAATTTTTTTAAGAAAGCTTTTGATTATAAATTATTTTAATTATAAAATAAGCTAATTCAAACACACGCGTACCTTAAATTTAAAGGGGACTTAAGATGAATCATAAATAATATTCTCAATCAGTGCTTTTATTTTAAACAATTGTTTGATATGTTGTTGTTAGGTTGAAGAAAAGAGGATCAAGTCACATTCCCATTTTCACCAAGATTGCAAGACAACAAGATCCATTTCAACCCTCCCCAGTTTCTGTGTACACCAACCAGAGGTCTTTGTCTTGGTTGAGTTGAGGACACTGCATGTTTCCCACCCACAGTATCTAATCACCATCACATTTCCAAAGGAAAACAAATATACAAACATGAGAAGGACTAGTGACTTTTTTTTTTTTTTTTTGGGTACAATGCTAGTGACTTCTTTAATAACTATATATATAAATTCCCTCTATTTTTTTTTGTTGAATTATTTGGGTTGCCACAACCCCCTATTTAAGTTAGAGCAACAGTTGAACTCTTGTAATTAAGGTGTGGTACCACTCATTTAAAATTGGTCATAATAATTTGTGAGATGGTGTCTTACCACTCCTATGTGTTCATTATATTGTAACTATTTGTGAATTAAATATTATTTACTTGTTTAACAATATCTTTTATTAAATAGTAATTATTAATCTATATTATTATAAAGGGAATTCTCTCTCTTTGATATCAAATTTTTAATTTTTAAAAAAACCATTAATAACTAATTTAATATAAATAGAAAAAGAATAAAGTTGTAAACATAAATATTTTTTTGGATAATTACATTATACAATTATAACTACTTTTAAATAAAGAGAGTTATTTTTTTTATATACAAAATTATAATTGACTTTAAATTAATTAATAATTATAATAAATTAATTTATAAAATAATTATCTAAGGAAAAATAAAAAAATATAAATTGTAAAGCACAATAGTGACTCTATTACTTAATTATTATTAAGAATGAGAACTTTAAGATTTAAGTATTATACTGAGCTTTTATCTTTATTTTGGAACATAACAAAATATCACTAGTTTTATTATTTGTTTTTAAAAAAACATAAATAATTAAGATATGCATGTTTAATTTGAAAATTGATTAAAAGATAATGGAAGTAAATTGAGCATATATTTCATATAAATTACTCCATTTTATACATTGTCCGTGTAGGTGACAAGTTAGGACTGATACTATAGTGGCAACTGTGAGGGTATATGTACAGTGCTTTGTGTTCAAGTTGGAAGCACTTTATGGATATGCCCTTTTGGGTAAAAGGAAAATAAAAGAAAGAAATAGAATCCAGTTAATCCACAAAACATGATGTTATGACCGTGTTGCAGTTCCAAGTGTACAGTCATCAACATAATCTTCACTTCAAATGATTAATGGGCCTACATCATTTCTAATTGTTGATGCCACTTGCCATCAACTTAATCTTCACATGTAACATTTTTGTTTCATAGACTCCTTTTTTTTATTAATTCTTTATTTGAATCCTCTTATTTTTGCTCGAGGCAATCTTAATCAAGATCTTTTTTTTTTCACATATTCTCATATTTTATATAAAATTTATTGATGTGTCTGTATTTTTTAAAAAATGAAAAGTTCTTATTAAAGAACTAAAATAAGAGGATGTAAACCCTTTGTTTAGATTAATTTTTACAAATTAGTACTTATAAATTAATAAAAGTTGATTGTGATGGTAAACTAATTATATTTCTAAAAAAAAAGTAAAGTTTAAATGTTAGAGTAAGCATTTATAGTTAAAAATTAACAGCGATCATACTCTAAAAATTAATCTCACAATAATACTTATGACATACCTAACCACAAAAAAAAATAGCACTTAAAATCTAGGACTTAGGCCTCAGTAGACAACAGCAATAAAAGATAAAATGAACTGATGTGCACAATTTTTGCAGAAAATAAGCACTCAGGCAATTCAAAAATTAATCTGGATTGGTGTTAACTCTTCTTTCCCTTGGATATTCCCAGCAATATAGGAAAACCCAACATGTCAAGATTCTTTCTCTGATTCCATCTCTGTGGAAGGTGTGTGCTTGATAGCACCATAAGAATATAGCAAACTAAAAGCTTCCTTCATGAAATTCTAACTATCACTGAAGACTCTACAGAAGATTCAATTAAGATTTTTTTTTTTTTTGAGGACTCTACTCCTGAACCACTCTTCAAATTTACCATCACAGAGTGAACTCATACACGATCAATACCGTATCTATGCTTATACATAAATTTTGTTCTAGATTCAGAAAATGCACAACTATCAACAACTGACTTATTTAGACGCTTTAATTTTTTTAAATATTACTTGCCCCATGAATCTATATATATATATATATATATATATATATATATATAGAGAGAGAGAGAGAGAGAGAGAGAGAGAGAGATGGTTGGGGTGAAGAACAGAAGAGAAATGGTACTAGACTACTAGCAAGGTAGAGAAGAACAATATCAGAAGCAGAGGTTCAATTACTTTGGAGGACATGAACATGGTAACTATTCCAAGTCAATCAGTGCAAAGAAACAAATGAAAAGGTGAAATCAAAAGAAAGCTAAAGAACAGCATAAAGAGTAAAATGGACTTTAAAAATATATGATTAATTGATAGTTATCATTATAATTCAAGCTATTCTAATGTACAGAAAGCCCAGCCCTGTATACAAGGCCAGCAACCATTACAAAAATTGTTACAACTCTCCCATAATATCCCGCCGTCACTATTTACACTCCACCATGAATCACAGAGAGAAAGAAAAGGAAAAGAAAGAAACGGGAAAAAGAAGAAGAGAAAAAACCAATCTTTCATTGCCATGGAAGGCAAGCTTGGACTTCCAAGTCTTCAACTACTAGTCATGCCAGCAGAGGAGCATGATCACACACCTTCTTATTATGTATAGCCTAGCCCTCTGCTCCCTGAGGACTCCTCCAACTCCTCTGTTTGATAGCCTTCTCTTTGAGCCTCCCATGGTAGCACTACCCATCTTCATTTCTACAGTTAACTCTTATTTCTTTACTCAAAATCTTAGAAATGGAAGTGGGTTCTTTTCTGTTTTTTCCCCTCTGTTGAGCTAAAGCTTAAAGCTTTGAACTTGTGTGACTTGGTTTAGAATTGGGGAGAGAAGGGTTCTTATAGAACTTGCCGGGTGTGGTCCTATTTCACCTTGGTCTAGTAAAGGGCACCGATGGGGCATGAAAGGGCGTGCAGTGCCTCCAAACCCCCCAGACAAATACTAGTTGGACCCCACCTTACCGCTAGGGGAATCCATACCCCAATAAGGGGGGAATTGATAAAACAAGCCAAGCAATTGAGCAAAGCCTCTCTTTCTTGCATTGCTATGTCACACTCTATGATCCTATGTGTAGGCACCACCCACCAGCATAATGGGTCTGCCATTTCAACTGTAAGGTAGCATTTTTTTTTCATAGTTTACAAGCTACCCTTAATTTGTGCACGATAGGTGATTGTCTGATTGCCCATGAGGACAAAAGCCTTCTCCTTTTTTTTATAATGCTTCTTATTTTGTTGTTTTTCTCTATCTTTCGTTGGATCCACATAATCAGGGAAATGACTGATGGATAGGGGGTTGGTTCTGTTGAATCCTACACAAGAATTCATAACAACAACCATTAGAAAGGTTTTAAATCATAATGGTCTCTAATCTAACTTATCACTACCTTGACTCTAGATAGAAAAAGGACACATACTTAGGGGTCCCAGCTATCAACATCAAAGTTTGCATTTCCATGGTTGAAATTGTGCTTATCCAATAGTACAAGGTCCAGAAATTATTGCACATCTTGGGTGATCACTCAAGAAACAAGAAACAGAATTTGGTGAGCCTAACCCCATCATAATGAAAACTTGAATTTCCTTGGCTTGAGGAAAGGAAGGTATATAATATTACAGCCGAATGACAGGCTCTGATAGCTGGTTTGAAACTCGCTAAACTCCAAAATGTAACCCTTTTGATTGTTGAGTTGGATAATGGATGGTCTTGCAGGCATGCATATGTTAAAAGCCCACTATATCACTGATAACTTGAATTTTTCCACATTTTTTATGGACTGCAGGCGCTACTTGCTGAACTTGGGGACCTTGCAACTGATCCACGTCTAGAGAGAAGGAAACCCTTTGAAGGATTTCCTTTTAAATGTTTCCTTTTGTCTGTTGTTGAACAATCTCCCTTCTGGGGCTGACACCTCTTTTTGCAGATGACTGTGTTCTAGACCCAAATTTGTGTTGTTTTAGTTGCTTTGATGAATTTCCCTTTTACCCAAAAAAAAAAAACAAAAAAGGAAAGGAGGGTGATTTAAAAAATTTCATCCAATTTATTTCCTGTCTTCTTTGATTCTAGATACATACACTATTTTAATTCTTTGGCCTTCCTTTGGAATCACCAGCTAGGTGTATGGAGGCTAATTATGGGTTGCAGTTTGAGTTTGAAGATTGTGCTTCGAAATTTTGTTGAGATTAGTTTAAAATCTATAGACAAAAGCTGCACGATGGATATCAAAACCATCTGAATATGTTACAGGGTTCTGACAGCTTTGGAGGAGACAGCAAGAATATAGAAGCAGCAATGAGATATTTGCATGGGCTAAGGTTTTGAATCACAAGATTCTTACACATGATGATAGGCCAGGATTTTCTCCCCCTTCACATTGTATTTTGTTTGTCCAAACAGAAAATCCAAAAAATACTATAAGAAGAAAGAAAGAAAAATCCAAATAAATACTGGTTAGGATCCCTTGCCCCAAAAGGGATATAAAATAAGCTAAAGTGGCTTTGCATAAGCCTGAAAGCATTTTGTTAATGTAATGGATGAAAAGATAGAAAAGTTTTTTTTTTAACCCCTCTGCAACATCATAAGGGGGAGATAAGAAAAGTAGCCAAGGGCGTAAGTTTCAAGCTTTTGACTAAGATTCCATAACATGGAGTATTATAATAAGAAGGAACACAAAATTTGATTTAAAAGAGATCAAAACCCAGCTAAGTGATTAATTAAACTAATGATGGATTAATTATTCTCCAATTTACACTTAACGAAAGGCAAAGCTGATCATCCACTTGCTCTGCCTCGTGCTCTCCCCAAGTCACTTAGGATGCCAACCTGTTTCCAACGGCTTGTTCTAATAATAATCTTATTACTTTTCTAATGTTTCTTCAGTCTTCAGTCTTAATGCAATTTTAAGCACTGTTAATATCGAATTATGAGTTTGTCAGTGATTTGTTGCTTCTTCCAGCTTCTTCCTGTCTATAATTTTTGTGTAGCTCTGCAGTTTTTTTCCTGTTTACAGAAATGAAGGTCCTATATTTTGTAACAACTCATTGAATAAATATGATCTATCTAGCTATTTGTAAGACCCCAAGTATAATCTGACATGTTTCTCTCTAGTGTTTTGAACAATAATTATACCCAGAGTTTTCTGATCATTACTTTATTTTTTTTTCCCTTCTGAATTACTATTCTATTCCTGTATTTCTCTTCATATTTCAATTCAATCTTAGAAATTTACAGAATCTTCTTTTAAAGGTCTTTACAAAAAATCACTTGAACCTGTCTTAGAGACTTGTACAAGCATTTCTTAAATTTTTTATGTCATTTTAGAAATTTCCGTTAGTTAAGGGTAGTTTTTTTTTTTTTTTTTACTTGTAACTGTGATTTAAGTAAAGTATAAATGACATGAGAGTAATTTACTCTAAATTTCATTTGCATCAATTTTGAATTTCACCACCAGGTGTAAGGTCTTCTCTTGTTAAATGAGTTGTTGATGTGGCAAGTTTCATTATTTATTTTTACATTGATATGTAATGAGAAATCAAGCATTTTTCTCTAAATTCATATTCAACTCATCATCTATTTAGTTGGAACTATGATAATTGAAATAACCTTGCTTGCAAATGAAAAACAATCATATTCATAACAACTGAATAGTGAAGTTTAAATGCATGTGCTGATTTGATTCTTACATAAAAATGTAACATTTTTTAAATCATATTCATGATATACATTATTTGATTTGAGCTATTGTTGCACTTCTTTGTTAATTGAAAGCGTGAGACAAAGTGAACTGTGGGAACCTAACTACATTAGAGACAAAGGTGGTAAAATTAATGTCTGAAATGCACTGTGATCAAAGTGGTCCATCCATGGTATATCTTGAAGTCTCACCTTCTGGTTTTGTTATATCTCGAAACTTAAAAAAAATGGGTCGGTTGTACTGAACAAGGAGGTCAGAGTTGCACGTGAAGTTCTCGTGATTCACAACACCATTGCCTGCAACATAATCAACATATATAGTAATAACTTTTATTGTTATCTGGACTCGCAGCCTTTGAGCCCCATCCCCATCTCCATTCCTCTTCTTGATGCTTGTTTCTTGAGGAACAACCTCACCACATGTTCCTTCACTCTCACGCCAAATGCCCATGGCTTCTTGAATCACTCAAACAGCCACCATTTTTCAAGGATTTGAGTTCTGGAGAATTTCCATGTGGAAGAAACAGTGAGCTTTGCTGATTTGATTTGGCAGTCCCAGTTGTCCTCTCTTACCAGCATATCACAAATGGGGATGTAATTTTCTTGACAGGAAGCTTCTATGTTGTGTGCAACACCACACATTATGGGCTTACTAACTAGTTAAGTAATAGGTATACAGCTTTGCTTGTGTAAGTGTCCATTGCTAACTGCTGATTTACTAAGTAACCAGCATGGTTCATAGCTGGTTGTGTAGCAATGACAGGTCTAATGACTCTGTTACCAATTGATTAAGGCACCACAGGTGCTAGATAACAAATGTGTATGCATCTTTGGAATTCACATAGCTAATTAATGAGGATTCTTACAAACAGAATGAGACTGTGGCAGCGACAGCAATTTTACCTTGGTTACACTAATATTCTAGATGATAGAAATTGTTTTAACAAAGTTCAACTGTTTTGGTTATTTTTGAATAATGATTGTCTCACATCTAGTGAGAAGTGTGAGTAATATGAACTATTCAGTAAAAGTGTAAATATATATAATTTAAGTATTATCCTGTGACTTAAGGAGAAAGAATCCAACGAGTGCATAAATTAAGAGTGCAAGAGTGCCACCATTTGCCATAAAAGTTAAAGTACTCCGCTTTTGCAGATCCAAAGTAGGATCATAACTTCAACTAAAATTGTCATCCATTGAAATCTCTTAACTCTTAAGTTACTGTTCTTCACTCAATCAAATAAAACAGGAAATAGAAAAATTGAAAGTGAGAAGTTACAAGGTCTTTTCATGCTCTTTAGAGTCCAAGGAACAATGAGTTTTGATTTATTATGGGAGCACAGCTGGCTGAAGGAACATCAAAGAAAGTGCCGTTCCAAGGTGTGATATGTTATTATCACGATGTCTGTCATTCAACACCTTTTCAAAATATCTTACGTAAAGGAGGGTTACACGTGCGGTCAAAAGATTCCAGGTATATTTCCATCACCCTCCAGTTAGTTTTTATTTTTTCCCCTTGGTCACATTAAACATTGTTTTATTTGATCAAGATATAGTTAATTTTTTATATACAAACTAAAGATAATTTTTTCTTGTTACATAGGATGTGCTAATACCTAGGTAAAAGAGGGAGATAAGTGGGATAAGTGGCTCATGAAATACCGAAACTCTGACATCATCACACCCTAGTCTTAAAACTGAAGCCGGTGTTAGTTGAGTTACAAACTCGTCAGCATTATAAACAAAATTTTAACGTGAAATAAGTATTTACAATCTTCATTCCATCTGCTCCACTAAAGGCTTTTCCTACATTGGTTGAGCTCTTCAATGCTCTCATTCAAGGTTCTTGTAATTTTCCTCTTGAAGTCTAGGAGCTGAAGCCAGAGCATTCCTCTGTGCACTCGCCTTCTTGGGTTCAATTTCCTGCAAAATGAAAAGAAATAATATATATGATCTCGATAATAAAATGTTGCAGAAAAATGTTATTTCAGAATTAAGTTAAGATACATACTCTCAGTTCTTGGAGCTGAGGTTCAGTAAATCCACCATTCTTTTGTTTTCCTGACTTTGCCGTTAAATTTCACTTGGCAGCTTCCCCATAGTTCTGCTGTGTTGCTCGCAAGAGCTGCAGCCTCAGCTTTTGAACGAAAGACAATGCCAACAGGCCCTCCAAGTATGGATGGGCTAATGTTGCTTTTGCACTTAGCCTTTGCCTTGCTTTGTATCGGACCATTGACGTCAAAAGTTTCCATCCTATTCCAATATCTAAATCCAACAGTTCAAAGCCTCCCCTGAGTTCAGGGCCACAGCAAGGCTCTACACTTTATCTCCATGCAACCAAGTCATGGTCACAACTCACACCTCTTTAACTGATGGTTGAATTGTATGAGGCTATTAGCAGTGCGTAATCCAGGGAATGCCTATAAAGAAAATGGCATAAACTATGAGCACTTCGAAACTCCAGCTTGATCATAAGGTAGATAGGATTAGCTAGTTGCCATTGTATAAATGTTGCACCGGAATAAAAATCTGGTCCAGAAATAAGGCAAAGTAATCTAAAAGTATAATACAATTATTAATAGACTAACACAATCTTGAGGATAATTTATTAACAAATTCATTTCAAGGGTGAATTTACTATTTGCAGTCTTCTGTGGTGATTATCTGCAATTAGTTGTTCTGTACTTGTAGACATGATATACTCATTTTAGATATAAAATTAGTTTCATTTACATATAATTGGCTACATAGGTAACATTTCAATTTAATTTGTACCTAAAATTACCAAATAAATCAAACAGTTTCCTAGTATGAACAATCCCCTTTTCACCTCTCACTCACAGTAGCACCTCCCCCACTATATGGAGTGACAAAATGAACAATATGATGGCAAACATCAATTGGAAACTATGCATAATCAGAGTTCACCTACAGTTTTTAGTAAACTTTTCAATAATGTTCATTCCACTGTTACATTCCTAGTAAGAAAAAACAGAAGAAACAATGTTATGTCTTGCAACATGACTTCTTCATTTCTTAATGTTCAAGTAAATGTTTTGATACAAGAAACATCCTACTTCACAAAAATTTATGTTCACCTCCCTAACTTTAGCTTTAAGCACAATACATTGCAGTGATTTTATCTGTGATTGCATTGTCTCTGGTTTCAGTGATAGAATACTCCAACTATGATCTGGCACCTCAGAAGGGAACAGAATGCAAAATACCAACTTGATAGCAATTCAGAAGTCTAAACCCTTCACCTGATATGCTTTGATTGAAAACTATTGACATTATATTTCGAATCTAGACGAAACCAAAGGTTAGTATATTATGAAGTCCACTTCAAGGAAAATTTCAAAAAATTAAATAAATAAAAAAGAACACAGCTTCCATCTGACTAGATTATTTATGCACATGAAACAGAACTTCCAGAAATGGCTTGAGTTTGAAGTTAGTTGGCTACCTGTGTTACTAATGTCAAAGAAGATATCTTGGATGATTGGATCCAAAAGAAACTCATTAGGAATACAGTTTAGGCCAACCCGTAGATCTGCTGCAGCTCCAAGATCAATGATTTTGAATCTACGAGACCCTGGTCCCATTGTTTAAAGGAAATGAGAGATTAACTTGGATTAAGGATCTTTTATCATTGGACAGAGTTATGCAATCTTTACCTTGAGAGAAAATGATGTTCTGTGCCTTAATATCCCTGTGCACAATACCATTTGAGTGAAGACCATCCAATGCAAACAAGAGCTGCCTCATGATCGTTTGAATTATTCTATTTTCTCTTTCCAGTCCCTTGGGCAAGTCCTGGACCTCACCCCCAGAATCATTTTCAACCTGACATTTTGGCAGCCATCACTGATGCTGATGCAGGAAAGTAGAAACTTTAAAGAAATCACAGTTTGCCATTGGAGCATATAATGCAAACACAAATTAAGCAAGAACTAAAGTCATTCAGAGACATGGCAATGGATGAATGTTTACCCCCAGCCCCCTTACTTTTCTGTGCCAGCAGACAAGATAGATATTTTCTCTTTCTTAAATGTGGCACAACTATTCCAAACTTCATATGAAAAGTAAGTGTATAGCCAGAAGTACTACTACCAAAACTGACAATTTATCAAGTACAGTCATTCTGATTACAGAGACTACTAACATTATATGGGAAGTCTTTACAATAGATCGGCTAGGGTGGCATCCACTTCAAACCGCCATATAACCCCCCAGTATTCACCAATCACCAGCTTTCTTTGTGGAGCTCTGCAAACATTGTGCAAGAACATTTGTTTTGAGACCAAAACTAAAATGTTACATGATGTGAGGGAGAATGTCTTTGACTTCTCCATAAAATAGTGACGCCCTTAAATAATAAGGTAGTAACTAGTAATAGTCTTAATAGAGCAATACCTCCATAGAGCCATAAACAAAATCAGCACAGCTGTTTGCACAAGCTCTTCGTGCACGCTCATCCATCCAAATTTATACAGCACCATATTCTGTCGCCTTTTTTAAGACTAAAAGCATGTTTGGCAACAGTTTTTTTCAAGAAAAAAAAAACTTTTTTTCAATAGCTTTCTCAAAAAAAATTTAATCATAAACTATTTTAATTATAAAATAAGTTAATCTAAACACACATTGAGTTACCTTCCTTCCAGTGAGAACCAAAATTCAATAGTCATCATTCTACATCCCAAGCAGTCTAAGACATTACAATATCAACATTTGGGTTCCTAATGTTGTTATTTAAAACCATGAGACTTACTTTTTATTTAAAACCATGGCAAGGGACTTCCACTTAAAATCTCCTTCAAATTTAGACCACAACTTTCTTTTTATTTTTTATTTTTTATTTTAATTTCTATTCCTAGACCCTGCCTAAGAATCTATTTTGTTGCCTTCTACAGTACCCGTAGAATTAGCTGGGCTTTGAAACCCATATATGTGGCTCAATCAAAAAATGACAGTCGAGTTAAATTTAGTGATATGAATAAGTGATGTGGAGAGCTGATGTGGAAAAAAATCTAGAAATTTTTCAAAGTAACCTTGGTTATATACCATTTTCAAGGTGTGAATGATGCATATCTCTCATTATCAACAAGTAACAAGTGAACAAGGCATCTAACTCCTGCTTCCACCCATACTCATTCTCCATCTTATTCTCTCTCAGTCAAGGTGTGAACAATGTATCTAACTTCGACATCCAGCCTCATTCATTCTCCATCTTATTCTCTCTCAAATGGGTGATTGCCTTACTAGTTGCCCTTTCACATTAATATTTTGATAAGCCAAATCCAAGAGAAAGAGCATTAAGAGGAGTAACAATAGGATAGTTACTCCTTGACACCAACATTTTGATAAGGCAAACCCGAGAGAAAGAGCTATCAGAGGATCAACAACAGGGTAGTTGAATAAAAAAGATGCAGTGACTTCGCAATCTAATCTTTTTAGGCATCGTCGTTCACGATTGGGTCCTTAGGGATGATGAAAAAGATGCAGGGGCTACCGCAACCCACCGGAGATGCAGGGGCTACCGCAACCCACCGTAGATGCAGGGATTCTTTTGCTGGAGTTAAGCGAGACACTGTTATAGATGAGTGCAGAAGGGATTCACAGTGAATGACGGTCACCGTCGTTCGTGATTGGATCATTGGGGATGACGAAAGAGACATAAGGGTCATCGAAACCCACCGAAAATGTAGGATTCTTCTGCCAAAGCCCAGAGAGACATAGTTGTGGATAAGCGTGCAAGGGATTCACAATCAGAGGAAGACCTTTGTTCACGATTGGTCTTGGGGATGACGAGGGGGGGTTACAATGGAAAATCTGTAATTTTCTTCACACATAAGCTTCCCATATCAGATATCCACCTTAGCCATTTTATGATACTTGTAATGCTTTAATTGGAACACTTGGATGGGTTTCAAAACCCACTCAATTCTTTGGGCACCGTAAAATCCACCATCTATTTTATATTTTTATATATTGACAGTTGTTTCAAGTACTCTTGTGGATGTAGAGGGTTTGGAACTTTTGAAATTGGATTGAGGTTTTTTGCTGGTAGGGGGTGGGGGATTAGGAGAAGGGGAAGGATCAATCTCAGAAAAGATCGATCTTGAGTGCAGCTTCTTAAGGCAAATCACATTTGCTATTAAGACATAGGCCTGACCGTGGATTGAGGATAATAAGTGTCAAAAGGACACTTGGATACTGGTGTTGGGCTAGAACTACAAAAATTGCTATCATCTTGTTAGCCCTTCTACCATAATCAAGTTAAGATTAAAGCCTAAATTATTTTTCTTGTCTACAGATTTAAGCCAGTCTTTTTGTTTTTGGACATCAGATTTGAGCCAGTCTTTTTTTCTTTGGTCAAGGGGAGAGGAGATTTGGGGGGGGGAGGGAATGTGATTCATTCTCACTGGATTCTAGCCCGGATGCCAAGGGTTTAAGGCATAAGCCTTTACCATTTTACCACATGCCTGCTGGCCAGATTTAAGTCAGTCTAAATGTCTCATTTTGTACCATTGCATGCTGTATAGCCCAATAATCATTATAGCCTATAAAATATGGGTCCTGCTAAGGGCATTTTCCACAATAACAACTAGCCCAACAGAAAAGCCCCGTATGTTTGGATCTTACTTACAAGGCCAAGACCAATGGCCTTCAGTTTCTGCAAAATGGCTTAGTATTAATGATTATTTTTTTATTTTTTAAAATAAACATCTATTTTAGTCTTTTGAATTAATTTAATAATTTAAAAAATGTAAACATTAATTTAAATTTTAATAATAAAAATTAATAGTAAATAATATTTATATTACGAATTATGAAAATACTAAAAAATTTTATTGATAAATCAAATTGGTATTTCTTTTATTATTAGAAGATTAAATTTATGTTGATTTTTTTAAAAAAATTAAATTATTATTATTTTTTGTAATTAAAAAATTAAATTAATATTTTTTAAGATTAAATTAATATTACATATTTAAAGGATTAAAAAGAGCTTTCTTTTTTTTTTCCATTATTTGTGTCACATAATGACTACCCACACACACATGGCCTATCTAAAGAAACCCCACCACATACATACCCCATATGCTTTATTCTTCAAGAGCTCCCGCAAGCATCTTTAGGGCCACTAGAGCTCCTTTATTTCTACTACTTTAGAGGTGCATTATGTAAGCCCTTACTCTAGTATCAACATCTTGACCCGCTAGGTAGGGGCATTTTCCCTTGCCAATCCTTCAGTCCAACGGCACCATTCAATCATCTCGAAACTAAACAAAAGCTTCTACACTGGTATAAAAATAAAAAATAAAAAATCATTTTTCAATAGAATATTATAAACTCTATCCACACGCCTCTTCAAAATAGAGAATATATAACCATATTAGGTGATGCTACTATATACTTATTTTTTAGGCAAAAAGTTTTTTATCTCTTAACTTTACTCTAAGTTTTATTTTTATTTTATAAGTATGTTCTATTTTATTTTTATCCTAAATATTTTCAAAAGTTATCAAATTCGTCTCAATCACTAATACCGTTAAAAATTTAACGAAATTTGATGACATGGCATTTTATGTGAACAATTGGCTTCTAGTTTTTTTTTAATTTAGTTGGGATGAATTTTGTAACTATTCGAAATATTTGGGATGAAAATGAAACTTAAAGTAAAGTTAAAGAATAACTCTTTAAATTAAATAACCATTAGATTAACCCTTTGAATTAAATAGTCAAGATTTGATATTAATATTTAACTTGACTTAGAAACAGAGTAAAATTTTTCTCTTTATAATTTAATGATTGACCAAAATATGATTTAATATAATACTTATAATATTATAATAAAAATATATGACGAAATTTTAGTTAAGCTGATTTATAAAAATATTTTCATAATTGAATGGGATTTTTAGTAATGAATCTGTATGAAAAGTAAAATTTCATCTAATGCAAAAATATAGAAGTTAAAAAATAAAATGATACATATATTATATGAAAAATTATATTTTCCGTCCCTTATATTTAATTTATATTTTATTTTTGTCTTACAACTATATTATTTCATTTTTATTCTAAATCTTTTCAAAACTCAACAAATTCATCTCAACTACTAATTAAAAAAAATCTTAATTAGACATGTTAATTGTGCACTTGTTTTTACATAAGATGTCTTGTCGATAGATTTTATTAAATTTCTAATGGTGTTAGTAGTTAAGACGAATTTGATGACTTTTAAAAATATTTAAGATGAAAATAAAATAAAATATAATTGTGATACGAAAATAAAATTTACAATAAAGTTAAATGACGAAAAATATATTTTTATTTATTTTTTATTAATAAATTATTAAATATTGATTAATTATTAATTATTATAATAAATACTTAAAATTTATAAAATATAATTAATAATTAATAATTAATAAATATTTAATAAATAATTAAATTATTGGTATTCTAAAAAAAACAAATTGGCCTAGAGTAAAGCCAGCTACATTGTAGCTACTACTTGTGTTGCATGGGTGCCACGTCTATGCACGTCCGTTTCCGTGACAACAAATCATAATTCACGTTTTGGAGGCAACAACCCATCCAGTGGCAAGAAATAGAGCAGAGCACGTAAGCCTTAGCTCAGCCTGGAACTTTCCCAACGGTTCCCAGCTTCCAAACAGTACTCATTAGCATCTCCACTTTTGTTTGAAAATGTTTATGAGAGAGATTCGTGCATATTTCAAAAACTTGTTGCGAAAAGTGACGTTATTTTAGTTTTTTTAAAAAATTAATATTAGTTTAATTTTTTAATTACTAAAAATTAATATTAATGTAATTTTTAAATATATAAAATTTATATTATTTTAATTTTATAATCATAAAAATTATATTAATTTAATTTTTATTCTTATATAATAAAATAATTTAAATATCATTTTTTATAATTTAAAAATTAAATTAATATTAACATTTTTTAAAAAAATATTAACATAATTTTTAAAAAATTAAATTAAAAATTTAATCTAAAATCAATCTACTTGGATTCTCTCACAAGTACATGCTTTATTTTGTTGATTAAAATATGCAAAAGTTCCTCCATGATATGAGCTTTTCTTGGATGCTCATCCCTTTCACCAACCCATTTGACTAAGTGCTATCACACTTTGCCACCCATTCGGCCATTCCTCCAGTGAGAGTCCCTAATATCCACTATCTGCCATTTTAGCTATTTTTTAGATATTATGAATAATATTTAAATAGATAAAAAGAATATAAATATATAAAATTGTTAAGTTATATACAAATTTGTAAAAAAAAAAATAGTATAATATAATATTTATATAAATCAATATTATTAAAATTAGACTGGACAAAAAATTAGTGAAACTTATAATTCAAGTTTAATAGTTTAAATTAGTTGGTTGAATCGGCCAGTTCAAGTGATTTTATCTGATTTTGACTGATTTAAAATGATTTGATTATAAATTTAATTATAAGGTTGAATTATAACCAGTTGAATGTCTGATTCAGAATTAAGTAGATCGAACCATAATCTAACAACACTGATATAAATATAAAGAATAATTTTATATCTTCCTAACACATTTTCTTAATAATTCTCTTAATTACTAAATGAATAAAGTATTAAATACATTTTAAGTTTTTAATATATTACATATTTTTATTTTTCTTATTTAATATTTATTTTATTAGGTATTAAAAGGATTATTAGAAAGATGAATTGAGGGAATATAGCAAAGAAATATATTATATAGACAAAATTTTCTTTTTAAAATTTTTGACAAAAACATTTGACATATTTGTTAACTCTTAAATAGGTAATTAGTCCTTACTACTTAATTTCATCCAACAACTATTTTTAATTCTGTCTGAATTCTTTCAAAAAATTGTAATAAATTCTTTTAGCCGTGTAACATTATTATATAGCAAAACTCAAATATAAAAAGTGATTTCATAAACCTAATTTATTGAATTATTTAGTTTCATTCCCCAATAAATTCTGCTGGGTGGTTAGTTATTCTTTAGTTACAATTCAAGAGGGGTAGTTAGTAGTTAATGCTCACTACTTACTACAGTCTATTTTATCTTTTATGATTGATTAATTAATAAAATAAAATAAAGGAGAAAAAAAAGTCAAGCGTACTCCATAAGAAGAATGCCTACTTTTGACTTTCAATGCAAAAGTCAACGATCACTTGGCAGAAGAAGAGTCCAGAGATTTGCTAAATCACAACACCCAATGATCATTGTTACAAACAAACAGAAAATAAAAATAAAATAATTTTATATTTTTTTAACTCATTTTTTTAATAATTATTTTAATTATTAAATAAAAAATAAAATATATTTTAAATTTTTAAAATAATAAATACTCTTAATTTTTCATTTAATATTTTTTATTACGTATATTAAAAATATTATTAAAAAATAAATTAAAAAAATATAATATTACTCATAAAAACAATAATTGAAAGAATAATTATATATCCTCCTAACTCATTTTTTTAATAATCTTTTTGATTACTAAATGAAAAATAAATATTAAATTTTTATGTTTTCAAAATATTAAATATTTTAATTTTTTATTTAATACTTACTACTTTATTATGTATTATAAGAATTATTAGAATAAAGTTTTAGAAGGATACATCATTACTCATAAAAATAAGAATAAGAGTAATGTTACAAAATCAGAAAAAATCGCTAATATTTTTGACAGAATTCAGGCATAATAAAGGAGGATTGTTCGATATAATTAAGTGGTAAGGACCACTTATTAATTCAAGAGTCAAAAAATATGCCAAATCATTTTTGTTAAAAATTCTGATAAGAAAATTCTAATTATATATATTTTCCTAAGAGTAATTGTATATCTTCCTAATAATCTTCCTAATTATTAAATAAAATAAGTATTAAATATTTTTTATATTTTGAAAATATTAAATGCCTTATTTTTCATTTAATACTTACTACTTTATTATGTATTAGGAAGGATTTGAATCCTCTCTTATCAATTAAGTAATGAGAAAGGATTCTGTTAAAGAGATAGAGATATATTTAGATTTAAATTATAATTAATGGACTCTACAATCCATTAAGGTGGGTCCTTACATAAAAAGTTTTATATCTATTTCCCTTTAACAAGATATTCTTGTAATAAGAGAGGATCCAAACTCTATTAAGAGGATTATTAGAAAGAAGTTTTAAGAGGATATAACATTGCTCAAATTACTGTTGTCAGAATCGGACCAAACTGGACAATTCAACTGTGATCTAGACACTTATCCAGTTATGATTTAGTTTTGTAACTAGATTTATGATTAGAATACTTTAAACTGGTCAAAATCGCACAAAATTGCTTGAACTGACAAGTTTAACCGGTTCAACTAGTCAACTATTATCTATTTTTCAAAAAAGTTTAATATTTTTTAACATTTTATGAATATTTTTATAGATTTTATATTATTACATTATTTGGTTCATCCAATCAATTTAAACAATTAAACTGATTAAATCTGAATCGAAAATTTTGTTGATTAATTGTCCATTCTAATTTTAGCAACATTGGCTTAAACTGAAAAGTCCTATGAATTTAGACTGATCCACTACATTACTATATTGTCATCAGTTAATGCTTCGTTAAGAACCGCACAACTCTTTAATATGTGTTTACAGATCCATTAATGACATTAACGAACTAAAAGATGGAGCAACTCTTCTAAATAATGGCGCATGGGACCCTTATGGAGGATTGAAGGCCTGTTTCCTTGGAACGCAATTTGGACCTCCTCCAACCAAACGAGGTTAGGAATTAAATTGTGAAATTTGCTAATATTGCTCACAAAGGAGAATTGAGGCAGCACTAGTTTAGTAGTTTTGGTACTTGGATGATTATTGCCTTGGTTTTATTTTGTTTGTATTTTAAACATTTTTTAATGAATTTACTTATAATTTATTATTAATGCAAAAGTTTTTTTACACTGTTCATCAGGTATTGGTAGATGATTTAAAAATTTTTATTATAAAAATAATTATTTAAAAAACTTTTCTAATCACATGTGATAATAAAAAAGAATTTTACATTAAAATAGATTAAAATTAATTTTTTTCTTTTACCCACTAGGTGAGTTTGATGTTGGCTGGTGCACTTTGGTGTTTGACCAAAAGGAAGTTATACATAATCAACTGAGTGTTGATCAAAGTAAAAAAGATTTAGATTCCTTTAAAGATTAATCACACTAGTAAAAATTTGATTTTGTATGAAAAATATTTTTGAGAAAAGTCCATGCTTCGACACTTAACCGTATTTCGATATAATAGTTTCTCACCCAATAAGTGAAAGGATATTATGAAAAAAAAAGAAAGTAAATTGTACATCACCATTGTCTTAAAAAACTATTTATAAATAAATTTGGATCCTCTTCTTTTAATTAAGTAATATCATATAGTCATATTAGAAAGAGAAAAATATAATAAAATTTAAATTATAACTAACAAATCTTATAACCTATCAAAGTGAGTTTTTGTATAATAAATTTTGTATTTATTTCTTTTTTATAGAATAATTTTGTGATTAGAGAGGATCAAAATCTTTTATAGATATCAACAGTCAACAGGCTCAACAATAAATACACTAGACAATATACACAATTTTAGAATTATTAGAAATTTAGAATGGCACATCATAAATGATAAATAAGCTGAAATTATAGTAAAATGAACTTAATGAACTTGTAATGTAAAAGGTTCAATGTAGAGCAATGGCCTCGTATTTAAAACTTTGTACGCAAAGTTGTAAGTCAATATTTGGATGCGCAAGTTTTCTCACATGTCAATCTCATTATCCCCACTAGCATATTTGACATGGATTCAATTCACTTTTTTTTTTTTTCTAACTTTATTCTCTTAATTAAATATTGATAAATTAGTAATATATATATATATATATATATATATATATATCTTAATTAACATTAATATTTTTTTATTAATTTATTAATACTTGATTAAGAAAATAAGGTTGAGAATAAGAAAAAAGAATAAAACATTTGAATTCTGTTTGACATATGAAAAAGAGAAATTTTTGTATATTTTGATAACAATATATTTATATAATAAATATATAATACATAACATTGTAAAATCGTATATAAATATAATCATCCACTCGTTGAATAAAATTATAAAAATAAATTATTATTTTAATTTTTTAAAAATTTATTTGATATTAATTTAATTCTTAAAAGATATTTAATATTAATTTGATTCTTAAAAAATATGTGAGGTTAAATTAGTTTTTTAAAAATTTAAAGTGACTGAAGGACCATTTTGATATCACTTTAAATTTTTAAAAAACTAATTTGATATTATATATTTTTAAAAAATTATTTTAATATTACTTTAAATTTTAAATGAGTAATAATATCATATATACTTTGAACGATTAAATTAATATCAAGTAAATTTTTAAAAAATAAAAATAATAATTTAGTCAATTTATAATTTTAAATTATTAAATTAAAATAAAATTTAAGCTCTTCAAAAAAAAAATTTCTACTCAAAGAGACCAAGCATAAAGCACACCAGACCATAGTTCAAAAGCACAAACGCACCAAAATTGGCATACCCTTCAACCTGTTTCTCCCGCTAATCTCGCCCCCTCCCCCTCTCTCTTTCTCTCTCTAACATTCAGACCACCACATGCACGCCTTTCTCTCTCTCTCTCTCTCTCTCTCTCTCTCTCTCTCTCTATAACACACGCTCTCTCTCTTTTCACTTTCAGTCTTCACTTCATTACCCGCTTCTTGCGCTCTTTTCCTATTTGGCACCTCACTCTCCCTCCATTATGTGCTCAAGCTCACTCTAACTCTAACAAAGAACAATGATTCTGCCCCACTTCTTCTCCTCCTTCTTCTTCTTCTCCATTTTCTTCTTCTGCATCTCCACCTCCACCTCCACCCCAATTCCTGCTCCATACCCATACGGTAAGCTCTCATCTTTCTTTCTGATTCAGATACCCATTTAGCTTCTCTCACTCTAACGCTCTCTCTTTCTCTCTCTGGACCTTCCCCCACTCGCAGGTTTAGCTTACCGCATCGACTGCGGCAGCCCCACCAACACCACCGACCCATTCAACACCACCTGGCTCTCCGACCGCTTCTCCACCGGCGGCGCCACCTCCGTCGTCTCCGAGCCCCTCCACTTCCACTTCCCCTACGAGAAGAGCCTCCGCTTCTTCCCCATCTCCTACGGCAAGAAGAACTGCTACGTCGTCCCCTCCCTCCCCCATGGCCGCTACTTCATCCGCACCTTCACCGTCTACGACAACTACGACGGCAAGTCCTACCCGCCCTCCTTCGACGTCTCCCTCGAGGGCATTGTCGTCTTCAGCTGGCGCTCCCCCTGGCCGGAATCCGTCGCTCGCGACGGCGCCTACTCCGATCTCTTTGCGTACGTCAACGACGGCGAGGCGGACGTCTGTTTTTACAGCTTTGCCACTGATCCTCCCGTCATCTCCTCTCTCGAGCTCGTGCAGGTCGATCCCGCGTCCTATGATTCGGCAACCGTTGGAAACGAGTTCATCCTCGTCAACTATGGCCGGTTATCCTGCGGTACCGGTCAATGGGGTCCCGGGTTCAGCAACGACACCGACCTCTTCGGCCGGTCATGGCAGTCCGATTCGGCATTCCGAACAAGACCCATGTCCCCGAGTTCGGGTTCGGGAAACTCCGACGGAGTCAGGGCCATATCGACGAGGAACACTGTGAGCGGGACTGATCAGAAACCCAACTACTTCCCGATGAAGCTGTACCAATCGGCGGTGACGGTGGGCGGGGATGGGGTGTTGGAGTACGAATTGAGTGTGGACGCGAAGCTGGATTACTTGGTGTGGTTGCATTTCGCGGAAATCGATTCGAGCGTGAGGAAAGCAGGGGAGAGGGTGTTTCGATGTGTTCATCAATGGCAAGAACGCGACCAGGATTGACATATACAAGCAGGTGGGAAGCTTTGCTGCGTTTACTTGGCATTATACCGTGAAGAATTTGAGCACTAGTGTGCTGAGTGTGAAGCTTGTGGCTGCTGTAGGTGCCCCTCTCATTAGTGGGATCGAAAATTATGCGCTGGTCCCCAATGAGCCTTCCACCGTTCCTCTACAAGGTATCTTGCTGAAATTTTGTGACAATTACTTCCACACATATTTGGAAACATGGATACATGATACTCAACTGGGATATGATTTTTTTTTCTTCTTTTGGAATGTTAGTAAAGTTTGCATGAATTGAAGTAATGAATTGGTATGTTAATGGAACACTAATTAGGAAGGAAAGTTTATGAATTGCAAATGTAGCTTACCAATTATTTAAGTGGTTCATGTGTTTGTCTTTTTTTCGTTTTTGTTTTTGGGTAATCATTTTTATTTACTGATGTCAACACTGGGGAAGGAGGGAATGTTCAAGATTTTGTTGACTGAAAAGTTACCACACAAGAATTGTGGTCACTGACTGACTGGGACTTGTTTTGTAGTAATTGCCATGCAAGCATTGAAAGATTCGCTTCGTGTTCCTGATAGAATGGGTTGGAATGGTGATCCTTGTGCTCCTACTAATTGGGATGCTTGGGAGGGAGTTACCTGCCGTTTGAGTAAGGATCGTACTACTCTCGTGATAAGTCAAATGTAAGCATTCTCTCAATTTCTCCAAAGTCATGTATTCATGCTTCTAATTGGCTTTATGGAAAAAAGTTGGTGCTACTGATTCTTAGTTTTTACTATAAAGTCTCTCAATAATTGGCATGTCATACTTATATATATAAGGTTAATGGTAGGCTAGGTTCCATGTGCTAAATACAGAATTGGTGGGTGAATCTAAAGTATGCATGATATCTTGTTGCCATATCTTTTTATGAGAAAGATTTCTAATTCTTTTTTGTACATATAGCATTTTCCTTATGTGCATATTAAAGTTGCTCTGCCCTCATGATAAGCCAAATGTAACCATTCCTTCCTCTTCTCCAAATTTATGTATTCAAGCTTTTAATATAATGGGCTTTATTAAAGAAATTGGTGCTACATATACATGAAGTCTTGCTATAAAATCTCTTAATAATTCACAAGGCATACTTCATGTGTAAAGTTTTATTTTTTTTTTGATAAAACTTCATGTGTAAAATTAATGGTAGGGTAGGTTCCATGTGTGCTAAATATACTGAACAGATGGTGGGCGAATCTAAAGTACTCATGATATCTTGTAGCCATATCATTTTTTAGAAAGGTTTCTGATTCTTTTTTGTACATATAGCATTTTCCTTGCATATAATTTGTTCTGCTAATGACCTTTGGGCCTATCAACACTCCTTCCCACTAAAAATGTGGGTAGATAGTGGATTATGGGTCCAACTCTGGTTCCACAAATGCATGTTTAAATTACTGAACCAAAAACAGCAAAGAACAAAGGTTGAAGTTACATGTTGTTTCTTGTTCAGACAATAGTTCTTCTCCCTTCATTTAGTTTCCTCTCCTAAAGCTTTAATTTTATCTTTGTTTCAATTTTCATTTCAGAGATCTTGGCAGTCAAGGCTTGAAAGGGTACATAAGTGACCAGATTAGTTTTTTGTCAGACTTGGTAAGCCTGTAAGTATCAACTGCCTAATGTTTACTTATGTTAGACATCTTGCACATCATGTGGCTTAGATATGTTGAGGTTAATGTTATACTACCATGCAGTAAGAAATATGCCAATTGACTTGGGTCTATAATTTTTTCCCCATGTTTTGTACTACTCTGGTTTATATGTTCTATCAGTAGCCATTGTCTGTAGTTACTGTTATATTCTCCGAATCTTAGTATTTTTTGTTTGGCTTATCCTTGTCCCTTCAATTACAACAATATAAATATCCATTTTCAAAATGATCAGCTTTGGTACTTTCATACAAACTTTCTCTTTCTTTGTGGTGTCTACAGTATTTATGTTCTGATCTGCTAAACCATGTTGATGGAATCACGATGCACAGTAGCACCTCTTCTGCAGTATACCTGATGAATGAAGACTTTAACCAGTGCAAGGATTTCAATCTGTCATGCTTAACCTTTTCTTAATTTGTTTTAGTCCTTAATGTCATCATTAGAGTTCCTTCCATATTCCAGTGCGATCCTCAATTGTATATCCACATTCATCTTCTACATAATAAAGTGTTGCTCTCTGTATGCATGTTGGCCACTATTTTGGATCCATATGCCCATATACATCTTCTGTATTAGATCATTATTCGTTAAATTTTTGCATGCAGCTTCTGCTTTCCTAGACGAACATAAGTCATGTTCAGATTGGTTACATTTATTGGTAACTTCTCTTACTTTCTTTTTACAGGAACTTGAGTTCTAATTCGTTGGGGGGTGAAATACCTTCTGGACTAGGTCAAAAATCCCTAATACAACTGTGAGTTCAGATATTATCACTGTTAGTTATGGTTATTCCACTGATTTGTGTTGTTTTTAGATGTTATGCAAAATGCTTTACAGAACTCAACCGAGTGGTGTACTGATAGACCCTCAATCTCATGGGTATATTATAGGAAGAGGTACAGGAAACCACCTCACCATGCAGAATAGATTATTCTGTTATGCATGCTGAGTTGGCAATTCTGTTAGGATACCTGCTCTCCCTTGCTGTGGAGCTGAGAGGCTATTCGGTCATGCTTGCTGAGCTTGTAGTGGTTACGTAGTCCTGTTAGAGGTAGTGGGGAGCAAATTGTGTAGGGAGATGTGTGGTTAAATAGCAGGAGGAAAGGAGAGGAAAGGGGGCATTGGGATAGGAATCACCTTGGGAGAGACCAGCCCTCGAAAGGCCTGGTTTATTTTCGTTTTTGTTCTGTTTTCATTTTCCTGATCTTTGTCTATATTCTGGTGTAATCAGTAGCTGTATCATTCTGATATCAGCTTGAATCAATACAATTTTTCATTTTTAGTTCACATTTCCATTTCATAATCTGTTGAAACTATCAACTGGTATCAGAGCTCCCGATCTGGGAGCCCTGTATGGTTACTACCAGGAACATGGAAGCACGATTTGATGCTATGGAGGAGACGCTCTGAGGAGCAGAAGAAAGGTCTCGTTGGATCGAAGAGACAATGGCCGAATTAGTAAGGAGTAACGCCGAGATTACCAGGCTACTTCAAAACAGAGGACGACGCAACTCCAGGAGCAGGTCGGACTGGAGGAGGACGTCAAGGGAGAACTCAATCTCCGACGAATCTGATGAAGGGTATGAAGGACGGACGCAGCGCCATGAAGTCCTTGGACGCCGGTTAGAACTACCCCTGTTTGCAGGCGAGAACACACATGGGTGGCTCAACCGTGTCGAGCGTTACTTCAGAGTGAACGGCATTACCAATGCCGAAAAAGTTCAGACAGTTATGTTGGTGCTGGAGGGTGAGGCGCTCAGCTGGTTCCAATGGTGGGAACGGCGCAACCCACGGGCAACTTGGGCAGAATTTTGGAGAGAGGTGATTCAGCGATTCCAGCCAGAGCTAGAGGACAACTTATACGATGAATTACTCAATCTGAAGCAGACAGATTCAGTGGCTGCTTACCGACGAGAATTCGAGAACGTTGTTGGTACACTTTGTTATGAGGACGAAGAAATGCTGAGAGGAATCTGGCTTAATGGCTTACGTGAAGACATCCGATACGAACTACTTATGTATCGGCATCTAACGTTGGCTGACATGATGAACATGTCAAGGAAGATTGAAAGGAAGAATAATACGTTATTGTTGGGGGGAAGAAAAGGAGTGGGGCATGACCGCTCAGGTGGAACGATGAGATTGGGGGTCTATCAATACTCGCCCCCAAAGCAACCACCTTGTCCTCAAGGTGAAAATTGGGGAATTGTTGCTGAATAACGGGGACAAACTCCCAAGTATTTTCAAATGATGGCAAATTCTTCCACTTGATCAATACTTCAGTCTGTCCTGTAGACCATTTCCTCCACTGAATGACTTCTTCAGTTTTCCTAGGATTTGATTTCGAAGTGCAATATCAACCTGGGAAGGAGAACAAAAGTTGCAGACGCCCTTTCTAGACAAATGCAGTTTTCTGCTTTTACCAAAATGGAGTTTCCCGAGCCTAGTAACTATTGAAGATGAGCTGCAAAATGATCCTAGACTGCGAGCAATAATGCAGGAACTTGCTGTTAGACCCTCAATCACACCAGAATTTCACCTTGCACGGTGGAAGACTTTCTACAAGCAGCGGATGGTTATCTCCAAACAATCCAGTTTAATTCCACAAATTCTCTTCGAGTTTCATGACTCACAGATTGTCGGACACTCTGGTTTTTTTCGGACACTCAAAAGAATTTCAGGATTATTGTACTGGGAAGGATAAAGGAAGACTATCAAGGGTTATGTAGCTGGGTGTGTCGTATGTCAGCAAAGCAAAACTCAAACATTGTCCCCAGCAGGACTTTTACAACCCTTATCGATACCTACCCAGGTCTGGACTGATATATCTATGGATTTTGTGGGCGGATTGCCTAAAGCCTTTGGACTAGATACAATATTAGTGGTGGTAGATCGACTGACCAAATATGCTCACTTTATCCCTCTCAGCCATCCTTATACTGCAAAGGAAGTGGCCGAGTCCTTCATCAAGGAGATTGTCAAACTTTCATGGGTTCCCTCTCTCAATTGTTTCTGACAGAGATAGGACTCTTCCTGAGCACATTCTGGTCAGAACTTTTCAAGAGCTTGGGGACTAAGTTAAAATACAGTTCTGCTTATCACCCTCAGTCAAATGGTCAAAGCGAAGTGGTTAATAGGTGCTTAGAAACATATTTAAGATGTTTCTGCAGCCCTAAACCAAAGCAATGGCCCAAATGGCTTCATTGGCCTGAGTATTGGTATAATACCACCTATAAAAGTTCCACTGGCATGACTTCCTTTAAAGCCTTGTATGGTTTGTGAACCACCCACTCTTTTCAAAACAGATCAGTCATCTTCGGTAGATGCAGTAGACAAATTGCTGAGGGAAAGAGATTCCATCCTCCCAGGAGCTTCAGAGTCACCTAATTCAAGCTCAGAATCGCAATGAAAGTCCAAGCAGACCAGCATCGACGAGATCTTACTTTGGACAATGGTGAATGGGTGTATTTAAAGCTGCAGCCTTATAGATTGAAATCACTGGCTAAACGTTTCAATGAGAAAAGCTAAGTCCCAGGTTTTATGGACCCTACAAAATCCTGGAACGAATTGGAGAGACTGCCTACAAGCTGGAATTACCTGATTCCAGCAAAATTCATCCTGTTTTTCATGTGTCTCTCCTCAAAAAGGCAGTAGCACCCTCATGCATGCCTCAACCTTTACCACCCATGCTGAGTGAGGAATTTGAACTGCAGGTCGAATCGGAAGAAGTCATTCAGTGGAGGAAATCGTCTACAGGACAGACTGAAGTATTGATCAAGTGGAAGAATTTGCCATCATTTGAAAATACTTGGGAGTTTGTCCCCGTTATTCAACAGCAATTCCCCAATTTTCACCTTGAGGACAAGGTGGTTGCTTTGGGGGGGAGTATTGATAGACCCCCAATCTCACGGGTATATTATAGGAAGAGGTATAGGAAACCACCTCACCATGCAGAATAGATTATTCTGTTATGCATGCTGAGTTGGCAATTCTGTTAGGATACCATGCTCTCCCTTGCTGTTGAGCTGAAAGAGGCTATTCGGTCATGCTTGCTTGCTGAGCTGGCAGGTGGTTACGTAGTCTGTTAGAGGTAGTGGGGAGCAAATTTGTGTAGGGAGATGTGTGGTTAAATAGCAGGAGGAAAGGAGAGGAAAGGGGGCATTGGGATAGGAATCACCTTGGGAGAGACCAGCCCTCTCAAAAGGGCTGGGTTATTTTCGTTTTTGTTTTGTTTCCATTTTCCTGATCTTTGTCTATATTCTGGTGTAATCAGTAGCTGTATCATTCTGATATCAGCTTGAATCAATACAATTTTTCATTTCAGTGCACATTTCCATTTCATAATCTGTTGAAACTATCATGTACTTTCTTTGATTAGTTTATTGTCAGTTTCCTATATATTTACCCATTTAAAAGTCATATCTTACAAGATATTTCTTGCTTTTACGTTTGCTATCATATACTGAGTCTGTATGTTTTACTTGTACGGATATTTGTTAGCTTAAATGCATACCATTTAAATTTTGGAGTCATTTTTTGGTGTAAAAGTTTTCTGTCAAAAAAAAAAAAAATTTGTGTAAATATTAAGATGCAGCCATCTGATCTATATTAAAAATAATCTAACCTTCTTATTTATTTGATTTTTTTTTTGTTTTCTTTGTAATGTATGCTTTAGGGATTTGTCCAACAATCAGTTAACGGGCTCCATACCAGATAGTTTAACCTCTTCAAGTTTGAAGCTTGTGTAAGTATCCACTGCTTTATTTAATGTGACTGTCTTTTAGTTACATAGTTAGACAAATGTGGCAACAAAAATTGGGTGCTATAATCGTTGTTCTTTATTTCTTCTGTTTTGGAGGATGTGTGGTCCTTCCTTATTTCCCTCAGATGAAATTCCATTTTCTGACAGAAAACAGTGCTGCTATAATGCTTTGTGTTTTTATTAAGATTATGTCATTATTGGCATCTAGTAGTTTGATTTTAAGTCATCTTTCCTAGCCATTTTATTTAGTTAATTAAATTCCCTAAATTGTCTCGCTGCCAATATTTTTTTCCTGTATCTGTTGTTCCTGACGTCCTATTTCATTTGTCATTTTGGTATCTTAATGCTCACTCTAGCAACCTGATTTTCCTTGACATTTAGAATATGTTGGTGTTGTGTGCAGCAAGGAGTTTTTAAAGAAAATATTACTGTAGTTTATTGTAAAATGAGTTGAAATTTTAATTTCTTGGTTGCATCAAGGTCAGATAGAGGAAAGAGATAGTTTCATTGAAAGTTCGTGATTTTAGAGCAAACAACTCAGGTTACTTATAAGGTTATGTGAAGTTTTTAGCTGCTCTGAGTGGGCCAGCAGTTTCAAAAACATGATAGTGAGGTGGAAGGGCCTTCTAAATCATCAAATTTCTGGGTTTGTGTTTATGCTTTCTGTTTTTGATTTCATGAATGTGCTGAAACAACCAATGGCTTCACATAAATAAAAATGGATATAATATTTCGATTATTTTATGACAACATTTTGAGACTTTCCATATTATAAGAAAGTTAGGGTTGTCTTGTTTTACATAAAATATCTTTTTGGAATTTTTTTATGTTTAGTGTAAAAAATATTTTTGAAAAAACATTTTTTAATGTGGTTAAATAAATTATTTCGAAATTACAAAAACAATCCTGATGCTAATTATTTCCTTTTTCTATTGCTCCTCCATCAAGTATATTGTTAAGAGCCAAAGTTTCTTGAAATAACAAGTTCAGAATGTAGCAATTTACTTTCTGGTTAGTAGTCACTTATAGACTTACTTATTAAACGGGAGTTTCCTTTTTCTTTTTTCTTTGTGGGGCTTTGAATGCATTCTCTGTTCCAAACTGTTAGGCCTTTCTTTTCGCTTTTCCTGATTCCTGGTCATATTTTTTAATATGGTTTCTCCAGTTGCAAAATATGATGTCATTTGCAGTTGTCCTTATGTCCTAATATTAGAGTGTCAAGATTTTTATTTTCATGCTGCATTATAGCTTTAAAGTCGCCACTCTTGTAATCTTGTGAGACTGTTAAAGTGTACTCAAAGTTTACTTGGCATATTACTTGCTCAGTATTACATTTGGTCTGGTTGCTTCCTTTGTAGTGGCTCTGAAGCTACTGGATCAAAGTAATAAAAGCTCTGTTTTAACTTTTGTAATTACAGGAGTGAGTCAGTAATGCATAGAACTGCATCTTGATATCAGTATCATGAGAATCAAAAGCTGTTTATTGTGTTTAAAGTGCCTTCTCAATGAAGCTGATGTTAAGTGTTGAAAGCTGAGACCATTCTTTATATCTCCTTCCTTTAAAATGAATGGTCATTGGTGAAAAGAAATGGAGATAGCACTTGATCTCTGTTGCAGTCAGTGACAGACCCAAAAATTTGAGTCTATGGTGGCAAAACATATATACAAAAAATAAATCAAATCTTAATATATATATATGTGTGTGTGTGTGTGTGTGTGTAGAATTATTCTCTACTTTTTATATTTTGAAACATATATGATTTTCTCATTTTCAACAGTATTAAAAACATCCTTATCTATGTAAATAACTAAGCAATCATTTAGGCATTCTTTTCTCATACAGTTGTGCATACGATTTTTAATGATATTCATGGCAGAAAGCCAGAAAGTTTGTTAAACTGTTGCAATTGTCAAAAACAATTATAGTTTGCACTTACAGAAGACTATAAAATAACAAAAAAACAAAAACAGAACAATCCACATTGGTTTTAAACTTTCCTTTAGAACAAAAAATATCAAATATGAAAAAATCCTGAATGTAAATTGATTTATATTTTTTTTGTAAAGAATTAAATTGCTGCTCCTATTGACTCAAATTGCCATAAAAAGATCCAAAATGGTGGGAGTGTGTCATGTGTGAGAAGAGATAACATAGATATAAAAGACAGATATAGGGTTTTAGAGTTCAAAGGAGTAAAGTAATTTTTATTTGTGGTTATCAAAGCTTGAGGTTATCACAAAAATTTCAGATGGGTTTGAATAGTTTTTCTTTTGTCCACACAATTTGTTGATCAAATGGTAATGGGGGCAACTAAATCTATACAGTAAGGTAGTTAAGTAAAAGTGTAAAACCTACATACATTTAATTTTTTTAATATCCAATGCCCCCACATTACATAACCTAGGTCTGTCCTTGAGTGCAGTCTTAAACAGGTGTCCCTATTATTCTGTGGATAAGTTTTGCTTGCTTCGGTTTGTTTTTCTAACCCATTTTATTATGCCAGGCTATTGAATGGTAACTTATTGGAAGGACGAGTGCCTGAGGAACTTTATTCGATTGGTGTGCATGGTGGAGCTATTGAGTATGTCACTTTAATCTGCCAGCTCTACTCTTGTCAGGTTCCACATAATGTTGTATTCCGATTGTTGGATAAATTAGCTTGCATACATGATACCCCTATTTGGCTCATTATTATGTCTGTCAGTCTTTCTTTGTGTGTGTGCGTGTGTGTATCTACTTATCTAAACTGCCACACTAGTCCCATCTAGGCTAATGGAGTTATCCCTCATCAAACATTGAATGCTAAAATTAGTTTAAATGCCTGTTCTTACATAGGTCCTTCCGTCCTTCTGTCTCTTTCATTGTACTTTGTCGCTTCCGCTATATACCAACATTTTTGTTGTAAGGCTATCCAAGCTGCCTCTTTCATTGTACTTTGTCACTTCCGCTATATACCAACATTTTTGGTGTAAGGCTATCCAAGTTGCAAAATTCTTGTAAGCGAAAGTAAATTGATGATTTACAAAATCTATTTCACTTTGACTCACCCTTAATCTTTTTATAGGAAAGACTGCTTAGACCAAAATAGTTGTGCCGCTGACTTTGTTTTGCTGGAAAATATGCTTATAAAGTGGCATAAATCGGAAGATAACCCATGGCAAACCTCTCAGTTTTTGGCATAGATGCTCCGGCTAAGATTTTGTTCATCCAGGGAATTAATCATTATTAGTCGTTATCTAACTTGCTAGGGATGTAATAGATGCAAAAGTAGTATATCACCAAAGGATTGTGTGCTACTGTGCAAGTGTGCATTTAGTAAAGGTGCAGTTACATTGTAATTATATAATCCAATGAGAAATAATCTCTTTTCTATATTCAATTTGATTTGTTTTCGTACAGTCTCTCTGGCAACAAAGGTTTGTGCGGTGTACCATCTCTACCGGCATGTCCTATGTTTTGGGAGAATGGCAGATTGTCCACCCGGGGTAAAATTGCAATAGGCTTGTCATGTCTTTTTGTTTTCTGTGTGGTACTGCTGCTGGTATATATCTACATCAGGAGGCAAAGGAATGATTATGACTTTGGTCTGCCTCATGAATTAATGTGTAAGTATAATTTCCATGAGATTCCATCTGTCAACCAATTTTTTTAATATTCCTGGTGCTGTGCATTATATTTATTTTCTGGGGCTAAATTTAGTGTTTCTTTATTTGCTTTACCGGTGTAGTAGCTGCTCTTTGTTGTTACTCTTTAGATTGCATATAAATATACTTTATAGTATAGGATTTGATTTTTTTTTTGCAGTATTTTTTTATTTGTGTTTGTTGTACTCGCGAAGGATTACTGGTTAAAATTCCCAATATAAACTGCCCCTGGGCATGAATATAACATTGAAACCATCCTCCATAAATCTGATTCAACTTAGGCTGTTATGTGTATTACTCTAGTCTTCACCATAAGCCAAAATGTTCCATTATTTGCTTAAGGTGGCAGAATAACTTTTTAGTGCATGTTCCAAGCCAAAATTATTTTGTACTGTCTTTCATTGAAAATGTTTAATATTTGAGCCGTGTAAATTCCACCAAACGACAAGAGATGTTTTATTCTATATGGAATTATGCCTAATGAATATTTACTTTATGGCTCCTTTTGCAGCATTGGCAGCCAAGAGAAACCGGTATCAGAGGCAGAAATCCTTGATGCTTCTTGAGATGGAAAGTCAACACGCCAAGGGAATTCCTTCGCCTTTTACGCCACAATAACCGTTTCTAAATGGAAAATTTGGATTTCATAGTTTTCGGCTCAACACACACGACACAGCTCAGAGAAAGAAATACAGCATCCATGCTTGGCCATGGTGTGACAGCCCAGCCGCTTTAGAAAAATTGGCTTCTGGGATTTGCTTTTCTTGTCTCGTGAAGGATTCTGCAAGCTACTTATTGCCATGCTCTGATACATTGTTTCTTGACCCATCATACAAAGGAATATCCCCGGTTATATCAATGGCCACCTTCTGTTGTTTCTGATGAATACGTGATAGGAACAACCCATCAACGTGTATACAATTTGTGCCACAACTTGGTGTCCAGTTTTCCATGCTTCATCAATCATCAATTTCTGCTTGACTCTGTACTGATTTATGTAGTCAAACAGCAGTGAGCGAGCTTATTGTACAATGTATTTTCGAAGCTTTTTCATACGTTTATACCAAGTAAAGCAGTATAGAAAATTCCATACTTTCCTCACGATAATGCTTTTATTTTTATTTGTTCAGTTTTCTTAAGACTATAATTCTAGAATTCCTGGGAATTGCTCTGCTAACTTGGAACTTTCCTCAGTCTGCAGCCCCTTTCACAGATTTTTGTATGGCAAGATGAAGTCACAGATTTTTGTAGGATTTTCCCCTTTTCTTTTCGTTGTTAAGGATATAAGACAAACACTCAAATTTCAGTGAATCTGCTCAGCATCAGCTCAGTTGTCATCAGATATTCATCATGTTCTGTTCCCATTCATGAATCATGTTGACTATTCTGCAAAGCTTTTGATGAGCATTCATTAATTTGATGGTACTGATAGCAGGTAGGAGTTGGATAAGAGTTCAGTATGTTTCTCTATCTTGACCTCTTGAATGAGAAACTGAGTAGCAGAAAGATCCTAAGCCCTGGTTTATAGGTGGTTGCTATAAAATCGTGTTACATGTGTTAGAGAGAACTGGATCCACCTTAGCAGCCTGTCTTTTCTGTAAGGTCTTTTAATTCTTGATGGACAAGTTGGGTGAGGAACACTTAAAAGAGAAAAAAATAATTTAACTTTTCGTAGGTAAAAAAATGTGTTAATTCATGGATTAATTGACATAAAATTTTGAGATTACTTTCTAGAAAATTGCTTTAACAGAAATGCATTCTCAAGTGTTAATTGAAGCCACTAATGAGAAATAATAAAGACTTATCACATGTTCAGTTTTGCGTAATTTCTACACAAAATGATTTTCAGTCAAATATTTTTTGCATACTATTTTGATTATAAATTTTTTGAATTCAAAATAAGTTAATTAAAGTACACAAAGAATTTAAAGAGTTACATAATAAGTGCTTTAAAGTAAATGCTACTGCAACTATATCAAATGTTTAGTTTATGGATAGAAAGCAAAACGAGAGATTTATCATGTTTTTAATGTATGTTTAGATTAACTTATTTTGTATTTAAAACAGTTTATAATTAAACTTTTTAAAAAAACTTTTGAAACAAAAAAAGCAATTTTTTTTCACAATTAATCAGTTTCCAAACATGCTATTAGTCAATTGATCTTTTGTGACTTGCGTTCAGTTCCTGGCAAGTTTTACAAGAGATTTTTTACTTATTTAAGCGCTTGATAATTCTTTACAAAAGTGAAGTATGTAGTACTTGTGAATTTGTGATACCTCACCCTATTTGTTTGAGTCTTTACACTCTTAATTCAATGAATGCCTCACAATCACAATGTTTCCACTCAGAGGGATACATCATCCTCATTCATTATATGAGTACAAAGAAAGATTCAAGAAAGATTGTATAGCAACTAACTCTTCAAGAGCTGCTCAAATTTGACTTAATGTAGTTGAAAATAACTACGAATGAATACTGAATGCACTTAATGATGTAAACTAGAAACCAAATGGTCCTATTGACTTCAATTATGCTTACATATCCATATCTCAAGTGATAATCAATTAGTTATTTGAGGTTGTTGGAAAGCATTTAATACCGAAAGAACCATTAATATTTTTACATAATGACAAGATAATGTATTCGAATATTGGGTGGTATTCGAATATTAGATTGTCTTCCATTGAAAATATAACTTCTACGTGTTTCAAACATCAACCAATTGTATTCAAATACTTACTATTGTCTTTGATAAATATGACAGTTGACATGTTATTTAAATATTTGCTCACCAAGATCCAAATACAAATATTATTTCAGAGTTGTATTGGAACTTTCTCAAGCTACATATTTAAATATTTTATCATAATGATATTCGAATATAGCAATCTACATTTGAATGATAGCTTCTATTTAAATGTTGACTCAACAAACACTCATATATATTCAAATATCCTCACTTGGGATTCGAAAACAAATTTCCGTTGAAGCCATTTTCACTTATAAAAGGATCCAAGTCAAATTACTTTTCGAAATTCTCATTTGAAAATATTTAATAGGCTTTTGGAGAAAATGAGTTATTTATTAGAAAACTCTTGCTGCCATAGAATTTAAATTGCAAGATCTAAATGTCTTTCATGGAGTGCATACACTATGTTCTCATGCTTTCTTTCAAGTTTTTTTTTGTTATCATCAAAATCAATGAATAAATCGCCTTTGTGTTCATAGGTGTCATTGTTAATTTGCATTTTATGTGTTAAGGTCCTGTAAATAAAATCCAATATAAGAGACCAACCTCTTGATTGGGTGGCCTATACATAAGGATTATGTATGTCTTAACCTAGGCTTGTATCCCTATCTCTAATTTAGTCAGTGATTCAATGTCTCGTATTATATTCTATTTTCTTTGTCTTTTAAAAAATAATTAAGGTGGCAATTTCTTAAATTGGGTTCAATGATTGAATAATTCAATTGGACTTAATTAAAATATTTTTACTAAAAAATCTTGAATCCTATTGGATGAATTAGTATTCTCTTGAGTGTATTTAATTTTCATCCATAGAAATATACTTTTAAAAAAATCACCTAGTAAATTACAAAACGTATTATTATACGAGTTTCTTAAAGTTTAGGATGCAAGATTAACGTGATATTTTTACTTATAATTTTGAAGTTGAATTGTATGAATTAACTTATGACATCAAATAATTTATTATAGAAAGCAAATTTTATAAATCTAACTGTTAAGTTATAAGAGTCATTATATTGATCATAAATGCCAAATTTTAAATGAACTACCATCAATAAGTAGAAACTAAGTAGTTAATAAATTTTAATTTAATATTATATATAAACTTTTTATTAGAATACTAATATATAAAGCATACCATTTTTTCTAATTAGCTTGAAATTTTATGAATATTGTATTGTACACATAATGTGACATTTTGATCCAATAATAATTTGTTTGGACAATTAAGTCTACAACAAGTTATTTAATAATGGCGGATAAAAGCGATAGTGGCGTCATATAGGAGCTATCATGGCTCGACAACAAAATTGTGGCATCTTGGACATTGTTCTTAGGGTGGATCAAACCCATCCATGCTGTCTCTCTCTTTTTTTCTTTTTAATGTAAGTGTATTTCTAGATTAGTTTTTTCGATAATTAAGATTAAATTTCTCTTTAAACAAATTAAGGGCACATCCATGATAGCAGCTTAAAGCATTTAAGAGAATTAATTACTCTCAATGCTGGATCAAGTTTCAAAGGTGTTTACTCTAACATTTGCTCAAGTTCACATAAATTATTGCAAACTTTTAAAGTACAATAAAAATGCATGCTTCAGAAACTATTTTTATTATTAATTTTAAGAAAATTTATATAAATTTTATGTTAACAACTAAAAATCAATGATAAAAATACTTCTTGAAATATGCACTTATTGTGTTTTAAGAGCATGCAATATGAATTAGTGGTGCTCATACATCACAATTAAACTAAACCGATCCAAACCAAATTAAAAAAGCCGAAAACTGAAATTAATCAATTTTGTTTATCTTTTTATGCAAACTAATTGGTTTGATGTAGTTTTTTGTTTTCATTTATGAAATCGAATCAAATTGAACTCGTAATTATACATATATATTTTTATAATTATATACTTATAAATAATTACATTTTAATTTATTAATAGTTGAAGAAATGTTTAGGTCAATTTGTTATCTATATCTATTGAATTATACTTTTGTTAAACATTTTAAAGCTAATTTATTGTTAATTGAGTCATGAAAAGAAAAAAGTCAAGTTGGATATATTTTTTTAAAAAAGTACTTAACCAAAAACCGATTGAATCGAATCGAATTGAATTAACCAAATAAAATTGATTCAGAGTGGTTTAATTTGGTTTGGTTCTGCAATTAGAACAAAACCAATTGGTTCTCAATATAAAAAAATTGATTGATTTAGTTCAAATGAATTTTTCCTCAAAATAGAATTAAACCAAATTGTAAACATCCCCAATATGAATACCTAGTAGGTATTCATGACATACTGGGCATCTTATATATGTGTTATACAAATATTTAGGGTTGAGATGTTTAAATGTATCTAGAAGTTTAATTGATAGTATCCCGTGTGAGGTTGGTTGTACAGTTGCAGTGGAGGTTTGGCTAAAGGTTTGAGTGTTAACAAAACTAATTCATTCTTAATATAAAAAAATTGATTGGTTTAGTTTGAATTATTTTTTTCCCTCAAAACAGAATTAAATCAAATTGCAAATACTCCCAATATGAATACCTAAGGTATTCAATACATATTGGGCATCTTATAGTGGAGGTTTGGCTGAAGGTTTGGGCGTGAGTACCGAGTGTCGTATATACCTATGATAATTCCACAGCAAATTTTGGCATTGTTAATCCTCTAAACATGGATGCCACTAATTAATTACAAGTAAATCACTCAACCACGTTTTTGGAAGATTAAATGGGCTTTTATCCATTTTATATCTTATTTAATTGATGTTTGCATAAATATGATTTCAACTTTAAAAGCTGGTTTGTTCTGAATGAAGTGACTATTCTTTTTTTACTTTTGTGTTAAATTAATTTTTTTTTAAACATAAATCATTCCACTCAAACTTACTTTTAACTAAAATTAAATTTGTAAGATTAAGTTTATCTAAAATTAAATTTATAAATTTTAATTCAAACATCCTAGTTACCTTGTTTGTATTCTAATTAATTTTTTTTCCCTATTTGGGACCTTTTTTAACAAGTGACAATATATCATGAGGTTATGGAATTCATAGTCAATTACCTCATGCTCTAGTCGTCTATTATTAACCTTTCAGCTACGTCCTTTCTTGGAAGAACATAGAGAGATGCACTTAGTCTTTCAAGGGCTGTTGGGTCAGATTCGACAGTATGTTGGTAATACTATTCCACTGAGTTTGCCCTAAACCTAAAAAAATGGTTGGACTACGATCACATCTCGAAGTTACAAAGAAGGATCTGAACTATGTGTTGACTTTGACCAAGTCAAGATGAATAACCGCTAGAGCAAGTGTGTGGAAGTGACTTTCACGACACTTATACAACCAAGTGTATGACTTTTGAGGCGTATCAAGTTGATTATTTATTTTCCTGTGTCTTGAACATTTTCTCTAACAGCCATGCATGCTTTGACTGAAAAAAACGAATTCAAACTCAATAAGTGTAGAACTTAAAAATATAAAATATGAGCTTAATTTTAATTTATTATCAATGTAAAAAGTTTTATATTATTATCTAATTATATTTTGTTAATTCATTAAAAATTTTAATTAAAATAATAATTATTTAAAAAGTTAAACACAAAGTAACATGTGATTGAATGATATATAGTGTAAAAAATTTTTACACTGAAAATAGATCAAAATTAAATTTATAAAATATATCTCTAATAAAATAACATGAAAGTGTGCCACTCTTTATTATTGTTTATGTTTTGAACACATTATTTTATTGATTTCAACATATCGGACAAGATTGTGAGACCTAATCTTATTATTTATCAGGAGATTGTCTACAAATTCCTGATCTATACATGGAATTATGTGTTTATGATAACCTTTAATTATACTTTTAGTCTGTATGCGCTGGCTTAACTCTGCAACCAAGAGATGACGTTGGAAAATTAAAAATTAATTGATGTTGGGTGGAAAAATGATATTAATTAGGTATCAACAGTCCACTACTTTTGAAGAAAACACAATGCATCAGTAAGTAGAGCAAAATTTTAAGCATATGAAAATGCAAATGGATTTCAAAACCATAGGCACTTGTTTGGCTCATATATATTGTGCATTTCCAATTTTGTATTTTGGTAGCAGGATTTCTATAGGGTGGAAACAAAGTTAGGCACTAGTGCATATTTAAGCCAAAAACTACGTATAATTTTCTAAAGCAATTTGTAAAACAGTTTAAAAATTTGATCCATTTTCCTTAAAAAAAGACTTTTTTTTTTCATGAACTAAAATTTAAATTGAAAGAAAAGCTCACCTCAGTTCAAGGTCAAAGTATTTCCCGAGTTTATTAAGTGCAAAATGCTTTTATATGTTATTATTAAACAAAACAGTATCATGATGGTAAACCAAAGTTTATAGCTTTTGAACTAAACTTTTAATTCTTTTTTAAATAATTAACATCATATAATTTGTTGATAGTATAAAATTTTTGATGTATTATTAGTAAATCAAAATTTAATATGTCACAAAATAGTGTAATTGAGCAATCTTTCCTCCCAAACTAGCCTAACTATATAGACAAGTTATGTACTAATACATATAAATTAAGGCAGTTGCCAAGTTTGCTTAGGCAGTCGTTGAAAATATTAGTTGACCGTTTACTTTCATGTTGGTGGTTCAGATTTATTATAGCCCAACTTGGCTTTGATTTTTCCTTTTTTTCTGGTAGAGATTATTATCCCATATCGTCCAAGACAAGCAAGTTCTGATGTCAACAATTATTTTGTCTCAGTTTTAGTACAATTATGCATGTTTACCAAACTAATCTAAACCAATCTGGAAGTTTTAAAAGAATATAAAACTATTTTTTAATTCAAATTTTGAATTAAATAATTTTAAAAAAACTTGTTACTACCTTAATTATAACTATTATATATATATATATATATATAAAGTGAGAAGAGTGACTTATTATAAAAATAAAAAAAATAAATTTTGATCATTATATCGTACATATATGATAATCATATAACTTTTAAATAAAATTTAATTTTAATTATTAAACTATACAAATAGATATAATTTACTCTTATCACGTCACGTAACAAAAAGTACTCTTAATATATTTCTTATATCACAAATTTGATTCTTATCTTAATCATTTATATCTCGATGATGAATTATCTATATAATTTAGTGACGGGTAAGTTAAAAGAATTTCAGTAAAATAAATTTTATTTATAATATCACAAGTTCAAATATTAAAAGAAATACTTTACAAAGAGAGGCTACCCTACTTGTGTATATATATTGAAATTTGAGGCTACTGCACTAATTAATTGAAATAGTACTGGGTTTTTAACGTAGAGTATAGTTGTGATTTTATGGATTTCCTTGGGCCCTAATAATAATTGAAAGCAAACCAATCGAATCGAAGATAAGAAAAAAAGAACAGAATGGAAACCAACCCTCCCTGGTTCATTACCACCCCATGCATATAAAGAAACTCCACATCCAGTTCATTTATTAATTTTGTTTCTGACATCAAAAACCATCAAAGCTGACCTTTTTTTTTTGGTTGAACTAAAACTGAGTATTGTAGCTTTCGTTAGATCTACATGCTAAACTCCATAAGTGCATGTTTAGAGAAAATTTTCTACTTTATTAAAAAAAATGTGTTTTTCATAAATAAATTTGAAACTTAAACGTAAGAAAATAATAATATAATTATAAAAAAATCACATTTTTAGTGTTAGAAATTTTTTTTCATTTGTAGTTAGATTTACCTTTGCGTCATACAATTCTTCTGCAATTAACATCTCAAATTGGAATAATGTAAGTGTATAACAAAATACTAAAAAAAATGAAGTAATGGACAAAGCTGTTGACTTGGCTGACCTCGAAATCTACGCACACCAAAAAGTCTTCTCTCCTCCTCCAATATGCTCCACACAAATTTTCTCAAGATTCTTCTTTTTTTTTTTCTTTTCAATGAAATAAATCTGTTTGGTAAAATTATAGTATAGTTTTGGCAACTTGAATTGAAAAAACACAATTTGATGACGACGTTTTCAGTGAGAAATGGTTGCCAGCACTTTCGAGTTCCACTTGGCCAAATTTCATTTGACTTTCTAATAACACGTTTATGCGTGCCATGTCGGCAACATAACATCAGGGTCTTCGTCCACTTGTATTTTCTAAATATCCTCTCAAGTTATTCACTTAAATTAAAAGAAAAAAGTGAAGAGTTGTATTATTGAAATATAAATATAAATACTGAAGTAATTTCTATTTTTTTTAATGACTACATAATAAGAATCACTGCAAAATTTTTGTTTCTATCAATAACTTTGATGAGGCTGATATTAATTGTTGATTCTCATAGTAAATATTTTAAGTACATCAAGTATAATTAATAATAAGTAAATATTTGACAATCAATAAAGGCATGAGCAGAAAAAAAAAAGAATTTGCTTACCTAGTACACTTGCATGTAATCACAGTAGAGAAAATAAATAATAAATTAGAATAAAAGAATTGATTATTGTGTTTTTGTTTGAGGAAGTGAGAACATGAATTAGAAAATATTTTAAATTTACTTTGTATTATGATAATAAAATAATAATAATAATAATATGAGACATTTTTAAAGTAGAGAATAATTCATTTATGTTTAATTTATTAAATTTTAGTCATTTATATAACATTAAAATAAATTGAAAGTAAATTTATTTTTATTCAGCAATAATGTGTCGACATAAAAATTATTTGTATTCTATTATATTTTCATTGTCCTTAATTTTTCTTTTACTTTTTCAATTTTTGTTTGCTTATACAAACAAGTATACACCTACATCTTTAGTCACGGGCTTTGTTTTATCTTTATTTACTTTTTATCCACTAGGGTTAGATTGTGGCTGGACAATCTTGAAAAAATATCTTGTATGAAGAAGTACATGAAAGTTTTTTGAAGAAGAATTTTCCTGATCCAATCCTCTTCAGGTAAAAGATGATTTTATAGACTAACATTTTTAACATGACTTGCACCAGCTAATAATCATAGTAAGACTTTACATTGCCCTAATCAAAATCAACTTTCCATTTATTACTTAAATATCACAAGGACAATGCAATCATAACCATAGATTCCCATGTCTAAGAAACTTCTGAAAACCAAACACATAACTAAGGGGACTTCTACCATGTAGATTTATATTTTACTACATAATAAAAATTTGGCTAAAATACAAAAAACTCCCTCTAACTATACATGAGTCATTTGCATAAAATCTCATGTGTTTTCAAATTCACCAACTCAATTCTTGAACTCACCAAATCATATATATTGACTCCTTATGGGAATATTTTGCTCATACACATAGGGTTCAATTTCTATTAGGATAGTGAATTTATAGAGTTTTGTTCATATGAAGTTTTCTACAAATGACCTATAATTGAAGGAGTTTTTTGTATTTTAGCCTGAAAATTATATTATTTGAGAGAAAATTTATAACATTTTATGATAGGTGGTAATTTTTTTATTAATTTTATAAATAAATATATAAAATTAATAATATGTGTATGGGTTTAATTTTGATTCACTGTCAGTGTAAAAAATTGTATACTATCATTCAATCATAAATTGTCAAATCATTAAAAAAATTTGAATAACGTAACAACTACCTAAAAAATTAAATATTAAGTAACATGTTATTAGATGATAATATAAAAAAAATTTACACTAACAGTGGATCAAAATTAAATTTATATATATACTTTTAAAAATCTACATATTTTATAAATAAAGTTACATATTTTTGAAAAATTATATGAATCTTATATTAGTATTTACGAGAATTAATTATCTAAATATATCAAATAAATGCGAGGGATGTATATTTAATACCATTTAGGGATAAACTTAATTTTGATTGACATGAAAATTAGACCAAAAATATTTTTATGGTAAAAAAAGTTGTTTGAAAATTATGCAAGTATTAGATTGAAATATCTATTAATAAAATTTAAAAATATAATAATTATCTAAAATTACTGTACCTTTCCCACTTTTTTTTTTTCTTCTTCCGGGTACAAGGTACCTTTCCCATTGTCTATATCCATATGCGCTGATAAAAAAGAATTCTAGAGTAGACCTAGAACCCCCCAAAATTGAACCAAAAGGGGAAGTTCTGTTCTCTGAGATAGACAATAAAAAAGATGGAGATATAATAGATTCCCGTTGATCAAGTCAAACTCAGCGAGACCGCATTTGATGCAATCTGTGGATCAGTCTAAAACCATGGAAAATTCAAGATTCCACAATGACAAAAGAAAAAAAAAACAAAAGTTATCAAGGGCCCTTTAATGTAATTCCAAAAAACCATTGGACGCTCTTGTGCAATTTGCTCACTTGTTTAGGGGAAACAGAGAACGCAGTCACCCTATTTCTTATCCTCTCAATGGATTCCAATCATATCTTATTATAGGATTATTATTTTATTAAAAAAATAAATAAAAATTTTATTATATAAAAATTTATTATGATAAATTATAAAATTTATTACTTATATAACTTATGAAGTGTTAATGTATTAAAAATAAAATAAATTTTAAAATATAATAATTATAATTTAATTTATATTTTATAAAATAAATTATATTATTATTATTATTATTATTAATTTTAAAAAATTAAACTTAAAACAGTTTAAATAAACTGAACTTTAATTTATATAAAAAAAAATTCATTACATCTAAAAAAATTTCATATCTTACGCTCTTGTATTATTGAACAAGAAGAAAGGTCGTCCTCTTGCCAGCCCCCATAAAAGGCTACGTGTGACCGAGCCCTCTGAACCAACTAGATTAGTTATGTGGCACACAGGGTACAGTGGGCCCCCCACATAATACTAGCAAAGCAAGTTCGGCTTACATGTGGTCAACAAAAGCCACTTCTAGTTAGAGTTATACGAAGGTGAAGGAGCTGCCCCGGCACTAGGCACTGGCTAGTAGCAGTTGTCGTTGGCCAAGTTAAGCCAATGATGTGCTTTTATGTGCAAGTGGGTTTGTGGCACTCATTATTGGTTGCTTTAGAAAAACAATTGCAGTACAGGACCAGCTGTGGGTTTTGTTTTCATTGGTTTACTCCAATAGGAATGGAATGCAAAATAGAATCTTCCTGTTGCAGCACTCCATGATGATCAGCTTTCTTTGTCCAATCCTGTGTCTACCCCTCTTTTCTAAGTTTGTAGCATCATGTGGCATGTCATGTTAATTAATAATTATTTAATGATATTAGTATTGGAAAAAAAACTTATATTTTTTTTCATACATAAGAAAAACTTATATTAAGCACACTTTGATTATAAGATTTTTAAAAGTTTCTTTTTAAAAAATTTATTAATAAAATTTTAATTATAAATTATTTTAAATAAAAAATAAATTAATTCAAATATATATTAATATTGTATAAATTAAAAAGGTACTTTGACTAATTAGATGAAATAAATCAACATGGTTAAACTAATCATGCCAATGAAATGAAAAGTAAGTTTGTTTTTATTTTTTAAAAATATAAGTGTTATTATTTTAATTTTTAAAATTTTTTTAACACTAATTTAATTATTAAATCATGAAAAATAATATTATTTTGATCTTAAAAAAGTAACATTAATTTAATTTTTTATTTATTTAAAAAATATTATCAATTTAATTTTTAAATTATTATAAAAAATTATGTTAATTTAATCTTTATTTATATAAAAAAATAATTTTAATATTATTTTTATAATTTAAAAATTAAATTAATATTAAAATTATTTAAAAAACTAAAATAACGTACAATTGTATTTTAAAAGATTAAAATGGAGGATTAATATGAAATTATTATCAAACATAGCTGAGCTGATTCTGTCACGTGGTTTAACACCGAAAGCTGCCTCAGTTTCCACGTCGGTGGAGCATGAACCAAGCAACCGTCTTAAATAAAAAATAATAATGAGTTATTTCCCGTTTGTTTCTTTAATTTGAATGCTTTGTGTGAACGAATTGAAAAGAATAAGAAGGAAACAAAAACAGAAATGGAAATTGCCACGAAAATTAATATAAATGGTCGTGTAGTTGAGGTAGAAGAAAGTTCCACAACAAAAAACAAATTTAATAATCATTTTTTAATTTTTTTCTCCACAAGAAAACATCATCCTTCTTCTTCCTTTTATTTATTATTATTTTTTAGTTTTTCTTGAAACACTAAATATCAGAAATTTTTTTAAAAAAAATTAGAAAGGTACTATTAGTATAAGTTTCAAATAATGATGATGGAAATTACAAAAGGTTAAGTAGGATTCGGTAAGCTGTCCAATTTTGTAGCATGCACTTTGGTTGTGTGGTTTATTGATCCATGCTTATATACTTAACCTAAATTTTTACATTATCTTTTAAGATCTTCAATCAGCATGGATAACTAAGAATCTAGATGAATAAACACATTCGCTAAAAAATGGTAGATAAATAAACACATAAAACTCAAATCCATTTAATTATGGGGGAAAAATGATATCTTTGTACACAATTTCTTTATTAGCCAAATCCAAAAATTATATACAGATTCGAACCCTTAATATTAAGGGTTAGGTTTGATTGGGATCGCAACCCACTTTCATCACAACTAATCATTTTTGAGTAGTTGTTTCATATAAAATAAAAGGAAAATAAAATCAAAATCACGAAATTATAAATATAGCCACATAAATTTGAATATTTTTAATCATAGCCCACTTTCCAAGCATCTCATTTTTTTTTAATATTTAATGACTTAAATTGATAGTTATTAGCTTATTCCTAATGGCTTAATATTAGGTTTCTCTTTCTATTTAATTTCATTTATAAACTTATTTTTATTTTTATTAGTTATTAAGATGACAAAATTCCATGCAAATTTCACTAGTTGTACATATCTCTGTTTTTTTTTTAGGTGTATGCTAAAGGTAATCTTGGACAAACTTTTATATTAATAGAGATTAAGTCCCTTTCCAGACAATCTCAAAGACACATTTTCTAGCATTTAGGATAATTGATTAATTTAGATGATGATTGAAAATTTAAATCCAAATAGTTAAGATAAACAACACACTTCCTTAACTATTAGAACTAAACCTTAGATATAGTCTTGCACGTCTATCACTATATTTTCATTGTATATATGGTAAAAATTCATACATAGGGGGCGCCTTGGAATCTAGAAATTGAAGTACTGATTTTTTTTTATATAAAAAAAGAATAGATGACTGAGTTATGAGTGATCATATATTACACACCACACAAATAAACAAAATATTGGTGATGTAAATTTAATAGGTGATCTCACCACATGAAAATTTCTATATGAGTGTGTATTGTATTGATGACACAACTCCAATGGTGAAGAGAGAGAGAGAGAGAGTATGAAACAAAACTTTCTATCATCTTCAAACCAATAGAAAGAAAAAGGAAACCCCATTAAAAAAAAAAGTTATTTGACGATGTTATCATAGATAATCAAGTCCAATAACATTATTAAAACACACCATCTCAAGTTTTCTTTTGTGAAATATACGTGTAACTTGTTTACCCTAGTTGTGCATTAGATGTGCTTTATAGATTTTGTTTCAATCCCAACCCCCTAAAGCATCCAAATCAAAGATTCCCATCAAACTACTGTATATGATTTCATCCCAAAACGTGTAGCATCTTTGTTTCTTTTATGGGATGACATGTCACTTTCCTTTTCGCAAACAAGGCAACAATCTATACAATATAAATTATAATAGGGGAAATCAAAGTCATGTGAAATAATGCGGTTCCTCACCTCTAATCACACTATCAAATCCTCTCCAGAAACCCCTTATCCAAATTTGTTAATTTGGTTGATTTGTGATAAGGGTTTTCTAATTAAGATATTGAAAAGAAATGGGCATGCACCCAATATCTCTTCTTGAGATTAACTCTTGGTATTATTTATTATTAAAAAGTAAAGGACTTACTTTAGGCTTTGGTTATGTAAGATCCAAAAGATGACTTAAGTTCCCGTTGTGAACGAAAGAACAAACTCAGGGTTGGTTTAAAAAAGTGGAAGAGATATGCATTTTGAGGTAATCAAAGAGTTAAATTAATCACATTGGCATTTGCTTCAATCTTTAATATTAATTGTAATACAACATGCTCTCTTATTTAAGTGTTTGCGTTTTTATTATAATAAATAATTTTAAAAAAGGATTTAATTTTAATTCAATATCAATATAAAATTTTTTACATTATCATTCAATTACATCTTATCAAGTGTTTACTTTTTTAGGTAATTGTTATCTTAATTGAAACTTTTTAATAATTTAAAAACTTATAATTGAATAATAAAAAAAATTTTATATTGATAATGAATCAAAATTAAATTTTTTAAGAAAAATCGACATATTAATGATATAGTAACCCCAAAAATCATTATAAAATTAAAGATAGTAAAGATAAAGATAATTGAAGATAAGAGGAAATAGTTGTGACAAGAAGTGTAGCAAAGCTCTATCTAATAGTTAAAATTGCTTTTACCCATGAGTGCTTTTGCTAAAATCAGAATAATGTTTGAGGGATTAATATGGAAACAAGCGAAACCAAGAAAAAGATAATATAGATTATTTCTGGAAAAGGGGGATGTTATCAAAAGTGCTTTGAGATATCCAATCCAAGCTCATTTTTATCAGATTTGGTAGCTTTTTGACCTAAATATTATTCTATTTAGCAGCCCAAAAAGTGTCAAGCCAACGCACAGATTTATACGATGTGATCAAAAATAATTTAATTATATATTCATATGATTTTCATTGTTGAAGTGCAAAACAGAAACTAGTTACGTGGAGACGTAGACTTGTGAAAAAAAAAAACTAAAGAAAAATACTGAACAAGTAAAGAAAAAATTTGTTCTTTTATTTGAATTTTGTAAATGCTATTCTACTGGAATAAGTATTCTACTAAATCTTATTAGTTTAATCTCATTCCTATTGCATTGAAAAAACTTAACAGGGAATGCATGCATACGTGATGTGTATCACCATTATTTGTATAGCATTACGTATGAAAATTAAAATATATGTAAAGCATCAAAGGAAAAAAATATACACCTACATGTATTTTATCTTTGTGATCCTTATTCAGTTAATTTCATACTCTTTGAATTTGTAACTAATTTCGTTTAGGTTATTGAGATTAACCCTTTCAGGATGCATTTTCGCAGAGAAAAGTTTTCAGTCCTGACATTGCAAAAACCTATCAACCGTTTAATTCAAACTTTCTTATCACATAAGCCACTACTTATTAATAAACCTACATTTATGTATACGATAATAACAAATGTAAAATAATAATAAAAAGAGTTCTGAAAAACACACTATATACTAATATCACACGTGTAAACATGAATTTAATTTTAAGAGGAGTCAGGAGTCGACATTATACAAGGAGACAACTCTTCCGTAGGTTCCTTCTACAACATTAACGTACGTACACTGTTTCTCAATAACACTACTTTTTTAATACAAAGTTTAATGTTTTTAAGCTTTGACAATTATAACAACTGGATGTGTTCTCCTTCACATGCCAGCTTCAACATCGTAATTTGTATTTAAAAAAAATTAGCGAATTCATAAAGTATTATTTTTTTCAATTTTTTTTTAATTACAAAGACCTGTTATAAGGAAAAAGAATGATAGACTACATTTAACGTAAAACGGCTTAAATGATATTCAACATTAACATAAAATAGTTTTTATAGAGAATTATATCATTTGAGTTATGCTCCTCTTTAACTAAATAGTTTTTGTTTTTATACCCAAAAAAGAAAATAGTTTTTGTTTATCACTTCTTGACAATGAACCAGAAAAAATGAAAGGATAAGCAAAGAGTAAAGACCCAAAGTTTCTTACAACTCAAAGCTCAAGAAAAAAATAAAATAAAACTAACATCTAAAAGAATCTCTTATTAATTTTGTTAGCGTCTATATCAATGAACTTTAAAGATAAAAGTGAGAAGTTATAAGAATTGAAAAGAAAATCAATGAAGTGAATTTTAATAATTTTATAATTTATTATACATGTGCATATATTTTATCATAATTTCAATTATTAATTTTTTTATTAACAATTATAACTTCTTATTCTTTCTCCTAAAATGAACTCCTCACTTTAAAAGAAAAAAAAATTCTATATCAACCAACAGTCAAATAATTGAAAAGAATATTCTAAAAATTATTTGATAGCTAGACAAAAGTATAAAATCCTTTGGAAAGCAAAAGCAAGGAATGCTAATCCAAGATTACATTTTAGTATTCGGATTTATAAAAATCTTTTGAAGAATTAGAAATATCCGAGTGGATGAATAATTAGAGCATACTTTTTGTATCGTAAATGAAATCCTGATTTTTTGTCATCAAATACAAAAATATTTTTTTTTACAAAAAAAATTGTGTTTAAATTAAAGGTGAAGTTATATACTGACATTTCTAGTAGTCTATGTACATTTTTTACTAATTATTTTTTAATTTTAATTTCTTCAATTACCCTTAGATAAGTTAAGCTTGACTTGAATGAAAAAATTATTTAATTAACAAAATTTTAAAAATTATAACCAAAAATATTTAATAAAGGGATTGCAAATAGTCGACCCTTAAATTAATTATAAAAAATTAAATCAGCTCAAATAAATTCAAAATGGTGGTAATAATTTTTGAATAAGTAAAACATTATAAAAAATTATATATTAAAAAGAATTAAATCAGCAATTCAATTGTAGTGGGTAACAAGTTTCTAAACGAAGGTCTAATTACTTTTAGAACCTTATAAACAAGCACATAATATTTCGAATGTTAGTATTATCTGCACGACTAGGTTTTCAACTAGCCAGGTCTTTGTTTAAGACACAAACTTATATTATTTTCTCTTAAAAAAAAATCATTACTTTGGCCAAATTGAAATGAAAAGAAGAAAAAAGATAGATGTCTGTAAATCGATTGGGACAGTTTGAGGGCCTAAACCATTGAAAATCAATTAAATTAATTATTTTTAAGTAGAATAAAAATATAGAAATTTGAATTTATCAACTTTTCTAAACTAATTATATCCATCAAGAATATTTATATTAGACTTATTAAACTAAATTAGTTATTTTGTATTTGTTGAATAGGCCATGTGATTATGATTGGAACGTGGATTATTCAGAAAAATTATTGATTCATGTACTGTATTATTAAGTATATATCACATTAATTATGTGAGTCATTAATATGTCCTATTATAAGATACAAAAATAATTATATAATTAATAATATGTTTGGAATAGCTTAATTATAAAAAAAAATTACTTTTTTTCAAAAAATTTTACAATAAAATTTTAAATATAAATTATTTTAACTAAAAAATAAATTAATTAAAACATATACTAATATGATATGTGATAAATAATATAATATAAAAATAATATCTTATACTAAATATACATAATTTTTTTTTTAGGTGTGCTATAATTGAAAAATTGGGTGGGAATGATTCTCTCATAAGTGGGGTCCACAAAGGAAAACCAAACCAAAACCAAAACCAAAACCGGAGTTATGAAGTCCGCAAAAGACTGACCCACCGACTTGAGCGCTCGGGTTTTTATCAACTTGTCCCATGTGGGGCCCTCCCAATGCCCGGGACTCCTCCGTACACATTTCCCCCTAATATAACATGCAACTTCATTTGCCCACGGATTACCTAACATTGTGAAACTATAATTTGAGAATTTTAATTTTTCTTGCAAAAGGTTAATTAAAGGATTCAATCTTATCAAATAATTTAAAACATGAGCAAAACACACACACACACACACACATACATATATAAAACTTAAAAATTGTTAACTATGCTTATAAAATGTTAATTTAGTAGAAATGAACTATATATCTAAAAGTATAAATTGTAGTTCTATTCTTCAAAGTTTCGTTCATGGAGAAGGTTATACTATTATTATTGCTGACCTATAAAGATTAGGCTTATGAAACAGTTTAAATAAGTCGAAATCTTATAAAAATACTCCTAATTTATATAAAAAATAATTGTTTTTTAAAAAATATTTCTTTATTAAATTTAATTTTTCAATTGATAAATTTTAAAGTAAGTGTATTTACAAATTATCAAGTTAAGCTATTAGAGTGAAAAAATAAATATTTTAAAATTTGTCTGTAAGTAATAGTAAATTCGTATATAGACAAAATTATATTGTTAAAGGAAAGCTAGAGCCTCAGAGTGAAATCTACTTAAGGCATCATTAATATTGTGTACTGTTAGAAAACACGATCCATTACAATTTAAATCAACAAATGACCCCGGATAGTTACAATGCATCACAATTATTGTCTCAAACTGTGCCCCAATCCAAATATATCCAAGTCATTCCAAAGAAGTTAACATTATGGACAATGAATGCGTGGAACAAACCAGAAACGAAACATCAATGTTCTGTTGGCAGATGGAGGATAATGGAGTGGATGGGTTTTTTTCTTCTTTTTTTTTTTTTGCCTTTTACCTTTTCTTTTTTCTTTTTGATTGTTTTATTAATGTATGAGATCCTGGCCAATAAGACAAACTCGAATTTGGTAACAAGGACGAATGAGATGAAACCAAGTAGGGACTAATGGATGTGGGGGGGGGGGGGGGGGGGGGGGTGAGAATTTGTTGCTGTAGTTGGATGCGCATGCCTCTCTCTCTTTAATGCCTATCCAAAGTGAAAAATAATTTATCTCCTTCCCCTTTGCCCCTTTTTCATGAAATCTGGATTCTTACTGGCCTCATAAAAGCAACAACAAATAATGGAGTAGTTTTTGATCAAGCAGCAGTATCAGATAAGATATATCTTATTTTTATTATGAAACAAAAAAGAAAAAGCTTAACATATAGAAAAAGAGAGAGAGAGAGAAGAGACCATGCTGAGGGCTTGTGCAGTAGCAGCAAAGCTCTGGGGGATGAACTTCACTATGAAAGAAGGTCCACCTTCATGTGAACCCCATCAAGTTGGTAATATGTGGGTCCTACCCCACATACACAGCCCACAACTCACACATACTATGCTGCATGACCTTCTAGACTAGTCCTCCACACAGCACGACACAAAACAGAGCATAGAGACCCACCCCCTCATGGACTTATAGTCCCTCACTCTCACACACCATGAATCTTCCCAGTTCCTCACCATCGTCATCCATCCCCATTTGAGTTGACCCTCCATACCCACATCCCCATATCTATCTCCCAACACACACTCACAATTAATGAATCAAATTAATTTTCTAATATCAAATTAGAGTTACCCATCATTTTTAAATTATCCCAACTGAATATTTATTTATACATTTCCCTTTCCATTTACAAATGATTATAAAATAATACATTCACTTGCATAGGTAGTGGTAATAGGATCCTCTACTCCTATATATATTACACCCTCAAACAGCCCCTATTCCCAACCTTCCTCTTCTCTTTTTGCTACTCCATAATCAGAAAAACTCAAAAAAAACAAACCAAAAACGCTTATTTTGCTCTTTCTCTCTTTGCTTTGCTCACACAAGAAAAGTTCTTTCTTTCTCTCTTGGCTTTGCTCACGCAAGAAAAGATCTTTTTTAGAAGAAAGAAGCAACAGAAATGGATGGAGGTAGCTGCATAGATGAAAGTACCACGACTGACTCGTTTTCTGTGAGCCTTTTTCCGGTGACGACCAACCTGTCACCGTTCTCCGCCACGTCCCACAAGCTGTCCCCGCCGCCGGCCAACACCCTCTGCCGCGTCGGCAGCGGCGACAGCGCAGTCGTGGACCCCGACGGCGGACCAGAGGCCGAGTCCCGGAAGCTGCCGTCCTCCAAGTACAAAGGCGTGGTGCCGCAGCCCAATGGCCGCTGGGGCGCGCAGATTTACGAGAAGCACCAGCGCGTCTGGCTCGGCACGTTCAACTCGGAAGACGAGGCCGCCAGGGCCTACGACATCGCCGCCCAGAGGTTCCGCGGCAAGGACGCCATCACCAACTTCAAGCCCCTCGCTGCCGGCTCTGAAGACGGGGACGGCGACGGCGACGACGACAACGACGACGTCGAGGCGGAGTTCCTGAACTCGCATTCCAAATCGGAGATCGTCGACATGCTGAGGAAGCACACCTACAATGACGAGCTGGAGCAGAGCCGGCGCAACCGCGGCTCGGCGGACGGGAGCGGGAGGCGGCTCAGGGGCGAAGCCGGAGCGGCCGCGGCGTCGTTCGGGTCGGGAGGCGCGTGCCAGAAGGCGCGTGAGCAGCTGTTCGAGAAGGCCGTCACGCCGAGCGACGTGGGGAAGCTGAACCGATTGGTGATACCGAAACAGCACGCGGAAAAGTACTTTCCGTTACAGAGTGGCGGCGGCGGCAGAAACGCTCCGTGCGCGGCGGTGAAGGGGGTGCTTTTGAATTTCGAGGACGTTGGAGGGAAAGTGTGGCGGTTTCGGTACTCGTATTGGAACAGTAGCCAGAGCTACGTGCTCACCAAAGGGTGGAGCCGGTTCGTGAAGGAGAAGAGCCTCCGGGCTGGCGACACGGTTCGTTTCCACAGGTCGACCGGACCGGACAAGCAGCTCTACATTGACTGCAAAGCCATGAACGTCAGCGAGACCGCCGGTTTGTTCAACCCGGCCGGACCGGTGGTTGAGCCGGTTCAGATGGTCCGTCTTTTTGGGGTCAACATTTTGAAACTACCTCAACCTGCTTCTTCTGATGCTATTGGTGGTGGCTGCAGCCGGAAGAGGAAAGAGATGGAACTGTTTGCATTAGAGTGTAGCAAGAAGCCTAAGATAATTGGAGCTTTGTAACATTACATTAGCTTCTTTTTTTTTTCTCTTTTTTTTTTAATTTTTCTTAATTTTGTTTTTCTGAATTTTGGAATTTTGTGACTCAATGATGAGAGAAATAGTGGGGAGGTGTGAAAGGTAGAAGAAGAAATGGTGGTGTAGTTGCAAGTTGCAAAAGATGAATTGTATATTCCTAGGCAGAAAAGAAAGGTGAAGTTAGGGGCAACAAAATTGTATAACAAAAAAGGGCTTCAAAAAAAAAAGAAAAAAAAAGGTGAATGAAGGATAACTGTTTATTTGTATATGTTCATGCACATATGTGGTGGACTCCATGATTTCAGCAACTTTTGAAGTTTCTTTCTCCTTTGTGGTGTGGGGGCATCATGGCTTTCCAAAAATATCTGTGTTTACAACTTAAAACATTTACTTTTCATTTATATTTTTTGTTAGGTTTCTGTTTGACAATGAGAAAGGTATGCTAAATAGAGCTGTGATTCAGAAAAATTAGTTCAACTTTTTTTTTTAGGGTAAAACTTAAAAAATCCTATTCAATTTTGCTTTAATTGCTATTTACCCCTTAAGATTTAAAAAAGGTCACGAAATCTTTTAAACTTTTTTTTTGGGTACAAATTTTTTTTTAAACTTTACTAAATGTGAAAAAGCTTTTTGTAAAAAATATTTAAATTTATTAACGAAATGTACTTATCATATGTTCATTTAAAATAAAAAAATAAAAAATAAAATATTTTTCAAGCGTTAATTTACATGCGGTTTATTTTTTAGATTTTGAAAAATAATTAAAACACGTAAAGTTTTACTGTGTTTTTATCATTTTCAAAATTCAAGAAATAAATTACATATATATAAAATTTTAAATAAAATTTTGTATTTTAATTTATTATTTTAAATATAAATATATGATTTTTTTATTAGTGAATGTTTTACTTATTTAGTAAAATTTAGAAAATTTTTAATCTTTTTTAAAATTCGGATGGAACATCTTACTTGAGACAAAGTTAAAAGATTTTTTTTTTAACGTTTTAGCTTTCTTTTTTCTATAATTATAGTTATTATTTTCTTGCCACTAGGAGATAGTGTGTGTGATTGTGGATGATTATTAATTACAATAGAAAACAAAGGAGGCTCCATCCCCAGCAGCCATGGCCTAGGAAGCTGTGAACAAGTTGATAATAAGACATTTGTCCAAAAAGGAAAGCATGAGCTGCCTGGCAAGTGGGCATCGCCTACAGGCGGCGGCGTCTTCAATGCACCTGAACTGATTGGGTGCATGGGTGCACCATAATTTCTCATCCATTGATCATGTATAAAAATAATTGAACGGTTAGATTTACCTTACCTGTAACTTACATTACAGGTTAAACTGAAAAAAAAAAAAATCTGCATGGTTAACTTATTGTGACGTACATTCAGTTGTCAGTAAAACAATAAAATTTAATCAAAGTAAGGCTTTCGATTGACAGCAAGCCTTTTAATTATCCAAAACAGTAAAATGTTTGGTTTAGTAACTGCATACATAATCATTAATTAAAAGACACCGATACGTAGATATACGTTGGTTGTCAAAAAAAATATTAATAAATAGTAGATATACGCTGATTTTATTATATTGAACCGAAGTCTTTTTTTGCATTTCATGAATCCATATGTCATAATTGTAGTATATTACATCTATAATGTGGTATATGTAAATTAAAGATCTATATCCGAAGACAATCGTATTTTAAAAAAATTTACGAGTAAACTTATTTTTTGTCACCTAAATATATAAGTGTTATTATTTTAATTTTTTAAAAAAAATTTATTATTAATTTAATTCTTAAATTTAGAAAAGTGATATTATTTTAGTTTTTTAAAGAAAATTAATCTTCAATTAAGTCCCTTGATGGTAAAAAAATATCATCAATTTAATCCTTCAATTATATAAAATTATTATTAAATTAGTTATTTAATAATTAAAATTTTATCAATTTATTATTATTCGTACACAGAAAGGACGGATTTAGATGTTATATTTTAGATTCTAAAATTAAATTGATGACAAATTTTTTTTAAAAGACTAAAGTAATAACATTTATATTTTTAAAAGACGAAAAAAATGAATTTACTCAAGATTTAATTATAATTTGGGTCCCTTTTAGTTTAATAAAATAAATGATTTCATCCTCTAATTTTGAAAATGTATTATTTAGTCTATTTATTTTCATAAAATAAATACTTTTGGTCTGTCTATTAGTGTGTTATAAAAAAATTAACAAAAAATATTGACATGATGTTTAAAAATGAAATTAACTTGTAATTTTACAGTTTTTAATCTTCTTATTTTAACAAAAAAGAACTATTTGGTCCCTTAATTTTAAAAATATTTTTAATATTTAAATAAATAAATTTTTATTATATTATATAATATAATCTCATGTGTTAATTTTAATAAGAAAGATATTTACTAATTTTACTTAACAATAAATAAAAAAAACTTACATATAAATAAATTTTGTATATTCATAAATACATATAATTTCATTTCGTACTCTTTCTTAATTCAAGCTTGAGCCTCAACTAGTTTTTCAAACAATCACATTCTAACTCAGCAAACGAAATGTTAATTTCTTATTCCTAAATTTTAATTTATCCACGTATCCCTTCCTTCACGGATAATGAACTCTAATCTCTAGAACATGATACCGTGAGGTAGTCTTTGGTCTTGGTCTTTGTCATTATACCCCTTTTTCTCACGTGATAAGTGGAATTGAATCTTATGGTGGAGGATTAATGCTAGGATGACTTTGTAAATTGCAAGAGGTCCCACATTGATTCAGGTTTCTTACAATCATTTATTGTTCCTTTGTAGTCTGTATGCAAAGAGCCAAACATGACTTGCATGCGTTTCGCCATCTAATGAGAATCAGTGAGCAGAGTAAAGAAGAAGAAGAAGAGAGGGTAACAGCAGAGAAGAAAGCCGTGTATAATCTTGCATTCGTCTTTGGAATGTTACAATACAGTTTATATACAAGTGCACACCTTAACAACAACACTAACCAACTGTGACAGAAATCCACATCAGCTAACAGGATTGCCACATCACTTGACACATTAGAATTATATACCTCTAACACCATCAAACCTTGAAGATGATTTTTCTTTGTTGAATGTTCAATCCTTCAGCGGCATGCCAGTGGTTGTGACGTATTGGACTAGCATTTAATTGATTTTCGATTAGCTTTCAATCAGCTGAAAAGTCTACATCATGAGAAATATCAATTCCTATTGCTCATATATCCATTTATGAAGCGATATATGCAGTGGGTTGGAGTATTTTTTTTTTTATTAAGAGCAAATATCTATCTTAATTAATTAGAGGAAAATTTAAGTGTATTAAGAAAAAGACATAATTATTTTTTGGTTACATAAAATTGAAAGATCAGAGGTCATGCTTTAAAGTCATTTAATGAATAATATTATACTTATTGTTTTTAATATTTGGATAGACAAAATATGTGGGTGGAAGAGATCAGTTCTATAGCTTATTACTTAATATATATGCTATTTTTTTTTCTATCGATCTGATTTTTTTTTTTTGGAAAAATACAAAAATTTGGCATAATTTAGCTTGCAAGCCAATTTAAAAGTTGATATTTTATGACCTCTCGTTCTTCCTTGCAATGATCGTTTATTTGATGGTGGAAACTCACGCTATGATTCAACCAAAAGTGGTTGGGAAGATCCCCATTCACTACAACTGGATGGAGTAGGAGGTCCTTGAAATAAAATCAAAGGTGAAATTGAAAACGCTTGTAATTTTAAGGGAGAAATGTTTCTTGCACATTATTTTCTTTACACTCATTCTTATTCTTTTTATTTAAGAAAAAAATAGAAAAAATATATATTAGGATATGTGTTTTTATTATTTTAGTACTTAAAAGAAGTAATATAAAAATGATGTAATAAAAATGATATTGATAACATTGTTGATTTTAAAGATCATGTTGTCGTATGTGGTGGTCTCTTTGGAAACTAAAGACAAGGCCCACCGTAGTATCTTGGGTCAGAACCTTGTTAAACAAGTTTACCTGTGAAAAGGGAAGTATCATTTAATTGTACATGCGCATTATCAATAATTGTTGGATAATATTCTTGTAAGGATAATTATAATAATATGTGAATATTAGAAGTTTATCTTTAATTTTCTCTTACTTGCCCTTTATTTTTAAATAATTTTTGACTAGGAAAAAATGAAATAAAATTATTCTATTTTTCTTATCAATATTTTTATCGTTTATTGATACTATGACTTTTTAATCATGAAATGTGACTTTTGTAGGCCAACAACTCTACAAGTAGGAAAAGCAGTGTATCAGCCACAGCCATGCCCAGATTAATTCTTAATTACCGTTGCACTTTTTTCCAAGGTTCCATCCCTGAAATTTCAGTGGTTAGATATATAAATAGAGTGAAATGTTTATTTTATTTCTCTAATTATATATGTAATATTATATTTAATCCTTTATTTATGTTCGACATAAATTTTTTCTTTAATAATAATTAATGTAATTAATTTTATTTTTTTAAAATTAATTTAAATTTATTTTAAAAATTAAATTGTTATTATAAATTGATATTAAATGATTAATTTGATGTATTTATAAATAGATGATGAATATGATGTTGCGTATATATATTTAAAAAATTAAAATAATCTTTTATTCTAAATATAAACTATGACTTCTGTTTGTTTGCTTTTTAATAATTTTGACATACCATCCCTAAAATTGTAGTAGTTAGATATAAATGAAGTATGACTTCTTTTTTTTTTTTTTTTTGATAATTTTGATTTGATCGAACTGTGAATAATAGTATTAACTAATCTCAAAATTGATATTTATAATTTGTTAATAATAATTTTTGTAAATCTAAGAAATTCAAGTGAGCGATTAACTATACGTGTTTAAGAGAAATTTATCTTATAATTTAGAATGCGTGTAATATTATTATGATTTTAACAGGCAATCGTTAATACTATTAATACATATATAGATAATTCATAACAGGGAAATTAATCCAAGCGTAATGGTCATTTAGCCATCTTTAATATGGTATTTCACTTCATGTTTAGTTAAAACCAAATATAAACATTAGAATTATTAAGTTAAGATGTGTTTTATGTCTTGACTACTTGAGTAACAACCTTAAGTTAGCACATTGGAAAATTAATTTTTTATAAATGTACAAGCCAATGTGAGAGCTACGCACGTAAGATTATTTGCGAAGAGACTTAATTCTAGGTTGACCATGAAAGTTAAACCAAGAACACTCCTTATCATATGTAAAAAAAAAAGTTATATGCTGGTCTATATTAATTTTAAAATATAAAATTTTATACTTATCTTTATTTTTCTTTACTTAATTTTTATGGTTCAATTATTTCTAAATGAACTCTTTATTTTCTTAATTTATCAGAGGTATGCAACGTAGGGAGCCAATCTATCTCCCACAAATTCTATTTTTGATTTGAAAATTTCAAAATAAAACACTTTTGAAGTGTCATTTTGGGACATTTCGAAATTAATTATCATCTTCCCTATGGTCTTCGCTTCAGTCCTGGCCCTTTGTCGTTATCACTTATAAGTGGAATACACTCTTAACAAGGAGGAGACACGAGGTGTCCCACATTGAGGCTTCTTCTAACCGTTCTTCCACTACTTCGTTTCTTCATTTTCAAGTCATAAAAACCAAACATGTTTGCATCAAACCTCGTAGAATTTTCTTTTCCATGTTTTCTTTTATAGAACCTGTTCAGCTTTGGACCCACTATTGTGATTTATTTGGCAAGCAAATGTGGTTTGAATTAGCTTTCAATTAAGTTATAGGCTTAACAGCTTGAAAGAGGCCGCATCATCGGCTATATCTAATTTATGAAGTGGTGTTGCGTGAATATGACAATTTTTTCTCTTTTTCTTTAAATCTTAAACACAAGGTAAAATTGTCAAATTTTAATATCAAGTATGTCACAAGTTTTAATATGAGCTTATAATAATACTTTTATATGAAATATCATCTATCAATAAAAGATCACCGGCATCACTATGTGACCTTGAATGGAGAAGCTTTCCAATTAAATTCTATTAGGTATTACCTATTTTGCTTTGGTAATATACCCCCATTAACTTGGTATTGGCAAAGCCAATGCAAGGGGAATATGTATGGAGTATAGAAAATGACCCCTAATAAAATTAGATATAATAATAAGTGAGTCACACTCTCAATTGGAGGATTAAAGTTTGAACTTTATAATAAATATTTGTTGGGAAGAACTCTAGTCGTGACCGTATTTAAAAAATTAGTCTTACAATAATACTTGTATAGATATCCGATCAAAGACCCAAAAATTAAAAAAAAAAAGAAAATGAGTGGTCGAAGACAAATTGTAGTCTACGCCCAATATAATCATACGTACTTAATGACTTTTCTTAGATTTTTAGCATTGCCTTCGGTCATGCCCGAAAACAAGAAACATTGCCTTTGGGCTTTGAAATCAAGTCAGTTGCCTACCACAGAAAAAACCAAAACAGTTACCAAATAACTTTTGGGCATGACCAACCAGAAAAAAAGAAGCATTGGCTCTAGGCTTTTAAAATAAAGCAGTTACCTAACACCAAAAATACAAAAAAAAAAAAAACAGCTAGGTTTTCTGCATTTTTTAAAAAATTTTCCCAGTTTATTAGATGGAGTACACATGGGGTTGGCGACACCACCAAAGGATATAGAGGATGAAATTAAGATATATTACATATATAAAATGAATTGAGGATATATATTTTAACTTATTTTAAGGATACAAGGAAATTTTTTTCATCTCCTTGGAAATACATGGCTGTTAAGATTTTCATCATTTGAGGAAAATTACTCAAGAAATACAGAAAAGGAAGACAAATTTTTTAATAATCACAATTCAAGACACTTATTTTATTCATCATCTGAAGCATTATATACAAGTAAACCACTAACCAAGGAACAAATATATTAACATAGGTAAGCGCCTAGATGCTCTTGAATAAAATTCCCTTGACAGATTTTTTTAAATCTTAGAGTAAGCATTTGTTAAGAAAGTCTTGTACTCAAAGATTAATCATGATTGTGTCTGAGAGATTAGTATCACAACTATATCTGTAGGGATATCCCAATAAAAAAAAAAAAAAGCATTCCCTCAAATTTTTGGAGTGAAAAATTAAGGGCATATAATTTTTCATGAGTAAACATTAACACCTTAAAAATTACTTTCCACCTATTTTGTGAAAAATAAAATAAAATGACAAATATGCCTCAAATGGATAATCGAATTTTTAACTCATACCCTCATTCTGTTATATATGCTAATTAATCTAGCTAGAAGACTCAGATATATAAAAGACCAAAAGCCATGTCCCCCTCCAACTCACCCTCGCCACCACATGCTGTTGTCGCAAGATTAGTACTGTTCTCGAATCTAGAATTGAAGTTTCAATTTTCAGTCTCATCTTTGTTGATGCATTCACAATGCTTTTGGTCTTTAAGGAGTTCACATTTGCTTCCTAGGGGATGGGAATTTGATCCTAATTTCTCACTTTTTGCTGAATTAGGGTGCATTCACATTGTTGACGGTGAGAATGGGCAACAAAAAAGAATTTAACTTTGCAGTTGTTCATGAAACGCTGACCCTCTTTTCGTTGTCGGCGGAGGAAGAAATGAAAATGAATTCCCACCATTTGCATTATGTCATTTATAAATCCTTTTGTTCTAAATTTGGCATGAAAATACAATGTCAAGAGTTTAAATAAAATAATTTGCAATAAAATTTTTAACCAAGAATCAATAGATAAAATTAAAAGCTAAAATATTTTATTACGTAAAAACTAAAATAATGTTTACTTCTCTTTATTTTAGTTTATTTTTCTATTTTTAAAATTTTGTTTGATATAATAACTATACATAATTTTATATTTATGATCTCCGGCAAACTATTAAATCTTTAGTGACTTATTTTTCAAATTTCTTATCGAACACACCCTTGTTTCCATATTCACAGTTAAGTTTCCTATTCACCAAAAATAAAAAAAGTTAAGTTATCCTATTTTTTTGACAAAAAAATTATCTTATTTTTTTTATTTAATATAGTATAGGATAAAATTTTTATTATCCGATTAAATCTCATTCCATGACTTAGAAACTCTTCCTACACAAGAACTATAAAATTAGCTTATAAGTGTAGTGTATTTTAACAAATATATAAATGCAGATAGAATTTTCACTATTATTATTATATTATCATTGATCTTGATTATAAAAAAAAAATTGTTGTTTATTGTTATTAGGAGGTATTCCCTACACTTTATGGTGTGCGACTAATACTTACTTGAAGTACTAAGATTAGTCCTTGGAGATCGAAACTTCCTAATATTATAGAAAAAACTCATTGATCACCTACTTAATTCTAAGCCATACCCTTATGTGTCGTTTTCAGTCCCATTTTCATCCATTTGTCCCTTCCTCCTCTCATCTATGCTTTGACAAACAATATCAAAGTGCTTTCCATTTATTCATTTTTCATGAAGGTATTGGAAAGAGTTAAGCTGATGATGAGATTTTAGACTGGTATCTAACAAAAAATTATGTATAATTAGTGATGCAGATTAGCAGCCCCTCGGAACAATGAAACCTCTGCCAGAGGCATACTATCCAAGTTAGAAATTGGAACTAAAGGCTATGGAATTAAAAAAAATTATTAAAATCAGACTTGCTCTTTTCGGATTGGAAAGATGAACTCTTATGGAGACTGCTTCACAATATATGCTGTGTTTGTTTCAGATTTTAAAAAAAGCAAACAAGCGTTCACAAAAAGGAAAGGAAGAGTTACTTCGTATAAAAGTGCCTCGTAATTTATGTGGAATGTCTGTCTGCGTTCATTTCTATCTAAAACAAACATGCTCATAGTTGTTTGAGTGAATTTTTCAGTGTATAACTGATCACTAAAGAAGCAGCCAATGATATTTGTTAAATTCACTTTTGACTTCCAATTTCTTTCTTTTTAACGTTTGTATTTTCTGATTTCACTTTTTCTTTTTCTTTTTGAAAATGGGGACAAATGGAATCCTGGCCCCTGGGATTGCAGATGATGCCATGGCCACTGCTTCCTTTGCTGCCATGAGCAGAGATTGCGAATATATTTTATTTACGGCTTTTTAATGGATGTTTACACCTTGGTTGTACTGATTGATACGAACCCGCCTAATTCCATCTCAAAAGCTAACTTGTAAAAGAAGATTTGCAAACTCATATATATAACATCCAAAACCAACCTGCCTAATCGATGTGGAACACATTACGAACACGACACATAATACAGATATGATATGACACAAAACAAAAATATAGCAAATTTTAAAAATTATTGAATATGACACAACTAGGAAGTAAAATATAAAATTAATGTAAGTTTAATATAAAATCACAAATATTAAAAATAAATGTAAGATAGAAATATAAATCCTAACACAAAGTATATGTATTTAAAATGTAAACAGTGTTACATAGTCATTCCCAACACAAATTTTAACAAAATAAAAAATAGTCAACATGTAATTGTCAACACAATAAAAAGGTTATAATTAATCCTATAATTTTTATGATATCACTCCTATATTGACACAAATTCATAAACTAAAGTTGAAAAGATTGTATGATACAAATTAGAAGTATCTTAAAGTGTTCAAGAAGTATCCGATACCATGTTTTCTCTTGGCGTTAATTAAATCACCAGTTAATACTTCATGCTATTATGGTCCTCCCCTGAGAAAGCCACTAATGATTTTTCATTTTGCTGAAATTTTATTTAATAAATGAACATAATATATTGACACGGAAGAAAGGGTGAAAATGAAGGGGATCGGAAAGTATGAAAACTGAGCACTTTTGGTTTGAGTATTTCTTGTTTTTATTTTCAATAAAGACAAAAAAAAAACATACATGTTTAAAAACGTGTTTAATGGTGTTTTATTCAAAATCTTTGCATTGTAGAATTTGATTTAGGGCATCTTTTAAGCCTCTTTGACCGTAAATGAACAAGAGTTAGATCCTTGGAAGCAGGCTGTGCTTTATCCTCAATTTAAGTACACAAAGGATAAAAATTAATATAGGAAAGTTTCATAAGATTACTTATAAATTTTCATTTCCTTTCTTCTCTTTGCATAAAACTTTTAACAAAAGTATTAAGAGGAATTTATGATAAAACTTCTTCTTTTTTTTCATTTTTTCTCTTAAATCCCCAATGGAAAGATACCTTAGTTTCTAGTAAAAAGTAAATAAATGAAGTAAACAGTAAAACTGCCTATGATAGGGCACTAAACGGTTTAAATAGTAAAGTAGCTCTTAGTGTATATTTAGATTAATTTATTTTATGATCAAAATAACTGTTAATTAAAACCTTATTAAGAGAACTTAAAAAAAACTACTATTTTTCAAAAACAATCTCTTCCAAACATGGGCTTAATATGAAATCTGAATTGAGTCTTTTCCCTCGCATCTTAAACTTATATATGTCCTAATACTTCAGTGTCATTCCTAGTGTTTCTGTTGTACATGTTTAGAGAATTCTTTATCCCTAGTTAGTGACCAACCTAACATTAATTAATGAAAGTAAAACCCGGAAAAGAAAGGCAGAGACTTTCAATTTCAAGATCCAAGCATGCATGCACAGCTCTTTCCAATCTTTCCGTTTTGCTCTCTACCTGGTTCATTTTCAATCTGCTTTCCATGTTACAAAAGAAGGAAGAGGGAAGAAAAAAAAAAGAAGGAAAACAACAAGATTGAACGTAAAACGCACAAGGAAGCCTCGAGCAAAGAACAATGATCAGAAGGGCCATGCCATGCATTAAATATAACTATATAAGTATTATGTATGAATGATTGCCTTGATTATTATTATTCTTGTATTATCATGATGAGTAATTGTTGCAGATTTATCTATGTATAATGGGGCCTGGGGGTTAAAAAGAGTGGGGTAATAATAACAACAGAGCGTCTGAAAATGTTTCTTAGTATCTGTTTGTAGTTGGTCTGAAAAGGCAAAAGGTAGCCCTTTGGGTGAAACCCCAAAAACAGCAACATATCAGTGGTCCATCGTTACCCACACTGACACTGGCACTCCATGAAAGTGTCGCCAGTGCTGCTAATAAAAAGAAAAAACGAAAAAATGAGTTACCAGTGTTATTTTTGTGCCTTGAATCAATTATTTTAAATTTTTAATTAATGTTTTAAGATAATATATAAACTCATCTTATTTTATATTAGAATTTAACTTAATTTTAAAGAATAAAAATAACAAAAATTGCCCCTTAATTATAAAAACGTTAATATCGAATCAACTATTCTGCAGTTAAGGTGATATAAATGATTTTATCTCGACCAGTCCAAGCTCAGAATCACTGATGTACCCCTTCCTCATACATATTTAATTCTCTCTCTCTGACTGTCTCTGTCTTCCTTTCTTTCTCTGCGAAATATCTATGGCGAGCAAATGCAAAGTTATGAACAGTAGAATCTGTGACTGCCCTTGTCTGCATGTCTGCTCTCTCATCTGCCGAATACTCTTGACCACCTTCGTCACTCTCTCTCTCTGTCTCTCTCTCTCTCTCCCTCTCTCATTATCACAGGAAAAGCAGCATCAAAAGAAATCGTCCGTTAATTAGATAAGACTGCCACTTCCAGCACTAAATGGAAGAACCTTATGTTTCATTTCACTGTTTGCCTCTACGTTCTCGCCCTCCTTTTCTCTCTCTCTCTCCCTCTCAGAGACAACACAACAGACAAACGCACTGTCTCTAATTGATTAATCCAAATCTTAGTTACAACGAAAAATCTAACAAACACCTACTTTGTATTAATTAAAAGGAACAGCCACATCACTGTTATCATCTTCATCTTCTTCTTCCTCGTCATCTTCATCACCTCCTTCTTCTTCTTCTTCTTCACCCAACCGATCGCAACTCTCCACGGTGTGTGGAGCGTGGCCGTCGCCGAAAGCATGGACATGGTCCTTGAGGGACCTCTTGTGCTTGAAATCAGAACCGCAGATGCAGAACCACAGCTTCCCACAGTTCTTCTCGTGCGTCCTCCAATCCCCTCGCACCGCAAATGGCTTCCCGCACTTCCTGCACCCAAATGGCTTAGCTCCGTGCTTCCTCTTGTAGTGTGTCTGAAGGGTCCTGAAATCCTTCAGTGGCCTCGACCTTGGATAATCTATGTTGTTCTTGCAACCCTCAGCGCAGCAGTAGCAGGGCAGCCTCAGCATTGAAGAAGCTGATTTTGTCCCTCTCAGAGACTCAGGTCCTTTCCTATACTGTGACCCATGTCCCCACATATGCATCTGCTATATATTTTCCTTACAATATATTAGAGAAATTTGTGTGACTTTGATAAACTCATCCATGAAAGAAAATAAACGTGCAACAATATGACATTATATATTTTGTGCTTAAAGAAATAGCATAATCATTATTCAGTAATTAAGATTACTTTGAGATTCCAAAATGGAATTAAAGGTTACATTTTCTTGTATGTTCAAGTCTTAGACGAAGAAAGAAAGCTGTCAAAGTACTATTACTATGAAATTATTTATCTAATGCTCTAATAAATGCATATGAATTTATAAATTATGATGTACGTACTAGCAAGTTCAGTTTCAGTTCAGGGCTTTCAGCAGTTACAGACCTGCATGTTGTTGAAGCGGTTGAACGTTTTGTTGCAGACTGTGCAAGGGAACTGGGTGGGTCCAATGAGGATTTGGGCAGGAGAAGGGATCCAGTATTGACCCTGAATCGGAGCAGCTGGGGAATGATCAGGTTTGCTAGTAGTGGCGGTGGTTGGTGCAGTGGTGGTGTGAAGGCCAGTATGGAGGGCAACTGTTACGTCACTCTGGTCATCAGAGGTAGGGTTTTGCTGGTGATGCAGAGTAGCAGAGTGGTTTGAGGTGGAGACTTTGCAGGGGTTATGCTGGCCAGGAGGGCCAAGAGAGAGGGAGATGGACTCTTCATCATCAACCTCATCAGCTTCAAAGCAGGAACTCCCACTCCCACAAGAGGATATGTAGCAAAAAGAGTGAGTTTGCATGGTGCTATATGGTTGATATGGTTGATAGGGATGGTGTATATAAGAGAGTATTAGCTAGGAGAGAGTAGAGTGAGGGAGAGGGGTTTTTAGGTTTTGGTGTGTGAGATGGTGAGGGGAGACGAGAAAAGGCAATAAATAAACAAATCTTATGGGAATTTTGCTTTTGAGGATTTTCAATGAGAAAAAAGAGAAATTAAATAGTGAATATTTATCTTAAATATTTTATTTAATATTTGACATATGTAAAGTATGATGTGTTATATTATAAATGTATATTACTATTTAAAAAGTTTAAAATACATGTTAGTTATTGAATTGATTATTTAACATAGTCAATGCCTATCCTAAAATTTCTTTAAAAAAAATGCTTGCTTTGTATTTTGGTTTTTGTTTTAGGATGTGTTATAAATAGAGAGGAAGAAAGGGGATAATATCTATATGGAGGCATGTGTGTATGTGTGTGTTTGTGTGCGCACGTGGAGTAGTGAAGGAAATTGATGACATGGTTCGGTTTTTTGGCCTGTTTGGAAATGAAGGAGACAGAGCACCGGCAAAGGAGGAAAGGGTAGAGTTGCAGTGGGGCAAGGAGGATGCAATACTGCATAGAGTAGCGCACCAATATACTACACAGTCACACTATAGCAGTGGCAGTGGCTCTCTCTCTCTTCTCTTTCTTTTCTCTTCTCCTTTTCTCTTTCTCTCTCTCTCTGTACCAAAAGGTCCAAAACAACGCTCAGTTTCTGTGCTCCTTAATCTCAAATTTGGTTTCTGATTTCTCTTCTGCCCGCATTTACTCTCTGTCGTCCCAGGCAATAATACACACACACCCAAAAGGGAGAGCGAGTGGGCGATGGCACAGTCTCTTTCCATTTCAGAAAGAAGCAGAGAACACACAAAACTAAAAGTGAGAGTGAATGATAATACCAACAGAGTAAGTAGACATGGAGAACTGTACAAGGGGAGGGCGTACATGTGTCTCTTCTCTCACTTTGCAATTGTTGCCAAACGGATGGTGAATTAAGGTGATAGTGATAGTGATGAGAAAGTGCATGCATACAATGAAACGGAGGTGTAATTAAAATTTACCCTATTTCAGTTCTTACTCAGAAAGAAATCTCCCGTGTGTAGATTTTTTCCGTAGACGAATGCTTATAATAAAAAATAATAATAAAGAAGCAAGTAAAAACAAGTATGCAAATACAAATGTCCATAACAGATTTTAAAAGAGAAAATCAAACATATACTACACAAGTACAGATTCATATTATGAAACTTGATTTCAGATAAGATCACTTTGTGTGAGTATTTAAATTGATTGAAGTTACTTCTAAAAAATTGTATTATTTCTTGAGAATCATATGTAATTAAGAGCATATAGACGATAGAATGTTATTGAGAAAGAAAGTGAAACGGATAATAAAATGAATGAGTAAGTGAATGTTAAAAAGTAAAAAATAAACTTGATTTTAATTAAATTTCGTACAACTTCATTAGTATTAGAAGTTTTTTTTTTAATAGAGGTAATACGGAAGTTTAGATCTATGACTTATTATAAATGAGTCAAACCTTTTGTTATTAGCCCATTCCTAATGACTTAGCATTAGATCGTTTAAGCATAAATAGAAGAAAATTTATAAAAATAAATAAATGAGAGATAAAAAGTAAGGAAGATGATAGTAAATTAATAGAAAAGAGAGAAAAGAAATAATGAAATAAGGTTACTTAAACATTAATTACACTTTTATTAATAAAAAATAATATCATTTTAAAAAATATAAAATATATTAGTATAACATTAAAATTAAAAGCAGAGATCTTAAAGCACTAGTTCCCTGGTTTAGGAAAGTGGTAAAGAAATCATTCTGGAAGAGACAAAAAGTGCAAATGTAAATAAAAATGAACGCAATTTTATATCAATTTAAAAGTATATTATTTATTTTTATTTTAAAATTATTTATATGTGTAATATTAATCTTTAAATTATTCACATAATGCATGTGTTTTAATATTCTTTATCTGCTGAATAATTCACGTGTTTGCTCACATATATAATCAACTTTTTCTGTTTCTGCTAAGTAAACTTAAACACAACTTTGGATGCAAGTTATTGTAATCTCTGAAATCACTCAGAATCTTTTGCAGATATAAATGGAGAAATTCTCAATGTTGTGCAAAAAGTGAGAGAAATACATGGGATGATTCTCTTGTCTTTCCTCCTCATCTCATGAATGCAATTACACCACGTAAACAGTGCACTTTTCACCTTGGACAAAAAAAGAGAGGGGACAGCATCAATGTGCCAAAGCAAAGGGGTGGGGGGGCCATGTCTTTGATTGGACATAGCCCTAAACTTGAAATCTTTGATTGACTGTCCCATCCATCCCATCTGTGAGCATCTTGATCTCTCGAGACCGAAAATAAAAAAAAAATTATTCTTATCTTTTAATTTTATATTTCTTTTCATATATTTGTTGTGAATGATAATATAAAAGAAAAAAAAAATTTCTTTTTTCTATTTTTTTTATCATAAGAATTAAGTGGATGAAAGAGATGTAAAATTAAAATGTAAAAATAATATGATTGATTGATATAATCCACAAAAAAGGGCTGGAAAAATATCAGATAGAAGTTCCAATTTGTGTTTATCTAAGCTAGCTCCATTATATATGCGTAGCTTCCTTGCAGACTCTAGGATATTGTTTTGCTCTCTCAAACTTTTTCAGGTTGCTTAATAAGAGGAAGCAACTGGATATATGGATAACCTAATTTACCAATTAATACAGGCAAAAAATACTATCTACAAAATCTTTCCATAATCACTATACTGCTATAATATTAGGTTTGACTGGAAAAAAAATGTTTGTGACATTCCAGATAGTTAGCATTACTTGAATGTAACCAATACTTTGTGAAAAGATAATTGAGTAAATAATATTATTCTAGCATTATAATCTTTTTATAGTTAATTCCATGGATTGCATGCTAAATGATATTGTTACACAAGCTATATTATTAAAGTATAATCAAAATTAAAAATAAAATTTAAAATAACTGAAAATGAGAGAAGCTATCTAGTTTCAAAATTAAATAATTAGTTATGTCTTCATCTTTACTTTGATATTATTATGTCAAAAGCTATGGACTAAAATGCAATTTTTAGTGCACTAGCTAGTTTAGATGTCACGGTTCAATCTTACTCTAATTTACTAAAGTCTAACTAAGACAAAGTGCTTGTTTAAAACCCACACATTATAAATTGGAAATTTTCTCATGACTCTCGATTCATAAAGTGGTACGGTGTTTGTTAATTACTGAGTTTGTCCTATTAACTAATAATTTAAAACTATGTTGATATCATGTATCTTAATAATTTAACGTAAGTACGCCATTAAAAGTGAGTTAATAGTAAGAAATTTCAATAATTTGTAAAAAATCACAAATTTAAATCTCTGCGTTAATATTATATTAAAAAAAACAATAATTCATTGTAAGCACAAGGATTATTGCAATTCTTAAAGTGAGAAAACTTGGTTCTTAAAGTGAGAAAACTTGGTCATGTATCTGTGTGTGTGTGTGCGTGTGTGTGTGTATATATATATATATTTGTTTGTTTGTATAAAAAAAAGTTCCACCTTACTAGTATAAGAGTCAAATTGGCTCATAAGATTCTTCAATGTACGAAATTAAACATCAAAGTCTCAAACAAAAGTGTCCTGTGTTCACAGGAAAGACAGATCACTACAGAGCCTCTGGACTTTGCCAAACAAAGTGACAGCATAGCTGGTCTTAGGGAGCTGGTCCTTACATAACCTGCCGAGGAAATAACATTTTCCGAGACAAATCAACCATTCAAGATCATGAGCAAACGTACTGTGGAATTAAATTAGCATCTTCAAAAATTCGACACACACTTGTTCTTGTCAACTTCCCTCATCTTGTTCGTTGATACTGAAGAGCTTCAGGGTTTAGGATTGACCTCTTTGAAAAGAAGAGAAAGATCAAAGCATAAGTGGGCTTATAAAAAGATGCAGTTTAAAGCTTTATTTAAACAATTTGTTATGCACTAATTACCAAGAATTTGGTTGTGCTTGTTATTTTCTTATTCAAAAGAATTTAAGGCGAGGGGAAGCTTTATCTATTTCAAGGTTAAGACAAATCACCAATCTCAGGGAGAATTTATTATTAGGCTCGGAAGCAAAGCAGCAAGTTCATCAAGTTAGTTAGACAAAAGATGAGCTCCACTAAAAACTGTTTGGAAAACTAAATTCCTTTTTAACATACTTTTGATAAACACTTGTTAGGAAATAACATCACACACAAAATTTAATGTGGTTGGGCCAACATGCCTACATCCACAGATAGGAAGAGTAATTTCACAATCAAACATCAAAACAAAGATTTTTGGATAATGTCTCTGAGCACTCTCAATCTCCTGTGTCCCATAACTTTCTCACCACTATCTTTACATCTCTACCAATCCCTAGCTTCTCACAGTCTTTTTCTCTGTCATTCTTTTTCTTATTCTCATAACATAAACAATCTTTTAATACAAGATTTTATAGCTCAAGAGAATATGTTTGACACTCAATCAGCCACACAGTACTCTCCTTATTTAAATAAGGACTCCTTACTAAATAAAGACTTTACTATAATTAGTTTCCTGTACAAAAATACAATACATTCTAATAACAGTTCAATTAACAATAGAAAACTATCAATTCTTATTAACATAAGAATTTAGCTAAATGCCTTAGAGCCACAGCAAGAGAGAAGGCACAGAGAGGCTTTGGATTCTAACACATTGATTGAATGACATGGGCCAAACAAGTACAGAGAGGAACTGTGGCTCATGCATGAGTTTGCCTTGTGAATTTGGGGATAAGTGGGACTTGAACGAGGGAAAGACAAAGATGAATTTGCCATTGTTGTTTGTTGGACATAGCCAACATTGGCATCTTGGACTTCCGTAGCCGCCCGTCATTGATTTGTCACGGCCTCACTTCACAGTTCACGTTGCCCACTGCAGCCATTGCTCAGTGTTGTTATGTTTATTTTTTCTCTCTCAGCAACCTTTTGGTCAAGATTTTATATTTGACTCCAATTCAGAATTTGTCACACTAGTACTCTCCGAGTCTGAATCCTCGAGTTTCATTTGATATATTGAATAATTACAGCAGTCCTTCTAATCAATAAATGATTATGGTTAGACGTTTACACATGACTCTCCCCTAGAAAAGGTTGTCCCGAGTCCAGCCAAAACAATAGAATATCAAGAATCTTAATTCAAGTACATTTTTATTTTTTTTTGCAGTTCCAGCGAGAGACTGACTGACAAAACTGTTGCCTTGAAAGGCACTGCACCCACGATCAATTCCTGATGGGAGAGAATCCCACCCCTTACGACAAGAAAAAAATTACATTATGTTTTTTTTAAAAAACTATTTAATCTCGGTATTAAATCTCATTCTCATAACTTTGCCTGCAAATATTGTTCTTTGACTAATATTCTTAAATATATTATTATTTTTATTTTTAATATAAAATTAATCTTCAAACTTTTAACATTATAATTAAAGCTCACATTACTGAAATTCTAACTTATTTACCATTGAACCACATTTTTATAAGTAACATTGATAGTTTTTTTATATAACAAATTACCTCTAAGAATATTGATAACAATGACAGTTTTCTACCAAGAGAATTTGATGGTGGCTTTTTTTGTATATATCTCTAATTTTCATAAAAAATTAAATCATTTTCCGTACTCATATTAATTATATCTGCAGAAACAACAATCACAAAAATAATTTTTATTTATTTCATTCATCTTTAAATTCTCTTTTCATTTTCTCAATATTCTGATATTTATCCATTCAAAGTTATATAAGTTATTTAAGCTGTAACTTTAATTAGCATATACTTATATATATATATATATATATAAAAAAAAAAACCATTTTGATGGTTGTCCAAACTGCAGCGCCTGAACATTTTTCATTTTATTTGTCTCTCTTCCAGTCCTAAAAAAATTTGCAAATGTTTATGCTGCAAGTTTTTCCCAAACAAAACTAATAAATATTTGCTTGTACAAACGCACAATCTATCTCTCATTATCTCTTTGTGGTTCTTCAATTCATTTTTAGCTCATTTCTCTCTCAACTTATTGGTTTCTCCTTCTCACCAGTAATTATAAAACGAAAAAAAGTAGAATGGATTTTGATGTTTCTGGACTTCATTTTTCAGCCTTCGATTCTACACTGGGCTTTCTTCCCTTGGCTACTTGTCATATGATGTCTCGTTTTTATTTCATCTTCTCTACCACTAAAAATAATGTGGGCTCTGATTAGCCCAAATCATGACCCAAGCAATGAATAGGCTTTTAGTTCCACTGGCAATTCGGTTACCTTTAACGTAAGCTGTACAAGGGATTGATTCCTATGCGGAACGAATCCCATTTTCTCTCCCAAATCTCCTGGCCAAAAAAAAAAATAAAAAATAAAATCACACTTATTTACCAGCCTCAATTTGTCCATTAACAAAGGAGATTATTCTTGTATTTATATTTCTTTTTTATATTATCAATATTCTGATTAATTGTCAAATATTAATTAATTACTAATTATATTTTATAAATTTTAAGTATTTATTATAAAAATTAATAACTAATAAATATATTACAACTCATTTAAAAATGTCAGTATCCAAAATAAAAACCAAGCTACCATAGTACCACACATTAATTAATTTAAAAAAAGAAAAAAAATCACTTAATCATTTTAAGCCCTATAACAATAATAGTCTTCTTTTTTTTTTACAAGAATAATAATTCTCTCTCTATCTCTCTCTCTCACTTAATCACTTTATCATAATTTTTAAATTTTAATTTTTATCCGAAATAAAAACCAAACTACCAAAGTAGCACCCATTAATTAATTTTTTAAAAAAAGAAAAAAAATCACTTAATCATTTTAAGGCCTATAACAATAATAGTCTTCTTTTTTTTTTTACAAGAATAATGGTTCTCTCTCTATCTCTCTCTCACTTAATCACTTTATCATAATTTTTAAAATTTAACTTTTATTCTTTTATTTTATATTTTTTTATTATAGACTAACCAATTAAATTTACCGAGTTACGAAAGTATTATTTTTCCCCCCTTTTTCGGCCAGTACGAGTACCAATCTAAGACCTGGCCATTTTGAGCCCCTAAAATACAAAGGTTGGGCTGACGCACTTGTTTGACGGTGCTAATCGATACATTACAAATACCTCTAATTAAGGATTGGGAAGAAAAATGATGACCCAGAAAAACAAGGATTGGGAAGAAAAATGAATTCTAGTCAATTTTTCAGTTACCTAAAAAAATTGGAATAGAATGAAAATAAAATGAACATTCATAATCTATACTTTGATATTTTTGTTTGTTAACAAGTCATCTCTAGATAAATTTAAAAAGGATAATAAATATAATTTTGTAAAATTAATAAGAGTTAGATAAAAAAATGTTTATTTCATAAAACATGAAATCTCAATTCTATTTTTTTTAAAGGAAATAAATTTTATATTTCATTTTTTTTATTTTATAAAATAAATTTTATAGATTATATATTATCTTTTATTAACAAATATAAGAATATTTTATTTTATGCCCATTCGATTCCATTTCATGACTGTTTCTGCGTATCCAACATGTAATTATTTTGGGCTCATGTGACCAATTCATTGTAAAAGACATATAATCAAATTGTTGAAATAGTGGAATCACCTTGAGAGATGTGAACTCTTATACATGATGAGTACTCACAACTACAACCAATATGGGCATGTCAGCATTGAAGCTTGCAGATTATCACATCCATTAGGGATATAAGCCCTCATATATATATATATATATATATATATATATATATATATAAAATGAAAGCGCATAACTTAAATGGTACCAAATTTGTGAATTGTGATCAACATGCACATTCCATTCATACAAGTCCAACCACTTACCCAAAACGCCAAGCTCCAATTAAAGAGCCTAGTAAGTCAAAATCAAAATGTCTCACATTACAGCAATATAGGTATATATATATATATATATATATATATGGGGGTAATGATGGTCCTGCCACCCGCCTTACAGGCTAGGCCTCCAAGAGGTTCCTATATTGAGACAGAAAACTCAAATGCCTCAAATGAAAACAATGTGGCTTAAACTTAAATTTATCCAAAAAAAAAAAAACCAATATGGCTTGGGGTGATTTTTCAAGCACCCTTTCAATATGCCAAACCCTCAAAAGGAGGTGCTTGCTGAGACAGAAGACATTAACGTCCCAGGTTACAGCTATGTGGCCAAAAAAATTATGAAACATCCACCCAAGATGTCAAATCCAAAACCAAGGCGCCAACTCAAATATAAAACCAAAATATCTAGGATGGATCATGATACCTATTGAGTTTAATCCAAATTGTCCCAACCATCATTTCATAAAAAAATTATTACATATTTTTTAAGCGTTACGTAGAATTATATTTTATTTATTTATATTTTAATATTTTAATATTAAATAATTAAAAACATACTTTTTAAAATAGAATTAAGTGTTCTATCTTAATAAATGTATTTATTTTTATTAAAAAATATATTTTCTAATTATTTGATATTAAAATATCAAAATATAAATAAATATAATATAATTATACGTGGTGTTACAAAAATATATAATAATTTCTTATTGAATAATGCGAGCTACATCTACTTATGGCAACAGTAATATCTCGAGATAATACGACAATAGCCATAACTTTAATGTTGTAGCAACGTAACAACACCAAGCTCCCACTGACCCAGCACTTCATAATAAGGCATAATTATTAAAGCCTTATAGTGGCTTAAATCATAGTGGATTAACAAAGTATTGGTCTGCGCTAGATTCATCCAAATTCTCTCAAACAACATAATATAACATATACATATTACTGTTTAAACATCACAATTAATATATGGTCATACACATTCATAACAAATGAAGCTCTATAAAAATCATTAGCTATAGGGCTTTAATGAAAGTTCTTTAATTTGTTATCGTCGGATAAGCTGTAAAACTTGAGGATGAAGTAAGAATAAGCCAAGGATGATAGGAAGAGGACAAAAGCAAATCAAGAGAGCTTTGGCAAGAGAGAAGAGCAAGCAGCCAGAATATAGAGACCTCAGGAACTATGCTTAAAATGGAATGATTTTAATAGATTATATATACCTCATCCCATCACTGATTTGATCCTTTGTCAATACGGTGTTCACTTCAACAGCCTTAGAAATTACTTAGGACTGTTTGTTATGATAGAAAAGAAAAAAATGGATATTTTTATTTCCTTATTTAATAAAAAAATTAAATATAAATTATTTATTTTTAAAAAAATTTTATTCCTTATATTTTTAAAATATTAATTTTATTTTTATTTTCATTCTTATTTTTATTCTACTTCTTTTCTTTACATAATATCAAACCTGCACTCAAACCATTGCCTTATATATATTCGAGGAAGTAGGAACTTTCCTCACATACTTCAAGAAATTATCAACATGATATCATGCTTAAAAGTGAGTTCTCTATATATGACTCCACTAACTCTGACTTCTCTCTTTCCTTTGCCCTTAATGGCCCCCGAGTGGGATTCACAATAATGAGCATTTTCTTTATCCAATCTTGACAAGACAAGGTTTAATTTGGGGGCCTTGGAGAGCAACGTGCACTGCCAACTCGGTTTGGAGCTTTGGCGTCCCAAGCGAGCTTAGGGCTCTTGAATCCAACTTCACATTATGTCATAATGATATTGCAAAATCCCAAATAACTCGTCCAAATTCAAGTTCGTAAGTTTCCAAAATTCAAATTTTAAGTGATTTTTTATTGTCTCTTTTATAAAAATAAAACAATTTATTGAAAAATCTTCATGTAAGAACATTTGAAATCGGCTTTATAACAAAATATCAAACCACATGCTCCATCTTCCACAACTGAGGTAATTGTGAGTATCGATGACAAAAACAAAATTGAGGTAATTGTGAGTATCCATTTGACACATTTTACCAAGACAGCTATCTTTGCTATTACATCATATATTTTATGCTTAATTATACTAAATTTTCTTGAGTTTAATATTTATTATATTGATACTATTTTTATTTATGAAATTACATTTGTTTTTTTTTAATTTGTTACTTAGAAGGAATAATAATACAAAAATTATACATAAAATAAAAGAGATAAACGTATATTTTTCAAGTAAATAAGAGTATAGAATATAAGAAAAGTAAATAAAGTAATAAATGTGAATGTAATTTTTTAAATAAAAAAATATCAAATCTAATAAATGGTAAATGTAATTATCTCTATATTTTAACCATGAAAGGACTTTGTTTTTCTAGTTTTTCCTTGTTCCTACATCATGATTGTTTTACGTGTAAGTTAATTAAGATTGATCACGAAAACAAAAAGGAAAATATAAAATAAAAAAAAATTTGAAAGTTGAAAAGTCAAGTTATCAAAAGCAGAAAAAGAACGATCACTCTCCTAGAGTAAGAGACTTAGAAGGCACTGTGCCCTTCTTGCTCTGGCAACAGCAAGGCATCAAGCCTTCTTTTTTTTTTTTAAATTAATTATTCTTCCTTGCTCCTATTTTAAGCACAAAGGGAAGTGTTAGTGCGCATGAATATGAAATTCTTTTTTTATATAATTTTGGATATCTGATATTATCCTACAACAAAAGCTATCATCTATATATTAGTTGTATATATGTAGTTAAATAATTAATATTTCATACGAAAAAATTCCTTAGTTGAAATAAGTTACGCGTGTAGATAACCTTCCTTTTATTTGTCATTATTTAGACAGGAACATATTTAGTTTTTATTGTTAAAATCTACATTTTTAATTAAGACTTTTTAATTTTTATACTGATACATAACCATATATACTCAAAGTAGATCATTCTAGAAGTTTGTCATGGTTTATCCTTCAATCAAATATTGACCCATCTTCATTAAAAACGATTGATATCTCAGATAATTATTGTCAAAGTAAATTTTTTTTAATAATGTGATAATATATTATTAAATGATATCAATAAATCAAAATTAAATCAAATCTTTCATATTTTGTGCATACTTTGAAATTTCGATAGTTAATTTGGTATTGACTAATTATGCCAAAATCAGTTTAATATTAACTATAAATATTGGATGAGATAGTAAGTAAGCTACGATATTAAGAAGAAGATCAAAATTCGAATCCTAAAAGAGACATTTGTTAAGAGAGTTTCTTACTCGTGATAATACTTGAGCTCGATGATATAATTAATGATTTTAGCATATCTAATTAAGAGCAGTTTTAGTTTAGTTAGTGGGTAAGTGTAGAGAACTTACCAAACTGCTACATTTAACGAAGAATGTGACCCATTTTCCTCGTGAACTTGGGACATTTCGTCCTTTCTCAAGGAAAAACAAGTTCATCATAAAATAATCACTGGTAGTTCCCTAAGCCTATAAATAGGTCTCTAATGGAAGAATATTATTGAAACACTTAAGCATATGGCAATGGTCTATACATTGCAGTCTTGGCACCTGGGATTGAATTCAGTGGGATCGAATCCCATCCCCCTCTCCCAAATCACCCCTACCCTTGACCGAGAAAAAAAAAGCATTTTCTGCGTTTAGCCTTGTACTTTTCTATCCATCATTAGTTTGATTGCCTTTATCTTCTTCTTTCTAGGCTTCATTAGCTTGGATTCAAATCCTCCTTACTCAATCTTGTTCCTTCAAATTATTATTTTTGCATATCGAAACAACTGACAAACAATATATTAAAAATCACATATCTTAACCTCAAACATTGTAGAATCTATAATTGAATAAAGAAATTATAAATTAGAGTTATAGGATTATCTAGATAGGAAGAGGAAGATGAACCTATTGACGTCATGTGAAGATCCATAGACGAAGCAAAATTGGGTGTTTTGATGAGGGAGAGAAACTATCCTGACTTTGCTCAAAGTCCATGCAGTGTGTTGATCTTAATCGAGCAACCAACACGCCTGAGCAAATAAGAATTGGGGTCTCTCTCTTTGCTTTACCAAATGAGTTATGCCTACCTATTATGGCTTAACTTACAATAAAACCCAATAACAAATAATTTACATCTATGACGTGCTTAAAAACAAAAGTCCAACAATAAAATTAATCACTTATTTGGGCTAAATGAAATTAATAATATATTCTAATATTTTAATATCTAATTAACTTGGCTTTTACAAAATGTGCTCTGATTTGTACTAGTACATACAGACAAATCTTTCATTAATTAGATGTTAACAACTCAACAAATAAGGTATATTTGTTTGCAGACTTAAATCCTCTCTTATCATAAAATTATTTTTTTGAAAAAAAATAAATACAAATTTTATTATGCAAAACCTAACACAATAAATTATAAAGTCAAGATTTGAATAGGATCATGTTAAAGAAACTGACACAAATTTTATTAGGTTTGGATCCATCATGATGGGTTATAAGATCTATTAGTTATATTTAAAACTAATTATATCTTTATTTCTCTAATATGATACTTACGTTATTCATAAAGTTCAGTAACTATATTCAAAACTATTTAGATCTTTATTTTTTTAATATAATACTCTTTTGTTACTCAACATTAAGAGAAGATCCAAAGTTCATTTATTTGCTGACTTATCAATATTTAATGGAGAGTGTGTTTAGAAAAGATTTTTTTTGAGGGAAAACAGTTTTTTTTTATGAAAAAGTTTTTTTAAAAAAAAACATGTTTGGCATTACTTATATTAAGTAGATTATAATATTTGATTATTTTAGATACATTGAAAATAGTTTTTTTAAGCTCATTTTTTAGCATTTTGATTATAATTCATTTGATTATATTCTATTTTAGCTTAAATTTATTATATTCACTCACTCATTAAATATTATATTAATCTGTATAAATTATTTCATACTTTTTTCAATAATTTATTACATAAAAATAATTTTTTTAAACAATTCAAACAAAACATATTATCTTAAATTTTTTTTTTAGTTAACTTATCTAAACATAAAATTAATTTTATCATAATTAATTTTTTAAAAATAATTATATATATAATTAATTATTAAAATATTTTTTTTTCACGTCACACGTAAAGAAATAAGCAAGGGAAGAATTAAAATGTCATTCGTACCTTCCCTCGCGAGACTTTTTAGATTGTCTTACCCACAAAACGTGTAGAATCATCAATCATATCTCTTACCTAAAAAAAGAAGAATAATCAATCATATCTCTTTCCTTTTCTTTTGCAAACCACGTAATGCGCACCAGTTGATGTGATAAAAATTATTTCTCTGCTATTTGTCATGTGAGCCATGTACAAATAAATTCACAGCAACGCTATACACATTGTTTTCCTCTCACAGAAATATAAATATACGTACTCTCACACTTATCCTTTGTTTGGATGGATAAAAAAAAATTAAGAGAGGAAAAAAAATTTTAAAATTTGAAATAGAAAAAAAACTTAGAGAGAAAATTTTAAGTTTTTGATTTTTATAATTTTCTTTTTTTCTCAACTTTTCTTTTCATTTTCTCTTCAACCAATTAAGAGAAATTTTCAAAATTTAATTTCTTTCTTCCCTATTTTCTTTTTTTTCTTTCATTCCAAACATAGGTTAACGTTACATATTAAGCATTGCAAGGAAAAAGTACATATTAATAAATAATTTTTTTAAGAGAAATGATAATTTTATAAATGTGTGTATTGTTGCATACGCGCACAGTGGATTGGTGTTAGATTATATGCGTACAAGTGAAAAATAAAAATTTTGATATAGACCTACACAAATTTAAAGATATATAAAGAGTACACTTCTGTTTTATTCTCTTACTCTAATATCACTTATTGAATTAAGCACTTACCACTAAGTCATATTTAATTAGACGAAAGATTACAGAAAAAAAAATAAGAAAATGAAAAGGTTTATTATAAGACTTTATCTTATTTAAAAGTTTTATAAAAAAATGATAAGAAAATGTCAATTTTTAAGTTATTCTCTAAATTCTTATTAATTTTTATGAATATTTTAAAGTTATCTTAATTTGAAAATTTTTAAATAATTTAAAACATTTAAATAAAAAAAAGAGAATTTATTAATTAGCCTTTTATTTTCATTCATTTTCTTTAAATACATTTTCTTCTCATTCCCTCCAAACTCCCAAACATAGCATAAGTCAAAAGACATAACTAATAGCAAGGGTGCTACTTTACTTTCATATAATTTCTCAAAACCCCATCAAACATTAAGGAATTGTATCCATTTTAAGCGTTATGGACAGAATGTTAAGCTCACAAATTCGAAGAAAAATATTTAACAAATAATAATCCAATACATTCACTTTTACTTTAGTCCCTCATAATTTTTTCTTTTCAAAATAGTACCCAACTGTTTAATTTGCAAATAAAATTGTCCTTCGATAAAGTAAAACACTATTTTAGTGATCACAGTGTAGTCATCACTTTTGTTATGATTTCTCAAAGTTAAGTGTTTTTTTAAAAAACAGTATTATTTTAAAAGGAATAAAGTGTGAGAGATCAGAATGAAAATTGATGTATTCAATGAGGTACTAAAAGATTGTTTTACTAAAATTGAAATTTATATAGTAGTGTAAAATTAATACATCATAAAGAATGTGTGTGTTTAGAAGCGTTATTATTTCCCTATCACTGTTGTATTCTCTCTATTGCATTGTCATATTGTATTATCTCTAAATCTATACTAACGTTTTTTGACATAATTAGTGTAACAAGAGGACTTTCTATTTCATATATAAGTGATATAAAAAAAAAAGTTAAAAAGAAGGTCTGAATTCAGTGGTGGGGTTCGATCATGAAATCAATTAAACAAAAAATTTAATATCACTTCAGTTAAGGTTCTTGTTAATACAAATAATATTTTACATATGTAATGTAAACTTACACTTTTGACATTGTAAATGCATTTTATCTTAGTTGTAGAACAACCTATCTGCATCTTAAATTTTTTAAAATAAAATTGCTTAAATTTAACCGTTGTATACATGGCAATTTCCTTTTATTGTCCATGTAATGTTTCCATTCATAAATGAGTTGCTCCAATAGTAATATAGGTGACAATGAGCCGAGTTAAACTGAGTTAGGTATAGCTCAAGCTTGTCTCGATAAAAATAGGCTTAGTTCGGGTTTGGCTGGATATGAAATAAGTCTATTTTCTTAAATCGAGCTCAGCTTACTGTTAGCTCAGGAGATGCTCAAGCTTAATGAATCAGGTACAAAATTTGTATCCTTTGGGCTCAATGAGTTGGACTATAAGCCAATATCAAATTTGTAACCAAATAAAGTTTGCTTTTCATATAAAATTAGAAAAGAGATAAATTAAAAATAATTTTTTTTAATCTTTAAAAGATATATCATTTATCAATTTCATCATTTAGAGATTTTTTATTGATTCAATTTATCAAATTTCAAGTCACTCACAAATTTTATCTTTTTGTTCATTTTAATTTTATCAATTTAGTCTCTTAAAAAGATAAAATTTGTGAATGACTTAAAATTTAAAAAATTATATTAATAAAATTAATATGAGAGACAAAATTGATAAATAAATATTTTTTAGGGACTAAAAAATAATTTTATTTATTATTATTATTATTTGGAGGTGCTTTTATTGATAAAAAAAAAGGATATTTTCTTTTAAATTTTTTTTTAATGTTTTAGACTGTTAGGATGCATTTTGTCTTAAAAAAAGCTGAATTACTAAAAAAAAAGTACAAAATGTGATTGTTTTTAAGATGGATTTGTGTTTATGAAAAGAATACTTTTTTTTGAAACATAAGAAAAAATATTTCTTAGATAGTACATCCACACATAAAAAGGGATTTAATTTTTATAAAAAATATTTTCTTAAAAGCTCATTTTAAATGAACTCTATACATCGACCTCATAAACTAATGGGCTGAACATGTAAAAATCAAGGTTCTGAAAACTGAATCGGTCACTGAACCGGTCGAGGTACTGATTCAAGATTCAATAGTCAAACCGTGGTCGAACCGGAGTATAATTAAATATATATTTATATTTATATATAAATATATATATATATATAATTATTTATATAATAATAAAATAAATAAAAATTATAAAAATACAATATAAATCAATAATAAATTATTTAAAATATTAAAAAAATAATGGGAGTCTTGAAAACTAGTTAGCAGCCAATGAATTCTGTGAGTTTTTTCTAATGATAAATAACAAAGATAGAAGAGGTTCGGTGAGTTTTTCGTAGTCACCTTGGGCTGAAGGAGATTTATCAATGGAAAAATTACAAAAAGTTCTGCCTATCTTTTGTAACTAATTTGATATACTTTTCACTTTTATGGAATAGGTGTTATGTTTAAATTACTTAAATTCTCTATATATATAATTTCCAAATGCAAACTGTCAACTATAGACAAAGTGTATGAGGCTATGGGCAGACGTAGTGTCATAATGTCACACACAAACAAATGAAATTACAGCAATAACAACACGTTGAGCAGATGCAGACAAGCAAATACAGTTGCAGTGAATAACTCTTTGAAGCATTTTATCAAACATTATATGCGCAACTGAACGACAACTACAGAAACAAAAATGCTACAACCCACATAGTGTACACGGCACAAACAAAAATCAAAACCATCTGCAAGATCAAATCAAGCACATAATCTTCTCTATTCTCGGCATCCAGATACAAAAATGGAAAAATCTCAGAAAAAAAAAATAAAAACTATATGCAGAGGTGTAGAAATTACCTTGAGAATCTCTGATGGTGATAAGTCACCAAACTCACACTTTCTCTGTCGTGGGTCACTGGGTGTTGGACATCGTGATCGGGTTCGTTCTGCCTTTCTCTTCTTCGCGTTTTCGTTTCCGCTGCGAAGCCTTCGTTTTCTGTGTAAGACGGTAAGAGACGAGTCGACGCAGACCGTAGCGAGGGTTTCGGTTTCATTCAAACCGAACGACGTCATCATTTTTTTTTTAGAAAATATATATTAAAACGACGTCGTTTTAACATAAAAGGTTAAAAAAAAAAGGATCAGAATCGGGTAACCATACGGATCGGCACCGGTTTGACCGATTTGAGACTGGTTCACCGATTTTTTATCGGTTTTTTAACCCCACCGGTTTTGTGAGATAACCCGAATCGGTGAGGGAACCGGTTCTCGATCCGACCGGTTGAACCGGCTAGTCCGGTCCGATTTTCTTAACACTGATAAAAACTCAAACTCGACTTATTTAACAAATGATTGAAAGTTTTTAATTTAAACTCAGCTTATTAAAGTGTGAACAGGGCTCATTGACTTAATGCCAACCAAGAGTAGTAGTCAAATTGGGAGATGATTCCTCTGGTAGAAGAGAATTATAATAAAAGTAGTGCTAATAGTTAGACAAATAATTTATTAAGATTTTATTAAAATCTTATTGATAGAGTTATTTTTTTAAAAAGTTATTATTTTTTAAAAGTTATTTAAAATTAAGTATATATAAAATTAAATATGTATTTGAATTAATTTATTTTATTTTTGAAATAAATTATGATTAAAATTTTATTAAGAAATTTTCTTTTTAAGAATTAAAATTTACCAAACTTGTAAAATGATAGAAATGACTTCTCCGTTCAAAGTTCAATTAGAATGTAAGAATACTCAACCGTCACGCGTTTCAAGCAGGCGAGTGCCAACAGCGACAATTAGTACAACCGTGTACGTTCAGAAAAGTGGGTGCCAGGAGATTGACGGGGTTGGCCATTAGAGGACATGAAAGGTCAAGTTCATGACACACCCTACACCCAGTTACACGAGCCATAAGACGCGCGTGCAACGTACTTCCTAAAAGATACCTTTCCCTTTTGGAACACCGGGTATATTCCATGGTTATGCACATTGTATATCATATATTATTTCACATCAACAATCATGACTATAAAATAAAAGAGAAGAAATTATCCAAAGATTAGATTTTTTTTTGCGTCACAATACTATTTTATTAAAAAAATATTAACATAAATTTTATTATATACAAATTTATTATAATAAATTGTATGTTTCATTATTTATATTTAAAATTAATTATATTTTTATCTTTTTATCAAAATCGTCTCTTATTAATAAGAGAGAATTAAAATTTATTTTTTATTTACTTTCAATTAAAAATTAAAAAAAAAATTTGTTAAAACAGAGAAATATATATTAATTGTTGATTAAAAGATTTAAATTATTCTAAATATGTTAGAATTGAGTTAAAAACCTTTGCTTAAATTAATTTTAAGGAAAAAAATTTACACAAAACTATTAAAAGGAAAAAATCATCAGACAAAAATTAATGATTTCACGTTTAAGTAATTTATAAAAAATTATATATATATATATATATACTCTTAAAAAAAGTTATATATAACTATTTAAAAAAAGATGAAGAGATAATTAATATAAAAAATTTTAAATTGCATGCAAATTAGTGTAAAATTGTTTATTTTTAATTAATTTTAGGGCCTCAGAATTTTTATTTTGTATTCATTTTAATATGACGTGTTACATAAATAATTTTTTTATTTGTAATTATTATGTATTTGACCTGTTATTATTTTATAGAATAATTTAGATATATATTCATCATAAAAATAACATTAAATGTAGGAAGTAAAATGAGCACAAAATAGAAATAAAAAATAAAAAATAGTAATTGGAATATTTTTTTAACATAGAAATACACAAAATAAATTTGAATTTTGTATATAGAAAAATAATTTAAATAGTGTTATGTTCATTTAGTAAAAAAAAAGTCACCATTTAGAAAAATACTAGTCATGCACGGGTTTTTTTGTTTTGTCCTATTCTCTTAATTATAATCACTTTAATCTTATCATTTTCTTATTATACTTTATAATGACTAAAAAAATATTTTAATCACAATTAAATCAAAATTTTTATATAATTAATATAGTGATAATTTGTGAAATATAATATTATTAATAATTTAAAATAAAAATGATTACATAAGAGTAAGAACTTGTTCATTTTTAAGAGTAGTCATGCTAACATAAATTAAGTACTAAAATGTATATGTCTCAAATAAATGATATCAATTATAAACTTGCTTAAAAGTTCAATAAACTAATATTTAACCATAAGTAACTAACAAATGTAATTTAAAAATAAAAAATAAAATTGTAAAAAATTTAAATGACTTTTTAAAATACATAAGCAAATTTAGCTTTTTTAATATACTAATAGATACAAACACAAATAATTATCAATCTTATTTAATAAATAAATAAAAAGAGAAGTTTAAATTTTTGAATAAAAATATGATACAATAAAAAAATACTTTTAAAAAAAGGTGATATTGAAAACTATTTTCACATTTAAGCTAATGGTCAACATTATTTGACATAATTAAGAAAATAATTTAATAATATAAATTTTTTTATGTCAAAATCAAATTAAAAAAATGCCAATATTATGATTTCAAAAAATAATTCATTCAAGAAGAAAAAGAAAAAGGAATAAAGAGATTACACTTTTGTAAGAAAAAATAAACCCTTTAACAACTTTTTCCAATCTAATTTAATGGCCAGCATTATTTGACAAATTTTAAGAGAACAGTTAAATGGCTGAAATTTTTTTTTGCCAAAACCAATCTAAAAAGGATGGCAAGATTGCAATATTAATAGAATAGATTTAAAAATATCAATAAAATTTTTAAAAAATTTAAATGACATTTTAAAATACATAAGTAAATTTAATTTTTTAATATAATAATAGATACAAACACAAATAATTATCAATCTTATTTAATAAATAAATAAAGAGAGAAGTTTAAATTTTTGAATAAAAATATGTTACAGTAAAAAAAAACATTTTTCAAGAAAAAAGTGATATTAAAAAATATTTTCATATTTAATTTAATATTCAACATTATTTGATACAATTAAAAAAATAATTTAATAGTATAGATTTTTTCATGTCAAAATCAAACTAAAATAATACCAAGATTATGATTAAAAAATAAAAAATAATTTATTAAAAAAAAGAAAAAAAAAAGAGGTTACATGTTTTTCAAGAAAAAATAAAGCATTCAACAATTTTTTTAATTTAATCTAATGATCAGTATTATTTGATAATATTTAAAAAAATAATTTAATTAAATTTTTTCTTGCCAAAACTAATCTAATAAAATGCGAAGATTGCAATATTAATGGATAAGGAAAGGTTGAGAACTGAGAGAGAAGAAGAGTCTTTGATCTTATCCGAAGAAAACACAGGAAGCCGTTGATCGGTGATGCATGGAACAGGGTGACGCCATTGCCAGCCCACAATGGAAAAGCGAATCACACCCCTCGCCATGGAATATTCAACAAAACCTCTTACTTTCTCTCTCTCTTCTATCTCTTCTCTTTCTGCCATTTTCATTTTCTCTTTCTCTTTCCAAAGTAAGAACAGAAAAACTCTCTCTCGCTCTGTCTCTCTCTAAACAGGAGAGAGAAAGAGAAAGGACAGTGCAACAATATAAAATGCATCAAAGATTCCTTTTCGTATGCGACGCCCCGACCTCGATATTTTCCCGAGTTTTTCTGTCACCCTCTCTCTCTCTTTGTGCGGAATTTTTCTTTATTTTTTTTTAAATTTATTTTTCTTGCTTGGTTTACAAGTTTATTCCAAATTTTGATTCTACTTAGATCCCGTATTCTCCGTTGAGAAGCCCTCTGTCTCAGTCTTTTCTCCTCTTTGTTGGGTCGGATCTCTCTATGCTTCCATAAAACGCCATTCCCTTATATATATACCTTCTCTCCCTCTTCCTCACACAAGATCGATTACACACACCTTCGCTAGCTCGGTTTTCATGGATTTCGCTGAGAAAATGCAGCGCCAGAAGATGGAGTTCCGCGAGTACATCGAAGCATTGGAAGAAGAACGCCGTAAAATCCAGGTGTTCCCCAGGGAGCTTCCTCTTTCCTTGGAGCTGGTCACGCAAGGTAAACAAACAGACACCCTTTGCTTCTTTTTTGGTTCGAGGATAAAGTTTCTTCCTTTTTTGTTTCTGGGTTTGTTTGGTTTTCTCAGAGCCTGATGTGGGGTTTTGTTGCTTTTGGTTGAAAATTTTTGCGCAGCCATTGAAGCGTGCAGGCAACAGTTGTCTGGAACCACGACGGAGTACAATTTGAATGGCCAATCGGAGTGTTCGGGGCAGACATCAACGGAAGGCCCTGTTCTGGAGGAGTTCATTCCAATCAAGAAAAGGGCATCCCCTGATTGTGACGAAGATGATGAAGATGAGCAGCATTCGCACAAGCCCAAGATTTCAAAGGATAAGAACAACACTGATAAGAGGAAATCAGATTGGCTTAGATCCGTTCAGCTGTGGAACCCAGATCCTGCTGAAGAGGTAAAACCGTAAAAGCAAGAGTTTAATCATGTTAACTTCATTCTTCAATTCCTTGTGCTATTTCAGAGGAGAACGTGCAATGAACTGACTTACCCTTTGTGTCAATTCCTTTGAAAATTCAGGATGTGTCGAGAAAAGCATCGGTAGTGGAAGTGAAGAGAAGTAGGGGTGCTTTCCGGCCATTTCATAGAGAGGAAAGTGGTGGGAAGACTAGTGCATCGGCGGCTAAAGCACCCTCTTCGAACCCGGTACCGGCGGCGAGTTCTACTGCAGGAGCAGTTGCCGGAGACAATGTTGGAAGCATCAAAAGAGAAGAGAAAGAAGGACAGAGAAAGCAGCGCCGGTGCTGGTCACAGGAGTTGCATAAGCGCTTCTTACAAGCGCTTCAGCAGCTTGGTGGAGCAGATTGTGCGTATCTTAGTTTACCAAGTTCTGATTGTTATGTGTTTTGGATGCAATTGGAACTGGGTATTGATATTTGGTGTTTGCTGCAGCTGGCACGCCAAAGCAGATCAGAGAGCTGATGAAGGTTGATGGCCTCACAAATGACGAAGTCAAAAGCCATTTGCAGGTTCGTATATGGGATAAATTCCAAATGTTAGTCTTTCCAATTTGGCATAAGTTTCCATGTTTTGGTCATATTTATTGTCCTCTTTCTGGAGTGATATTAAATCTTTTAACCATCTTGTTTTATACACTGAAAATATGTTTAGTGCTTCCTTGAAAACGGTTGAAAAATCCATCCCTCAATTTTTCATCCTCAATATTAAGGGATACTTAAATTCTCAAGGAAAGCACCACAGTTTACAAATAAGCATATTTCTGACAGTGCATTGCCAAAACTGAGACCGAAAATGGCTTTAAGAGAGGAGTTTATAAGGCCTAAGCTTGCCATATTACTATTAATTGGGGTTATCTTTCTTTCTGTTTCAAAAGTTGCAGCAATATTCTTGAGTTCCATATTTTCAATCATAGTCTGAAATTTTAATTCTTGGGTTTTGGACAGAAATTTCGTTTGCACAACAGAAGACCAAGCCCCACCATGGTTCACAACAATGCCAATCCACAAACAGCTCCTTTTGTCCTTGTAGGGAACATTTTTGTTCAACCACCAGAATATGCAGCGGTAGCTACCTCAACAGCATCAGGGGAACTAGCCACAGTTAGTGCACCTACTGGAATTTATGCACCGGTGGCTGCACATCCCCCTGCTGTCCCACACACACCAGCTGCTTCAATCAAGAAGCCACAGTTTAAGTCTCAGCATTCACATTCAGAAGAACGGGCTAATCACAGTGAAGGAGCGGTTCATTCAAACTCCCCTGCCTCATCATCCTCCACACATAACACCACAACTTCCCCTGGCCATTGATTCTGAAGATGCTGTATAAAATGTTTTGTAACCAAATTGATGTGTAGAAGAGTCCTCTGTGATATTCTCATCTCACCTTTTTTTCTTTTTAATTTTCTTTCTTCCTGTTGTCTGGGATTTAAATTATAGAGGTAAAATACACAGAAAGTGACAGTTTTGGTGTTAAATAAGTCACCCCTTTTAGATGGCTACCATGTTATTTCCTCAGCAGCACAAGATGGTGAACTTGAAATTTCAAATTTTGAATTTGGTAGCATGTTCAATGTCCCTTAACTGGTACAGCCTATCAAGATTGTGACAAAATTAATTAAAAATCCAAATTGGGTCTCTCGTTTGTTACAATCCTGCCTCAGACATTACTCACTGAGCAAATTCACAACCACTTTGCTTGTGATTTGTTGATGGGTGGTCCACCTGCACTGTCTTGGTTATGGAGGGTTGGAGTGAGGCTGATGGAGTTTTAATGGGTATATAGTGGCTTGGTGATTCTGAAGGAGAACCTAAGAATATCCCACAGATTATGCAATGAACACAACGTCTATGATTAAATTCACTGTTGATAGGCACACACACATAGGACAAAGAAGCTGTCGCTATAATGCACAGGTACTTCACAGATATTTGTATTATATTCATATTTGATATTGATATTTATATTTTTTTTGATGTATTCTTTTTTTTATACCCTATCATTATTAAAGTATTGTTACTTAAAATATTTGTTATATAAATTTAAGTCTATTTCTTTTTAATTATATTCTTTAAAGTATATTTTTACTCTTATAATTTTATTCTTTTTAAAATTATCGCACGTGATAATAAATTTTTATTCTCATCGAGAAGAACATGAGAACAAAAAATAAATAGAAAAGAGGAAGAATACAAAAAACTTAAGTTGGAGTATATATATAAATATTTTATATATATATATAAATATAAATATTTTATTTAATATATATTACTGTATCTGTATATTAAAATTTTAAGAAATTATCGTATTTATATATTCATATTATATCTGATACTTGTATTTGTACTCGTGTAACACAGAGCTGTAGATATATCTAAGTTGTGAAAATTGCCAATTTCAGCTACCTTCTACCGTGAACTACAATATTATATTGATGGCAACAGTAGTTTAAAATGCCAAAAGACTCTCTGATTCATATATGTTAATGGGGATAAAACCAAATATAGAAAGGCTGCAGCGAACATTAGGGTTTGCTGGTATGGTTCCTATTCATTTCTTTTCCCCTTTGTTTCTCCCTTTCCGTTGCCGTTGGGAGATTGGCACTTGTAGATTAATAAAACCTTGCAAGATGCTCAACAGCTTTCCACAAAAAGGCCTTAAAATTTGGCACACATATCTAGGTCATTTGAAATGGAGGATTTTCATGGAATCTTCTACATGCGATTTCTCATCAAACCACTTCTTTTGTCTTGTCTTGGACACATTTTGAAATATTTTTTTCGTTTATTTTTATATATTATTTAAGGTATTTATATAAAAATTTAAAAATTATTAAATATTTTTAATTATAAAAAATATAATTTAATTATTTTTTATTTCATTCTATTAATATTTTTTAATTTTACCTATTTTACCCATTCTCTTTTTATTAAAAGACAAAAATAAAATTAAAAAATTAATTAATATTTTTTAATATTATTAAATGATAAATATTTTAAATAAAAAATTCTCTTACATAATAAATAAAAATAAACAAAAAGACTATATTAATAATAAGAATTCAGTCTCGTTAGATAACTATCCCATTGCTTGGTCATATTATTTGGTGTGGAGTAACCAAAAGAAAAAAAAATAATTATTTAGTGTCATGCCATTTGTTTTTATGTAACATGAAAATTTTTGATTTATTATGCATTAAGCTTCTACAAATTTTGACTTCTTAGTTTTCCAACAAAGTAAATCAAAAGACAAAAAATGAAACAGAAAAAAAAAACAAAGACTTCTTGTAAGACACTGACACATATATCACATTTTATAGATTGAATGAAATTTAATAATATAAAATTATATATTATAGTTTATGTAAATGTTGTATAAAACGTAATAATGTATGATTTGTATTTACTATTGCCTTTGTCAAAAGGCAAACAACTTTTTTGGTGAGGTAAAATAAGACACATGTCAAGAAAAAAACATAATTAATATGCATGCACTGCTTTTTTTTTTTATTTTAAGAAAAAAAATCTTTGCCATATTACCATTTTACACAATGTCACGGCTCATTCTAATTAGGAAATTTTCAATTTTCAGTCAAACAATTTCACGTGTTCCCTATTTCGAAGATGATATTAATATTGGTTTAACTGTATTCCTTGTGATTCTACTTAAACATTGATTTTAGTATCTTAGTTTGAATTTTAATAACATTATATATTCTCATAAATTTTAAATTAATATAGTAAATCCTTTCTTATGGAAAAGAAATGAGTCCCTCGATCTGGTCATAAAATGAAAGAGGGTGATATGACATTTTTTAGTTATTATATATAATTATGAGTTTAATTTGATTCGGTGTTAATATAAATAATTTTATATTATTATTTAATTATATATTATTAAAATTTAAAAAATTATTAAAATAATAACTACATAAAAAATTAAATATATGATAATATATAATTAAATAATAATATAAATAAATTTTATATTATCAATTAATCAAAATTAAATTTTAAAATTATATCACACAATCTTCTTGTGAATAAAGATAATATAATGTCATTTTTTTTATTGACATGACTCATTGACTATATCTAATTTCTATTTTGTTTAATATAATTAAATATAATTTAATTTTTCACCCAAAAAAATTTAAAACCACTGAAACATTTCTTTGGAATGGGCTTTGCCTAAACTGGCTAACACCCTCCGACAAAACATCTTTCTTTTGTTGAATAATTAATTATGGTAAGTTTTCCAAGAACTAGCTAGTGAACTACTTCCATTTGAATATTAGGTGGGAGCTCCATTCATGATCACTAGAATCTTTGACATGATTGCCTTGCCTCCTTTCTTTTACTGTTCTTTTACCCTCCCCTCCTTTTCTCTTTTTCTCAACCTCAACACCCTTTGCATTGCCTCTGCAATCACCCTAGTCACATAACTTTATGCAAAATGATCTTAAAAAAGAATAAGAAATGTACAATATGCACAAACTAAACCACACAAACGGTCAAAACTTTCAATCAGGCCAAGCTCTCAAATTATATTGCGTGTTAGGTTTGGCTACTCAATAATTTCCCTCTATCACATGGATATAGAAACCCAATCCATATCTAATTAATTAGTTAATTAATTAATGTGTCAATTTTTAGTGTGTGTGTGTGTGTATATAAAATAAAGTAAGACTATCCTAAAACGTGATCTTAATGTTATCCAATTATTCCATCCTACTTGATAGTGTGGATCACTTTGTCCCCCAATTCCAATTTGTAAATTAAACTGTGTATTCTTATTCATAGTACACATAATGTGATAAAATTAAACCCCTTTACACATAAACCTTTTTCTTCATAGAGTGAACTTCAACTCTTGCTAGGGGTTGTTTCAATCATGAAGGTCAAAACTCTTGTAGGAGTTAATAGTGTTTTGAACGCATTATACATTTTGACTGAAAATTAAACTAGCTAGAAGTAAATTTACAATGCCATCAAATGTCGTTGTTAAAAGTATTTTTCATGTACCTTTTAGCTTCGCGGGGTTCCTTAATTAGTGGATTTAACCTTGACAAATTTGCCTGTTCTACATGCTGTTTTAATTTTTTAAAATTCAAATTCTTATTTACAACTGTTTATAACTGAATTTGATTTTATTTTTGTAGAAACAGATTCGTTTTGGGAAGTAAAAGAAATCTTTAAAAATCACTAGGAGGCAGAAAAATATTCACATATAATAATTAAGGATATACCTTAGAGAACCAGATCAGGCACTCCCTCTTGTGTGTTTAATTAAGAGCTTATGACCCTCCAAAGATTTTGAAAATTTTAACGTTACATGTATTGTAAAACAAAATTAATTTGGTCTCTAAATAAAGTATTTTTTTCCTCTTTGGTCCTCAATAAAAACATTCTAACTCTATCCTTGCTGAGAACAATTCAAGATTGATCATGGATCATAAAAACAATAAAGGGCTAGTTTGGTAATACATTAAAATTGGAGATGAAAACATTATGAATAAATTTTCTACATAAAACTTGTTTGAAAATTTTTTTACTTCTATTTTTAAAATATCATTAATCCGCTCCCTAAAATAAATACATGAACAATATATTGTTCATGGTCTATTGTTTATATTGTACTTAATAAAATTGAAAATAAGCATAGTTGAGCTTGGGGAATAAAAAGATTTCACAAAACTCCATGTATCATGTCTAGATGTAGTATTAGCATATGTTTGAGAATAATTTACTTTAAAAAAATATTATTTTTAAAATTTTTTCAATAAAATTTTTATTATAAATTATTTTAATTATAAAATAAGTTAATAAAAACAAAATACATACATAATTATTTTCATTTACATGATAAAATCACTATTATATTTTAAATTTAAAACTCAGTCCTCTGAATATTTTTATTTTATTTTTATAAACACTTTTTACATGCTCATATATAGTTGAGTTTTAGAATACAATACTTTTGTGAAATAACACACGCGCACACACACACACACACTTACACACACACACACATATATATGATTTTTTAAAATAGTTCTTTACTTATTAAATGAGAGATTAATTTCTCAAGATATTATTAGAGATTAAAACAGAAACTCTTCTTAAAATATTTGCTTTGTGCATAACCTAGTCTTTACTATTAAAGTTAATCGTTAAAAGAATCTAAATTCTTTTTACTTGAATTAATGCCCGGTCTATATATATATATATATTCATCTTTTTGTTAGAAAAATGAAAACTCCAAAAACGGCCCGATCTAATCTGCAAGTTGCCCAACAGTACTTGATATTGTTATGGCGGTGATATGCTATGATTTTTTTTTAAAAGATGGAGACTTTGAGAATCCATGTACCAACATATGCTGAAATATTAATTATGCATTTGCTCCGGCATGCAGTCAGCATAAAGTATTATATGCCCAATAATTGAACAAAAGCAAAGGGACAAAAGCTGCAGTTTTGGAGCATTCTGCTTACAGTTTATTCCTTGCATTTTTTTTCTTTTTTTGATAGACTAGTTCATTGCTTGCATAGGCATTGCTCTTTCTATCTATTGAAGAAAACGAAGTAATATTCATACGAGCAATGCCATCAAAATCAAAGTCGGTCACCAATCAATCAATAGGCTACCTATATATGGTCCAAATCAGGAATATTCCAGGACAAGGAGGCATAAATATATTGTTTTAAATTTCAAGGGTTATCTAATGAATGTGCTAGAATATTCTCTTTTGTTTAGATTATCCTGCTCAAGCTAGGTAAGGATCAGAAACCAAAAATATTCTGATCCCTCCAACCTAACTTTCTTTATAGGTTCCATATCGTTCAAGAGATCTTTAACTTGGACAAATAATATAATTCAGAGTCGTATTAATTTGGTGTATGTAAGAGTTGGACGTAGCTATAGCCATAGAGCCATATATATATATATATATATATATATATATATAGTGAAGGATATTCCCAATGCAAATTCCATGGAATACATTCTATATACATAATACATGGTTCATGATTTAGTAAATAGTTAATTTTTTAGTAAAATAATTTTTTAATTTTTTAAAGATATAAGCGTTATTATTTTAATTTTTTTTAAAAATTTATTATTAATTTTTTCTTTGAATCTAAAAAAATATAATCAAAATGGTAGGTTATTTTATTGATTATTTAAAAAAATGGTAGGTTTAAAAAATTTGATATGTTATTTTATTTATTAGTTAAAACGATGGTAGGTTTAACAACAAAACTTTTCTGGTTTTTGTCTCCAGAAATATTTAGATCAAATGCTTATGAGTTCTCAATCATTTCAAGTGGGTGAAGGACTTGTATTTTGATGATTGATTGAGCCACATGTTGGCCAATGAAACATTGTGTTAGATAAGTTCATGGTATTAGATAATTGATTTTTTTTTTGTCTTACATTAAGTATCTCCACAAATATTATTGTAAAACTAATTTTTTCGAATACGGTTACGATTCGTCTTTAACCAAGAGACCCTAATAATATGTGCTTATTTTAAAATTTGAATTTTAATCTTATCATCCCTAAAAGCACGGCTAATTGATTGATTGTTAAGACTTGGATAATTTGAACATGGACTTGGAATAAAGGATTTTCTTTTTTGGGGCAAGATTGAGTTGGAGAGAGTCAAGAATCTGCCCCTTGCGTGAATGTAAGGACAAGTGACCCTTTATGATCTCTTAAAGATTGGAAAAAACAACATATACAAGGATATGGTATAAATAGGAAAGTCCTTATTTGGGTTTATTTGATGGATTCTTTCTTATCATTAATTAATCTTCCTTGATGATTATGAGGACGTGCCATAATGGGATCGATGATAAGGAATACTAGATGTAAACCCACGCTTTGCGTGGACAAATGTGTAGGCAAACAAATGAAATTGTTTTACATTTTGTTTGGTTAGAGAGCCTAGTCTAACTTTTATACAATGAACACTATATTTTTCCAGTTTCACGAGGATGTGTTATGAAATAGCTTTTTGAAAGTTACTGCCTTTATTTGCAAAATCAATTATAATTTCAGATGAAATTTTTGACATGAATATATACTGAGAACATAATATTAAAGTTTTAGAGGACTTTAAAATAAGATAGAAGAAAGAGTTATTTTAATTTTCAAAATCATTATGTATTTTGTTCCACTTATCAATCTGGTGTACAAAGACACAATTGTTCAGATTTGTATCTTCCCATACCTTATGAACTTGCAGGACCGCATAACACATATTATCATAGTTTAATTGAAAAATTATCCCACATGGATATAAAAGCAATCTTTATTTTGTAAAAAAAAATCAAGACAAACAATTACATCTTGTGTGTTTCAAGAAGCAAAATATTTGCAAGGAACTAAGCTGGTTATAGTAATTCATCCCAAATATAGCAATCCATAAGAAACCTAGAACAATCGCAGAAATTTAAATTTCTAACATGGCTGGGGGAAGATTTCTTGTTGCCATAAGATGCACACAAATCTGTTAACATATCCAAGGAGAATTAATAAATTGCTAAAAAAAAATAAAATAAAAAAATAAAAAAGCACATAACACTCACATGAAAACTCAGGTTATTGAGCTTCCCTCTCCTGTATTTGGATCAATCTTAACATTAAAATGAATAGGCAGATGAAAACTATCGCAATCAAATATAATAGATTAAAAAATTGCGTAGAAAAACTGAGGCGCGATTTCCCAGAGAAAGCTTAGTCTACAACTCAGTTTAGAACTCATCAATTAGGTGGTGTGTGGCGTTACATGGCCAAGGGCTTTTATGGTAGTCATTGGTTGAGCGAGAGAAGCCTCAATCAAAAGGTGGAGGTCAATGGCGTTGGTGCACGACTCAATGGGGGTTGGATTGGATATGTTGATACCCTTGTGCAAGATGAGTGTGATGCAAAAAGCTTCAACATTCAAAACCACCCTAAGAAATTCCAAATCAAAAATTTTAAATAGAGCCCAAATTATGCTTTTGATTTGTATATCAAGCCCAACATTCTATGAGGCTTAAGAGAGAATGGGGAGAGACAACATCCCTGGAACCGCATAAAAGCACTCCACCTAAAGAGGAAAACGGAAAAGATGAAAGCAACAAACATAATGGAGAATATGAAAGCATCAAACTTTTTGTTTGGCTGAGATATTCATAAGACACGGAAGTAAAAGCCAAAAATAAGTGAATTTACGAGGCACAGAGAGAAATGAGAGATGAGAAGACACGACTGAAAAAATTGCTGAGGTGGCTTAATAATAGAGTTTAGACAAGCTGACTTGTCACTCATACATGAAGTGCATAAAAAATAACATATTATAAATAGATTCTTGTAATCAACTTTAACATAAAATCAAAGGCATCAAACGAAAACTTTGTTAGTTTCCTCAAGTTAAATTGAAGACACGTAAATGCTACTTTTTATCATGAATTTTACGAGAATCATGCACAATTTTGTCTCTTTCTCAGCCTCTCTTTGCTTCTTAGCCGCCAAAGTTGCGTTTTTCCTATTCATCTACATAATATAATCCATTTTATAATTGCTTTTGTTTGTATTCACCTGTGATTCCATTGAAGGGTTAAAATCCAAATTCCATTCACATTAATTTATATTCATCCATGCATGATCTAGTAAACTATCAGTACTGAATCAATTCTCTAACTCTGTCTTAATACATTCCCCTTCATTTTCATTTTCCATTTCCGAATTCATGGCCTTTTTTTTAATAATAATTAAGAAGTTCTTTCAAAGATCATATATTGGCACTTTCCAAATTCATATTTATAATTATCACAACAAATAAATATTATTAATTTAATAATAAAAAAAAATAAATCGCACTATAAACAGAGATTAAATTCAGAATATATATTGAGCAAATTCTATGCTCTTATAAAATTAAACTATAGTTTAATAATAATAATAATAATAATAACTAGCATTTTGATAGGCACTGTCGTGCCTTTCAATTCATATTTTTTAAAGTTTTTGCTTATATAATTATTTCATAAATCAATTAATTATAATTTTATTATAATTATAATTAGTTAAATAAAAATAATTTTATAAAAATATAAAATATATTTGCAGTGATAAAATAAAAATAATCAGTTAAATAAATTATAATAGTGTATGTAAAAGAAAAATAACTCTTTATATTTAAAAGTAATTATAATTGTAAAATATAGTTATAAAAGAAATATTTGTATTTGTAATTTTATCTATTTTTATTTATATTTAATTAATTATTAATATTTTTTAGAAAGTAAAAATTGGAGATCAAAGAGAGGAATCTCCTTTATATTTAATAATAATAATAATAATAATAATAATAACAACTGATTTTAGTGAGTTGTACGGGTTTAAATTATTAAATGGTCCAACTTGAGCTCTTGAATATTAGAAGGGCATGCATCATGTTTATTGTTTTTCAATAAGTGAACAAATTATTAGTAGGTTCCATCTACAGTAAAGTAAATTTAAATAAAAATACATGCTAATTAGGGCAAGTGCTAGAACCAAAGTTGACTCAATTATTTTTTCACCTTCATTATAACTTTCATTATTAGTGCGATGATCACATGATAAATAGGTACCTCTCTACACTGTACCCCTCTATTTTAAAATAAAGATGATAATAGCATGTTTGGAAATAATTTAATTTTAAGAAGAAATCCTTTTTTTTTTTAGAAATTCTTTTACAAAAATTTTGATTATAAAAATAAATTAATTCAAATACACACTTATATGAAAACAAAATAAAAGGCACAAATTAATTAACATAAGCGAAGCCTACCATTGGTGTTTATTGACAAATGAAAACCCAAAGGAGTAATTCAGGTTCATTGTCATGGTTGACGCAGACATGGCAATGAAATGGGGTAGTGAAAGATTGCCAAGAAACATCAAAATCTTTGAGAAAGGAAATAAAATAATATTTGATTTCTTTGATTGAGATTTTAAAACCAAGAATATTCAGTCCCCTAATGACACCAACACGTCCTAATGCATTATGCCAATTTGATTGTTCAGTGTTGGTCGCCATGGTCCACAGCAACCAAATTATACCGTCTCAAGGAGTGGTTGAGACCTGCCACATTTAACGCAGATTCTATGGATTTCAACGTCAATCATTAACCTTGTGTTTGATTTATTTTTTTTTTTCAAATATCAAACTTCTGACACAAATCTTAGAGATTGAGGTTGATGCCTAATTGAATTACAAATTCGTTGGCTTTTGTGTTTGAAATTACTTGATTTTAGAGATTTCTTGATTCTAAAATCGGATCTCACTGAAAGTCCATTTGTTGAAACTTCGGCCTAGCTTTTCCTTTCCCTCCTCATGCCACGTCTCAAACCTCTTTTTATCCCTAAAAATTGCTTTGAAAAAGCATGCAATGCCGGTTTGCACTGCTTGGAATCTAAAACAAACAAGCCGCGAGCAATTCACATATTTGATTTACTTTTACCATTCATCTTTCCATTTTGTATCTCACTCTAGTAGGATTTTTTATGGGTCAATACTCTAGTAGGATTTTTTTTTTTTGGTTGAGGGGTTTTGGAGAAAGAGATTGAATACGGGTGCATAAATATCAAGGCAATTAGAAGGTATTTAGTTTATTTTTTATTTTTATTTTTAATTAATATATTTTCAGTTATAATTATAAAAATATTCTTTTATTATCTTTGTATTTCTTGATTTTAAAATTTTATTAAAAAAAATCTTATTTTTATTATTTTTTTCATAAAATTTTGAAAACACCATACAGAATAAAAATAAAGTGATATTTTTATAATTATAACTAAAAATATATTAACTAAAAATAAAAATAAAAAACAAACTAAATATCTCTTTAGTTGTCATTTGACCACTGACCTTATCCGCATTATAATAGAATTTCAAGTACCCTATTATTGCCGATAGGCCTTCTCTTTTGTCCAGTAAGCCAGCCTATCCAGGTACTACTGGGCTTAGGTTTTTCCTTTGTTTTGGGCGAAAACACAGAACAGGGCCTCATATTACAACATTGAACAACTGCTGAAAACTTCATCTAAGTTTCACCAAAAGGATGCCCCCTCTGCTATGCACTTCCACTCTGTCCAATTTCAAAGACATAAGCAGAGCAAAATGACATAAGAAGAGTTTAAGCTTGCCCCATGTAGAACAAAATCTTTCCTTGAAGATTATTTACCCAAAAAAAAAAAAACAATCTTTCCTTCAAGATTGAAGTACATCTTCAAACCCCACCCACCCCCCTCTCCAAGAATAAACAAGATTGAAGAACATCATACATAATGAATAGAGACTTGAAGAAAACTACTTTTGTTATAGGTGGAACATCAACAAAGAAAAGTAACCATGCTGAATATTTATTTCAAATAAATAACCAAGAGTGCCTTTGTAACACTATTGATAATCCTGAAGAAAATGTGGTTCCATTATGGCAAGGTTAGGGAGAAGAACTACAGCAGACTTTTAATTTGCTGAAATTTCTACTGGTACTCCAGGGGTAGGCTCAAGAACCTCTGCATCTGGCAACTCTTTTGATAAAAGCTCCTGCATTGATAACCATTAATTTCAAGATAGAATCATTCAACATACAACAAAAAGAAAGAACGCAAAGTTCTGACATGTCTCCAGGCAATATTTCAATACATTATCACACTATCTATACTAGCTTATGCAACTTTTTTTGACACCCAAAAGAAGAAACACTATTCATCGCAGAAAAGAAACAAAATTGAGGCTAGCTATGTTCTAGTTAACTTCTAGTTTACCTCACTTGAAACCTGTCTGATATTAAGCCCACTTTATACTAGTAACTAAATGTTACTTATTGTGAAAGAAATTATAATTGTTTTTGGCCATAAAATAAATGATACACTAACTAACTTCACAATAACAACTGAAAGAAATCAAACCTTGAATGATTCTACTGTTCCTTCACCCCGAATTATGCGTGAAAGAAGCCCTTTGCTATCTAGGTCTCCATTTTTCATTGGCACAATGAACCTTTTAAACAAGGAAAGAACATCTAATATGAAGAGAGAACTATGAAATACAATTACACTGCTAACAAGAAATAACAAAAATTGATTAGAACCACCAAAAAGAGCTAGCGTTCAAAGGCATCCTTCCGAAGGACCCAAAAATTATATTCATGCAAATAACCTTATTTCAAAGTTGTTGTCTGCAGAAAATGTGGTTATTCAGTTGTTCTATTGTCCAAAATTACAACTTCACATTGTGGCCTTTAGCATGAATAAAATTTTTGGACCTTTTACAATGACCCATTTGAATTAAAGAGCTTTTTTTTTGTTTCTGTTTTTGGTGTGTGATTCTGCCTTTAAAGTAGTTTAAACACAAAGGTTTACTTGGCTTGCAGCAGCTTCGCAAGTTTCACTGCATCTTCCTGTCCTGAAACCAAGGTAAACTTGGGCAAAAGCTGCTTTATGACTGGTGTGATCACAATATCGGCCCTTTCCTTCTCAATGAAATTCTGATTGTATACACAGTGGGGTTCATAGTAAAGAGACAGTTGGCCTTGTGGGGATACAATAAGATATCTGGAAGATGTGCAACACAATATCACTATATTCTATTGAATATCAAACAACAACAACCACCAAGACTTACCCCACTAGGTAGGGTCGGCTACATAGATCAAATAACGTCATTGAATTCTAATGAATAATATTTGCATGAAAATATGCAAGCATAATAAATCAACAGAGAAGTTGGATATAAAACCTAATACATAAATGAATAGGAGCAAAAGATGCTTGGAAAGCTTTTATGGTCGTTACCCATTCTCAGGCCGTTGCCAAGGAGGTCCAAGAACTGGTCCTGCTGTAGCCTTAACCCTGACCTTGGAACCATAATTTGTTTCAATATCAGAGCTCTGTCCAGGTTCTACATATGTTACCTGAAAAAAACTGAAACTAAGTGAAACTTAAGTGGCAAAGCAGTTATTGACTTATTTCTCAACAGAACATATGATCCAGTGCTTCACATATACTTAATTGAGGCTTCCATTACATGATAAATGTTGACAATACAGGTTGTGCAGAATTGGAGAGTGGTGTTTAGCTAATAAAACCCAGAAGAAGGGTTGGGGAAAACAAGGCACAACTACATAATTAGAGTAGTAAAAGAGGATAGGAATGTCAAACACGTGTAGCTGTGGAAAACAATTGAAATATATAGTTTTTCAAAACCCAGGACAGCAAAAACCATGCCAAAATGTCCACAAATCTACATTTTGGCATTTTTCCATATGCCTATGGATTTATGTCTTCTAACAGTTTCCAAAAATTCATTCATTTGTTGTTTAACTCAGAGTTGTTTCTCATTTACCGAAACTAAATCCTCACATGAGAACCAAAATTATTCACAAGTGCACCTATACAAAGGAGTAATTTGTGCCAAGTTAAACATAAAGGGTAAGGGAGTTGAGGCAAAAATGGGCTTCATGCATAAGAATATATACTAGCTATACATTTATGAAAATGCAACTCTAGATAAACTAGATTATGGAAAGTTTACAGAATCATGTTTGAAAGAAATTGGCCACCACTAGCAAATGGACAAAAAAAGCTGCACAAGTTCAACTGAGGTGTTCACTCAAATTAGCAACCATATAGTTTCCTACTCAAGCAAATAGGTTCACAACAAGGTGGAACTGCAAAAGAAAAAGGAGTGAAGCTAATGTTTTAGAAATCAAGATGAAAGAGAAAGTAAAATTTCCAACCAGATGTGTAAAGGGTCCAAATTCCAGCACTTTCTCTTAATATTGAACAGTAACACTAAATAGTGGCTTCTATATCAAACATGTTTCCATTGCAGTACCTCACATAGTGCAATATAATATGGGTATAGAACTTAAGGCTTCTTATTTTAGAACAACATAAACCGTATCAGTGTCTACTAATTCACCAAGTGCATCATATCATTGTGTACCATTCAAATCCTCAAACCAGTTTTTATGACAGAATCCAGCTATATAGATTAGATATATCAAGTTAAAGCAAGAAAAAGGTTCAAATTCAAACATATATTTGGGTTTCACCAGCCCAAGAAAAGGATAGAAAGAATATATACTTACATTTCTGAAAAGAGGATCCAGCAACTCCCTCGCATTAGGAGCTGCTATAACTCTAAGATTTGGAGATTGCTGAGAAAGGGGCTTTAAGGTCTTCAAATGGCAGTGATCATCAAGGCTTTGTGTAATGAGTAAGCAATCAATTTCCGGAAGATCACTAAGCTGCAGCATAGTAGCATACCAGTTAGTGATGAAAGCACATAAATTCCCACAATGTAAAGTTTAAGAATAGGAGGAGACACAAGCATAAGAAAGAGGTAATCCATAAGTAGCTAGCATCTATCAAAAGAGACCTGGAAATTCTTCAACAACTTCTTAGCAGCATCATATAGCCAGGGAATTCCAAAATCCAAGTTACCCACCAAAATTGGATCAACCAATATGTTTATCCCACCCACACTCCACAGCCAACTATTTCCCTAAATCAAGCACTTCAAACATGTCAAGGGAAGGTCAAAAATTAGTCAAATTTAAGACAAGTTAAGGGAAAGAACAGGAAAACACACCTCTAAATATGTCAGTTTGAAGACATCAGTTGCAGAGAAACTCGACCCAATTGCGTTCTCTTCAGATACAACAGCAGAAACAGTCCCACCCCACCTGCAAATATTGAACTACTCTTGATCAGTAGTCCTCCCAGTATAAAGAACAAAAACAACAGTAAAAATGACCATGAAGAACACACAAACTGACCTAGAAGTTGAGGCCTTTAATGCGCTCGAGCTTGTGCAAATTGAACTGCTAAGACTTGAGATTAAACGGGTGGATGAGAAAACGAAGCTCAAGGGTCTTCTTGGGTGACATGGTTTGCTCAGTGGGAGAGAATTGCACAGTAGTCTGGCCATGGTTTCTCACTCTCACTCATCACTGTTGCCCCTCCAGAACCAGTGAATGTAATGCCACATTATTCACATAACATCTGACTCTAAACTCGCCACATGTCGCATGCTGACCCACAACATCCTTGTGTTCCAAAGCGCTTTCATTGTTTCATTTCTCTTTTGGTCGACTCACATCTCTAATCGTCAACGTTGTCCCTTGGCCGCAAAACACGACAATAGGTCACAATATCAGGTACATGAACAATAAATCAATTTTAATATAATAAATCTTATTTATATTAAATCAATACTGATACTAATTTGGGGTTGTTTCCATTTGCATACATAATTAATACTCCGCCTCTTGAAAAAAAAATGATGAATATTTTTTTCTTATGAAGTATTTGAATGTAAAAGTAATTCTTGCTTGAATTATTAATATTATTTTTTCTTGCAAAGTATTTTTTTTTTATTAAATTTGATGACGGTAAGTAAAATTTATTTTAATGAGACTTTAGTTTATTTATGAAAACTATAGTTATGTAAGTGAAGATATTTGAATTGTTTGTCTCACGAGGAAGGAAAAGAAATATTTGAATTACTATGGTTTGTATTTACCAATTCTCAATTTTTGATCAAATAATCTGTAAAACTTTACCTATTGAATATTATTATTTCTCAAAAATGCTATTGAGCCAGAAAATTTGACCGAATCTACCAGCCCGAATGATCTATCATATTACGTGGAATGTACAGCTCATCAAATTTTACTCTTCCTCTTTCATCTTTTAATCTTCTCCTTTACGTGTGAAATATCATAGTTAAAAAAATCGGATCGGATTGGCCAATTCAACTGATCAGATAGAGAATCGGTTTCCTCACAGGTTTGGGCTATGTTCCAGAACCGGTGAGGTCAAAAACCAGTAAACCGGTTCTAAATCGGTGAAACCGATCAAACCGGTACCAGTCCGTATAGTTATTCAGTTCTGATTCTTTTTTTTTTAACCGTATATGTTAAAATGACGTCGTTTTGTTATATATTTTACAAAAAAAAAAGGCGACGACTTCGTTTTTGTGTTTGAATGAAACCCCTCGTCTACGTCGTCTCTTACGTAGAAATCTAAAGGCAGAAAGGTGGAAACACGAAGGAGAGAACGTGAAAAACTTACGAAACGAACCCGGCGTCCAACACCCGGTGACCCATGGCAGAGAAAGTGTGACTTTGGTGACTTATTGCCATCGGAGATCCCTAAGGTAATTTCTACACCTCTGCATATAGTTTTTATTTTTTTGTCTGAGGTTTTTGTATTTGGATGCCGAGAATGGGGAAGGTTATGTGTGTGATTTGATCTTGCAGATGATTTTGATTCTTGTTTGTGCCGTATACACCATGTGGGTTGTAGCATTTTTATTTTTGTAGTTGCCGTTCAGTTGCCCATATAATGTTTGATAAAATGCTTCAAAAAGTTGTTCGTCTGCGTCTGCTCTGCATAATTTCATTTGTTTGTATGTCACACTGTGACACTGCATCTGCCCATAGCCCCATACACTGTGTCTATAGTTGACAGTTTGCATTTAGAAATTATATATATAAAGAATTTAAAATAATTTAAACAAAACACTTATCCCATAAGAGTGAAAAGTATATCAGATTGGTTACAAAAGATAGGCTACGTGCTAGACTAGGTCAGCACTCATACACAATGTACATATGCTCACTGAAGTTTCCTCTTTCATCATTCAATAATTTTAGCACTTCCCAGACAAATTCCAATTGTTTTTGGATAAACAATAAAACATGTTAAATCTGCACTTAGGTTTGACAGAAAAATATGCCATTTTTAATAAGAACCCAGGTTTTCTTAACCATGTTTGGAATACATCTTAGGTTCTGGAATGCATTGTTGAACTTGTGTTATTTATATGAATATAATATTTTTTTACTTTATGACATTATTTTGTTGTGTTACTTATATGAATGTAATATTTTTTTTATCTATGATATTATTTTTTTTATGTTTCAAATAATTTTATTATTGATTTATATTATATTTTTATAATTTATATTTATTTTATTACTATATATATATATATTATATTTATATTTATATAAAAATATAAATATATATTTAAATTATACTCCGGTTCGACCACGATTCGATCATTGAACCTTAAATTAGTATTCGACCAGTTCAATGACCGGTTCAATTTTCAGAACCTCGTGATATACACACGTTGTCTTGCCATCTGTTTCACTCAAGGTTCTGAAAACCGAACTAGTCATTGAACCGGTCTAGGTAACTGATTCAAGGTTCAATGGTCGAACCGTGGTCGAAACCGGAGTATAATTAAATATATATTTATATTTATATATAAATATATATAATTATTTATATAGTACTAAAAATAATAAAAATCAATAATAAATTATTTGAAACACAAAAAAATAATATCATAGATCAAAAAAATATTACATTCATATAAGTAACACAACAAAAAAATATCATAAAGTAAAAAAATATTACATTCATATAAATAACATAAGTTTAACAATATTCCATCAAAAGTAATCATAAAAAATTTCACAAATTATACAGGATCATCATAATCAGCATTAAGTTGTTGAATATTTTCATTAAAAAAGTCTTGTTCATCTCCACCATCATGATCATCATCAAATGAAGGCTGCATTGTTGCTTGACTTGCTTCAGCCATAACAAATTCAGTATCAATATCTCTGCCTTCTAAGAAAAATAAAAGACTTAGTTTAGTTAATAGTAATATTATAAATTATAATGCATAATATAAATACTTTTATATAGATTATAAGAATAAGACTTACCAACATGATAAGAAGGAATAACATTGTCTTGATAAATTAAATTTTCAATCTCTTCATTATCAAATTCTGGTTCAGGATCTTCTTCCATCACCTAAAAGTCAACATTATCAATACTTTCATAATCAATTAGGATCATAAGTCCTTTTCTTTCGATGCAGCCTAGAACAAATAAACAAAGTATTATAATAATTTTTCAGCTAACTTAACTAACCTAAAGTTTTAAACATAATAAATGACGCCATTAATATAGAAGTGTTAAATACTTAAATTATTAATATACCTGGATTTAAGACGTAAGTTGTAAGTGACATACACAAGATCATTAAGTTTTTGATGCTCTAACCAATTCCTCCTTTTAGTATGAATTTGTTCAAAAAAACTCCAATTTCGTTCGCATCCTGAAGAAGAAGCTGTTTGACTAAGGATACGATATGCTATCTTTTTTTAAATATGGAGTACTGGTGCCAAAAAATGTCCACCATTCATCTACATAGAAATAAATATAATTCTCAACATCAACCATCGATTATATATTATAAGTTTCAAAATATTAAAACAAATCAACATATAAAAATAAAATTACTTACTCGGTTGAAGTTCCTTAGCTGCTGTCAAAGCAGTAGGCCTATCAAAACTTTCCTTGAGCTGTCGATACATCTGTATCTCCTTCATTTTCTTTAAGTGGATCATTGCAAAGACTTTTTATATCAAACAAGTTAAGTAAACCTTGCATGATCCTGTGCTTCTCAATGAATTTCTCATCATAAAAGAAAGCAGGATTTAAAAAAGTAAGATGCTGCATGGAGATTCTGATGCAAGTGCTTATCTCATCGAGCCTTAATGATTTCTGTATAAGGCTTGTACAAGTTTTTTCCTATTCTTAAACATATGCTTGATATCATTTTTTGCCCTTTGCATGCCTTCATATACATATTCCAATGAAGGTTTTTTCATCAGCATCCACTATTCTCAACAATCTAATTAAAGGGCCTACAATCTTCACCGTAGTAAAGCAATCATGCCAAAACTTATTATACAGGATAATATCACTAACAGCTTTCCCGCTAACACTTCTTCCCAATTTGTGTCCAGTGAAGTGCTTGTCTACAACTAAAGCTTGCAAGTATTCATTGTGTTCATAAATACTTTTTTAAAGTAATAAAAACAGTAGCAAAACGAGTAGCTCCTGGACGAACAATTTCCTTCCAATCTGGCCTTTTTCTAAGCCAAGACAAAAACACCATATGATTGTAAACAAATATTGTTGTCTTTGAAGCACGGGATGCAAGGTTAGCTACATGGGGCATGTTGCTAATATCTTTCAAAATGAGATTAATGCAATGGGCAGCACAAGGAGACCAAAAAATATGTTCATACTTATCATGAATATGTCTCCCAGCTGCCACATAATTAGCTGCATTGTCAGTCACCACATGCACAACATTACTGGGCCCAACCCATTCAATAACATCAACAAACAAGTTAAATAATGTTGTGGCATTTTTCACCATGTCTGAAGCATCAACAGATTTCAGAAATGATACACCAGTAGGACAATACACTAAAAAATTAATTAGAGTTCGTTGTCTTTGATCAGTCCAACCATCAGCCATAAGTGTACAATCAGTTTCTTTCCATGAACTCCGATAACTATCAACAAGTAGCTGACACTCATTCTAAGATCTCCCAATAAGTGAATCCTCATTTCATCATAAGATGGACCTTTAAAACCAAGTCCAATAGCAGCAATACCATCCAATGCAGCTTGAAAATAAGGTGATTGAATTGCATTAAATGGAATGCCTGCATCAACCATCCATCTGGCTATTCCCAATTTAGCTTTATGTATGACCTCTTTGCTAGCAAAAATACTTTTTAAACTTGGTTGGGCTCCTGGAGTTGTCCTTGGTGCAAAATATTTACCAATTGGTTGGGAAGCAGTTGCTTTTCGCTTGCCTTTGTCTCCAATATGCTGCATCTTAGTTGGTAGAGGTGAAGGAGTAATCATTTCTTGTTCTTCTTGTTCTTCTGCTTCATCATAATCATCACCAAAGCTCACTTTATCATCTTTATTTTTTTTTACTTGTTCCAAATGTGCTAACATTTGGCACTTAACATCATAAAGAACTTTTTTGCACAGAGCTATTTGTCTTTGTTTTCCTGCAAGATGCTCCTTCATCTTATTAATCCATCCTCCTTTATACCGTGTCAAACAAAACATACAAGTGTACACTGGCTTCCCATTTTCATGAGCTAAACTAACATGTTTCCATGCTGGATCACTTTCTCCACGACTAGAACCTGAGGAGGGTTGCTGGTCAACAGTATTACTTTCTCTTGTCTGATTATTAGAATTATCCATATCTGAATAAAGAGGGGATAAATAGCTTAGACTTCATGCCTAAAAAAATATCTAAACTAGCCTAAGCTTAAAATAATTGAATTTAAGGGGCAGTAACAGCAGTTACCTAAAATTAAAAGAAACTGCAATCAGATGGCTGTTGTGATGCAAGAATATAAAAAAATTTCTATGGATGTCTAAGGGCTTACTAAAGCTAATGAAGTAATGCTAGGCTTCAATGGCCTGCGGCAAAAATAAGTGAAATTTTTCGTTTACAAAGATATTTCATGTAGGCAAAATTTAATACTGAACCAACATAAAAACACCAACTGTCAACATCAATTTCGCAATTCTGGTTGCAGTGAACAACTCTTTGAAGCATTTTACCAAACACTATATGTGCAACTAAACAACAATTATAGAAACAAAAATGCTACAACTCACATAATGTACACGGCACAAATAACAATCAAAACCATCTGCAAGATCAAATCAAGCACACAATCTTCTCCATTCTCGGCATCCAGATACAAAAACGAAAAACCTCAAAAAATAAAAATAAAAATGTGCAGAGGTGTATTCGTGTATACCTTGAGGATCTCCGATGGCGATAACTCACAGTAAGGAGTCGAGGACGCAGACGCAGCGAGGGTTTCCGCTTCCGCCGTGAAGCCTTCGTTTTCTGACGGTAAGAGACGCGGAGTGGAGGACGCAGACGGACGTACGAGGGTTTCCACTTCCGCTTCAGCAGCGAGGGTTTCTGCTTCCGCCGCGAAGCCTTCGTTTTCTGACGGTAAGAGACGCGGAGTCGAGGACGTAGACGGACACACGAGGGTTTCCGCTTCCGCTTCCGTAATGAGGGTTTCCGCTTCTGTCGCGAAGCCTTCGTTTTCTGACGATAAGAGACGAGCAGTCGACGATGCAGACGCACGTACCAAGGGTTTTTATTCCACCGCGAGCCTTCGTTTTTTGACGGTGAGAGACGAGCGAGCAGCGACGAGCCGACGACGACGCGCGAGACACTGAGGGATTCGATTCCGCAGCAAGGGTTTCGGTTTTCATTCAAACCGAAATGACGTCGTCCGCTTTTTTTTTTTTGAAAAATATATATTAAAATGACGTCGTTATGACGTAAAGTGTTAAAAAAAAAAGGCAAAACCGGACAACCCTACCGACCGGCTCCGGTTTGACCGGTTTGAGACCGGTTCACCGGTTTTTGACTTTAACGGTTTTGGAAGATAACCCGAACCGGTTAGGGAACCGGTTCCCAGTCCGACCGGTCGAACCGGCCGGTCCAGTCCGGTTTTCAGAACATTGGTTTCACTGTCATAGTAAAGCCATCAATCGGGTAATGTAAGTTTCGGTGAATTTCTTAACGGCTTTTTAAGCATAGTGAATCGTTATAATGGTATCATTCTTCTGAAACTTATCCTGGGCATTACGACTACCGATAAGAACAATGGCGGTGGCAAGGCCATTATCGATGAGGGAGACATCGTTAACGGCACTGATCAAGTTTTTTCCTCTTGGAGCGTGTTGAAGTAGAAATCATTGGGTTATTGGAAGAACCAGAGCTGCTACTTATTCAGAGCGGCGAGAACAGATCGACAGTGGCTATTGAAGCTGCCATTCTAATATCAATGCTTCAAGCTTTCTAATGTTTTTTTGTCTTATCATCTGTATCTAAAAATTTATTGGACTCTGACTAATTTAATTTGAATCGAATAAACCACTTAGATAAGATAAAGCTCTCAAACCTAAGACTTTACTTACCGAGAATAAGTTCCTTACCACCTAATCAACCATTGATTGGTTCAAGCTTTTAAATTTGCTTTAAAAATAATAATTACATAATGATATGTAATTAAAATTTAACTTGGCTGCCACCTCACCTAAGTAACTTGCCACACCAGGAATTTGGTCAAATTTTTTTGATTGAATAGCAATTCTCATTTTCTTTAGGTGGCCACTTGAAATTTGTTTACAGTCAACACTAAGATGGAAATTTTTGTTTAAGAAAAAAAATATTGAAAAACAAGATAATGAAACTATAATACCAACATACTTAGTTACTTAGGCAAATAAAATTTTCAAATTTAGTCAATTTAATTAAATTAGTTATACCTAACCTTGAATTTGTAAATATTTTTTAACCATGCATAAGAAACTAAATAAATAATTTAATTTCCTTTTTTGCCCTCTTAATGTGGTTTAAAATGGAGTGAAAATAGTGGGAATTTTCTATGATGCGCATCCCCTTTTAGTGCAGGATTCACATGGTCTTTTTGCAAACATCTACAGAATTTGTGGATTAAGTTCTATTTATTTGCGCAAATTATACTAATAAATATGTAACTCATAAAATAATCACTAGGTTGCAACTTTTTTTTTACATATTTACGGAAAATATGTATCTTAATCAATAAAATTAATTAATCAATTAAAATAACATATTAGTTTCCGAAATTCATATAGCTAGGTCCCGCTTGAATAGAGGAAATTTCGTAATGGCATGACCTAAAATGGCAATTTATTAGCCCAAATACTTTTCTTAATACTTCACAAAAACACCTTTTATTTTGTTTTTTTTTATCGACGTGACCTTTTATTTTGTTTATATATATTTATACAATATCAAATATCACTTATATTAATCATCTTTATATTAACTTAAAGGTAAAAAGAGTAATGTGAAAGAGTCCTAGCTACAAGAAAATGTGAAAGTGGTTCAAGTTTACTTTTGTATTATAAATATCTTAGTCCTTGGAAGATTGGGTAGGAAAATTGTGTTTAACAGCCCGCCATGACTTCGACTCGCGTAGTTCTCTATTTTTTAATTATTTTTTAAAATTTCTTTGCTCTTATGGTCAAATTAAATAAATTTTATACCTGTTGATAAAGAAGGCCAGCTTCTGCAGATAATTTCCACGAAAATGGTGGGGGTAGGGAAAATAGATATAGGCATAAAATATAGGACAGGTAATCAACAAACTTATCGAAACCATCTTAATTTACCGTACAAATTCAACATGGATGTTAGAAAATCCAATTTAAAACCATGCAATTAATTCTTCAGGGTAGAGCTTGAGCGTTATAACAATTTGTTTGGTACATATTTGATGGGTCGAGTATTCCACATGAATCAATAGCATGTTGGGATTTATACACACAAATATAATTACTCGTCTTATTCATGTTAATTTTGGTATATTAGACTCATCTTTTAGATGCAAAATAGAGGAAGTAGGAAGAGGATAGCTAGAGATACAATAAACAAGCCCGGGCAGGACGGCAGGTCAGTGCAAACCTTGAAGTTTAGTGGTTACTCTAATATCGTATGTGAATTGTGCAGGTAAGTATTTTGTTGGCAAACATATGGAGTCGTATATCACAGATTTAATTTATAACAATTGGTGTTTTTTATTAAAAATAGCCAACATGCAAGGAAACAACTAGAGCGACAAGAAAGATAACTACTTGATATCAGAATAGAAAACTAAGAGAGGTGTTGTGGTCCTTTCTTCCGGTACTCCAAGTTCAGTGTGCTCGTAGATTCTTAATTTGGTTGGGGACAACAAAGACACTTTGATGATCAAGTTAATCATCAAATATGAAAAACTTTTCCAATGGAGTGGTCTACGTGAGAGAGAAAAGTTCCCTTTCTTGAAGAGTTAGGACCCATTATCAATAAACAAAGAAGTGGTTCTCCTTAATTGGACTTGGGCTTCTATAATTAGGTTAACTCACCCGCGAGAGGTTATATGTACTGAGAGAATGTCAAAAGTTGTTGGGGGTATGCTATAGATGCCAAAGCATAGGTCGCAAATCCAATTTTGATTTTTGTAAGTAGGAGAAATGGTGATTGCACAATAATATTCAAAATCTACGCACAAATGTGACCTAGAAAAAGATTAGGTGGGCCCCATGACCTAAGATGTAGCCATAAAATACTTTGGATGATGAATTCATTATGGGAGAAAAAATTAAGTCAGTAAAAATCCCAAGCGCTGCCCTTTCTTTTTCCTTGTGGATGAACAAATAAAATGTGGACTGAAGTTTGAAGTGAATATTGTAATTATTAACCTTGGTTTTGGGAGCTGGCCAGCTTTGCATTTTCATTCCTTTTATACAACTTTAGAATATTTTGTGGTATATATACAACTTTAGAATATGAAATAATGCTTTATGCTAGAATTTTTTTAGGGATTTGAAATTTGGCTAGAATGAATTAGATATTTAATACTTATGAGGTGTTGACATAGTGATAAGTGAGTTATATTTTCAAACATAAGAATTATAGTTTAATTTTTAAGAATTGTATTTTATAAAAAAAGTCATACTATTATCACTTGTAGTTTGAGAATATTAAGATTATGAAACAGTTCAAATGAATCGAATCTTGTAAAGATATTTTGATTTAAAAACAAAAAATATTTACTCATGGAATTATTGAAGTGTGGAACTCTTCGCCAGACAAGCCAACACCTGCAGCACCGTCATTCCCTGCTATTTTGATTTATAATATTCTCGATACTTTTCTGATTCAATTATCCAAAAAGAGAGCATATATAGCTTAAGATTTGAGGCAAAGTTGAAAATAAATAATTAATTCCAATTCTATTATGCTTCCATGCAGTAAAGAAGGATTCGATTATATGAGTGAATTCTTTTGCATATGAGCTTTGATATGATATGATATGATTCGTTAATTTCGACTGAAAAGAGATTATTTCCATTCAAATGGAGAGAGGGAGAGGGCTATGACCTATGAGTAGAATAAGAGTGAAAAGAAAAAAAAAACAACAATTAATTAATTTAAGCAATGTCACCAAAGTTACCTCACTTAGGTTTCTTGCAGAATCAAGTCCTTTGAAAGAAAAGTCCCCAAAGAATCAAACAGCTCAAGCTCAGCGATAATGATAACTAAGCTTTGCCACTACTCTCTCTTTTTCTTTTTTTTTTTTTCCTTGATTGCTACAACTCATTTAAGATGCCAGTTTAGTGGGTATTTTTGAATGTCCCATTCTATTTCACCAAAATAACTGCATGATACCTGAAGTATAATTATTAGAGAGCATCAACAATGACCAGATGTGATAATGACTTAAATGATTCTTTTTTTGGTACATAAGGATTTAAGAATATGTTTGAAACTATAAATTTTAAGAAGTGATTTGATATATACATAAAATTTTTTGTTCTAAAGATTATAAAATAAGAATTAATTTAATTTTACAATAACTTGTAAGAATAAAAATGATTTTTAAATCAAATTAAACTACTTCAACTTAAATCAAATTAAATCAATTCTATTTTTTTTATTGATTTTAAACATAGTGTAAATGATTTGATAATTAGGCACCTCAAGAAAAGAAGGATAAAAATAGTATATATTTACATTTCTAAAAAGAGAATCCAACAACTCCCTCGTATTAAGAGTTGTTATAACTTTACCGAATGTTTAGTGTGATGAAAAGAAAAAAAATAAAACATACAAAATTTCTAAAATTAAAATATAAAAAAATTCTCATTCTCCTCGCATTCTGTCCCTTTTCCCATTACCAAATATATACTAAGGTTTGGAGATTAGTGAGTGAGGGGCTTTAAGGTCTTCAAATGGCAGTGATCATCAAGGCTTTGCGTGATGAGTAAGCAATCAATTTCCGGAAGATCACTAAGCTGCACTATATTGGCATACCAGTTAGTGGTGAAAGCACATAAATTACCACAATGTAAAGCTTAAGAATAGAAGGAGACACAAAGCATAAGAAAGAGGTAATCCATATGTAGCTAGCATCTATCAAAAGAGACCTGGAAATGCTTCAACACCTTCTCAACAGCATCATATAACCAGGGAATTCCAAAATCCAAGTTACCCACCAAAATTGGATCAACCAATATGTTTATCCCACCCACACTCCAAAGCCAACTATTTTCCTAAATCAAGCACTTCACACATGTCAAGGGAAAGTAAAAAACTAGTCAAATTTAAGACGAATCAAGGGAAAGAACAGGAAAACACACCTCCAAATATGTCAGTTTGAAGACATCGGTTGCAGAGAAACACGACCCAATTGCGTTCTCTTCATACACAACAGCAGAAACTACTCTTGATCGTAATGGTCCTCTATTTATCGTTTGGTATCCTCTAAGCGGTAAATATTATAATATAATTAATATTATTTAATTTTATATAATATTTAAATAAAATAATATATAAAATAATATCTAATTAAAATAATTTTATTTAACATTAATTTTATAACATATAAAAATTAAATTATTTTATTTTATATAATCTTATATAATTAAAATTAAATAAAATTATTTTATTTAAATAAATCACAATATAATATTTGTTCAAATATAAAAGATATTAATTATATTATATTCTTTTTTTTTATGTATAATATATCAAACGAAGAATGAAAGACAAAAACGACGATGACACTGACCATGAAGAAATAGAGAGACACAAAAATTGACCGGAAGTTGAGGCCTTTAATGTGCTCGAGCTTGTGCAAATTGAACTACTAAGACTTGAGATTAAACGGGTGGATGAGAAAACGAAACTCAAGGGTCTCCTTGGATGGAAGCTCTTATTTATTTCGAAAATATTATTACATTCAGTTCATTTAAATTGTATAAAAAATAGTTTAATTAAATATAAAATATAAAATAATAAAATTTATATTAAATTTCGACTATTTAATATAATATTCTAAATTTACTATAGTATTTTTCCTCCTTAGAATGACATGGTTTGCTCAGCGGAAGAGAATTGCACTGTACTGTGACGATGGTTTCTCACTCACTCACTCATCACTGTTGCCCCTTCCAGAACCAGCGAATGTTATGCCACATTATTCACATGACATCTGACTCTACATTCGCCACATGTCGCATGCTGACCCACAACATCCTCGTGTTCCAAAGTGCTTTACTCGCATCTCCAATCGTCAACGTTGACCCTGCCAGCAGAACACGACAATATCAAGCACATGAACAATAAATCAATTTTAATATAATAATCTTATTTATATTAAATTAATGCCCCGGGATTGTTTCCATTTGCATAAGGAAAATGTTACTTAAACACCTTATTTCAGTGTATATTTAATAAGAAGAAAAAGAAAAGTATAAATTGAAAATGAGAAATTTTTAATAATTTAATTTAAAAAAATTTATGTTTCATTTCATTTTATTCTTTTTTTTTATCACATTAAACGTTCACTTATATCATTTTTTTACACTTTTATATTTGAGAAAAGAAAGATAAAGAGAGTATATTGAAATATGTATTTTTCTTGTTTTATTACAGAAAAAAAGTGTTGTGAAAATATAGAGTAATAAAAATGATGTATAAATAATATTGTTATTTGTATAAATAATTAATACTTTGCCATTTCAAGAACATATATATTTGAATTGTACATCTCATACGGGGAAGAAAAAAAAATATTTGAATTATTATAGTTTGTATTTACCAATTCTCAATTACTCTCATTTCAATTTTTGATGGGTCGCGTATTCCAGATGAATCAATAGCATGTTGGGATTTGCACACAAATATAATCATTCGTCTTTTTCATGTTAATTTTGGTATATTAGACTATCTTTTAGATGCAAAATAGAGGAAGTAGGAAGAGGATAGCTAAAGATGGAATAAACAAGCCTGGGCAAGACGGTAGGTCAGTGCAAACCTTGATGTTTAGAGGTTACTCTAGTATCGCATGTGAATTCTGTAGGTAAGGCAAACATATAGAGACGTATACAACATATTTAAGTCATAATAATGAGTACTTTTATTAAAAACTGACCAACATGGAAGGAGACAAAAAGTGACCAAAAAGATAATCACTTTCTTTTTGGTTAGGGGGTGGGGAAGTGGATCGTCCCATTATTAGGGATCAATCCTTGGTGCAGTGGTTTTAAGGTCACTACCTTGACATCGTATTAAGGCTTAGAACCGCAAAAGATAACCACTTGATGTCAGAATAAAAAACTATGAGAAGGGTTTTGGTCTTTGCTTCCGGTACTCCAAGTTCAGTGTGCTGGTAGATTTTTAATTTGGTTGGGGCAGAGGTGTTTACAAAAACACAGCAACGATCAAGTTAGCTATCAAATATGAAAAACTTTTCCAATGGAGGAGATGTGTGTGGTCTATATGTGAGAGAGAGTGACAGAGAGTCTGAGGAAGAAAAATTCCCTTTTCTTTTTGTAGGAGAGAAGTTCTCCTTAATTGGGCTTGGGCTTCTACAATTAGGTTAACCCATGCATATACACAAGAGGTTATATGCACTGAGACTCTGTTAGAAGTTGGTGGGGTATGCTGGAGAGTAGAGATTAGATGCCAAGACATGGGTTGAAAACCCAACTCTGATTTTTGTAAGTAGCTAACTTAGAGTAATGGGGATTGCACAATAATCTTCAAAATCTACATACAATGTGACCTAGAAAAAAAATTAAGTAGAGCCCCATGAACTAAGATATAGCCATACAATACTTTGGATGATGAATTCATTTATCCATGCGGGAGAAAAAATGAAGTCAGTAAAAATCCCAAGCGCTGCCCTTTCTTTTTCCTTGTGGATGAATAAATAAGATGTGGACTGAAGTTTGAAGTGAATCTTGTAATTATTAACCTCGGTTTTGGAAGCGGGTAGCTTTTCATTCTCATTATTTACATACAATTTTACATTTGGTATATGAAATGATAAGTTTATAAAATTAGAATAGAATATGATAGAATGACAGTTCTTAATTCATAATTTATTAATTTTTAGAATAAAATACTTTTTTGAATTATTTTATTATTTGATACATAAGAATCAATTGAAATAAAATTAAAGTTTATATAAATAATATAAATATTCCTTTTGAAAAAAAATCATATATATATATATATATATATATATATCATTAACAATAAGTTTAATTTTTTTATAATTTGATTAGAACAAATGTTATCTTTTAAAAGAATAACACTATCACTTAAGTAAATAATTCATATTTATTTTTTCTATAAATAAATTTTTAAATCAAAAGACAAAAAACTAAAACTTATAATGATAAACTAAAATACCATTAAAATTAATATATAATCAAATATATAAAATTTATCTTTATAAAAAGTCATATAATGTTTTAGGTTTAAGAAGGATAATTTGTCTAAATTTAAAAAAAAAAATTCAAGGGTATTTTTGGAAGAAAAAATTTTAATCCAATTCTATAGAGCACGGAATTCCAATCTAATTTCTCCTAGAAGAAATAAATTCTATGCTCTATTCTTAATTTTGTGGAATGTGATATAGAATGGAATCACTATTTATTGAATTTTTTGTTTAAACAAATATGAGATTTCCCCATTTCATGAAAAGGATAAAGAATGGAATTACCATTCGTTGCTAACAAACATGGAATAGAATTTGAAATAATGTTTCACGCTAGAACTATTTTAGGGATTTGAAATTTGGCTAGAAAGAATTAGATACAAGTCTACTCATGGAGGTCTCTCGTAAATATGGATTATTTAAGCGTTGAACTCTTCACTAACAAGCCAACACCTGCAGCACAAGCATTTCCTGCTGTTTTGATTAGTAATATTCATGATACTTTTCCGATTCAGTTATCCAAAAAGAGAGCATATATGCTTAAGATTTGAGGCAAAGTTGAAAATAATTAATTATTTTCAATTCAATTATGCTTGCATGCAGAAAAGAAGGATTCGACTAAACGAGTGATATCTTTTGCATATGAACTTTGATATGATATGATACGATTCGTTTCAACAGAAAAGAGATTATTTCCATTCAAATGCAGAGAGGGAGAGAGCTATGACCTATGAGTAGAATAAGAGTGAAAGAAGAAAAAAAAAAAACTAAGTAATTAATTTAAGCAATGTCACCAAAGTTGACCCTAGCAACCTCACTAAGGTTTCTTGCAGAATCAGTCTTTGGAAAGAAAATTCCCCAAATAATCAAACACCTCAAGCCCAGCGCTAATGATAATTAAGCTTTGCGGCTTTGCCACTACTCTTTTTTAGGATGCCAGTTTAGTGGGTATTTTGAATGTCCCATTCTATTTCACCAGAATAACTGCATGATACCTGAAGTATAATTATTAACAATGACCAAAAAATGATGTGATAATGACTTAAATGATTTGATTGCCAGAAGATTTGCATTTTTATGTTTTTATAGTTATAAGTTTAGATTTAAGAAACAAAGTGCAACGGTAATACTATGTTAGAGATTTTTTTTTTGAAGTTTTTAAAATTTTTTACGTATTAACTATTTTTTTTAATCATGATTGTGAACGTAGCTAAATTGAAAGTATGGACTTTTTGTTTTGATAATGTAACATAAGAGATCATGTCTAAATTATTCATACATGAGAATTTGTGTAAATTGGCTTATTTATTAATATATGAAAAGTTAAAGGGTCAATCAATCACAAATCCATGAATTGCTCAAAATATTTACTTATAAAGTCTTTATGGGGATTTGTGTAAATTAAGATATTTATTGTTATAGTTTTGTAGGAATTAACTTTATCAAGGATTATGAATAAAAATAGTAATTTTATTTCATACTTATTTTATATAATAAAAAATTTATATATTTATTAACAAAAATATACATTTAAATAATAATTTTATTTCATACTTTATTTTACAAAATTAATAATGAAGTATGGAATTTCCTTGTCTAAGAGAGATGATAATTAGAATTTCAAATTTCATGAAATTATATTTAATTTTTCTTTTCTCAATATATTCTAATTAGTTTTACATAATAATAATTATTATCCTTATTAAATTAAAACCACTTAAATCCTACGAAGATTAGAGAATGCTATTATCACTAAATAATTTAAATGTGAGATAAAAATGGTTAAAGTTTGTTGAATATATTGTATATTTGTATCAAATGGCAATATGCAAACTTCAAATTTTTTTCTAAAGTAAAATAATATATTTCTTTTTTTTAGTGACAATAATAATTATCGCTAATTAAGTTATAAAAAAAAGCTTGAAAATTACTCTAAAAAAGTATATTCATATTGTGTACATAAGATATACATTAAAAAAATAAACTTTTTTTAATTTTTTTATAATTTACTTCAACTTTAATTTTATATCATATTAATTTCATGTACCAATTTAAAAATTACTAAATCATGAATTGAAAACTAACATTCTATTTCATTCTAATTTTATGTACAAACCATGACTTAAGAGAAATGGAAAGTAATAGAAAGTTTTACATTCATTTAATGCAAAGGGTAATTGTGTGGGGTCAGCGCTAATATTTATAAAAAAATATTATTCTGTTAAATAATGATATCATTTTATTAAAAATAATTATTGTCATGTTATATTTGTTAAAAACTAAGTTTTTCTCTAAAAATAACTATATAATCTACATTGAAATAGCTACACTACGGGAACTTCAACTATAAACTAAGTAGATGTTTAAAAAAACTTAATTGTTAAAAATTATTTTTTTAAAAAACTCTCTTAATAAAGTTTTAATCATAAACTGTTTTAAATATAAAATAAATTAATTTAAATATATATTAAAATATTTTCTTTTTTAAATTATGGGTGCAGCTATCCTTAAAATATGTTTGAATGAAAAAGAATGAAAAAAAAAATTTCATTTTAAGTAAACATTTATCTTATTTAAGAATTTTTTAAAGTAAAAAGGTAAAAATAAGAGATATATAATATAATTTTTAAATACTTTATTATTTATTTTTATAAATATTTTAAAATTTCTTAATTTAAGAGTAAAAAATATTTCCCTACCCTGAACTCTTCGATATAAAGAGATTATTTCCATTCAAATGGAGAGAGGGAGAGGGCAATGACCTGTGAGTAGAATAAGGGTGAAAAGAGAAAAAAAAAAAAAGATAAAAAAACAATTAATTAATTTAAGCATTGTCACCAAAGTTGCCTCACTTAGGTTTCTTGCAGAATCAAGTCTTTTGAAAGAAAAGTTCCCAAAGAATCATACAGCTCAAGCCCAGCGATAATGATAACTAAGCTTTGCCACTACTCTCTCTCTCATTTTTTTTTTCTTGATTGCTACTACTCATTTAAGATGCCAGTTTAGTGGGTATTTTTGAATGTCCCATTCTATTTCCCCATAATAACTGCATGATGCCTGAAGTATAATTTTTAGAGCACATCAACAATGACAAGAAAAAATGATGTGATAATGACTTGAATTATTCTTCTTTTGGTACATATATAATGACTTAAATGATTTGATAATTAGCCATTTAACCATCGTGCATTGTTATGTTTTTAGTTATAAATTTTAGACTTAAGCAACAAAGTGCAACGGTAATATCATGATTGTGTAGTTAAATTGAAAGTATGAACTTTTTTTTTTTTAATTTTGTTTAGGTAACATAAAAGATCATGTCCAAATTCGTAATGAGAATTTCGCCTGTCTATTAATGTATGAAGAATCAAAGAGTCAGTCAATCACAAATTAAAGAATTGCTTAAAATAACTACTTATATATGAAGTCATCATGGGAATTTGTGTAAATTAAAATATCTATTATTATGATTTGTAGGAGCCAATTTTAATAAGAAGTGACCTCTTTATTTTACTATTTTCTTTATAAAATTTTAAAAATAAAATTAAAACAATGTAATATTTTTATAATTATAACTAAAAATATATTAACTAAAAATAAAAAACAAAACAAACCAAATACCCTCTTATATATTTGTTAACAAAAATATACGTAGAATAATAATTCTATTTCATGCTTCTTTTATAAAATTAAAAATAGATATAAAATCTATTCTGTCTAAGAAATGTGAGATTGAATTTTATGTTTCATGAAATTATATTTAATTTTTTTTATCAATATATCCTGATTAGTTTTACAAAATAATAATTATTACCAAAATCACTTAAATCCTATGAACAATAAAGAGTCCCCCCCCCAAAAAAGAAAGTGCTATCACTAAATAATTTAAATGAGAGGCAAAAGGTGATTAAAGTTTAATGAATATATTATATATTTGTTTTAATGACAATGAATAAATTTCAATTTTTTTTTACAAATAAAACGATGTATTTCTTTTTTTTAGTGACAATAATTATTATTATTAAGTTATAAAAAAAATTAAACATAAACATTACTCTAAAAAATACTTTCATATTATATATATAAGATATACATAAAAATTTATTTTTTTATTTTTTATAAAAATATTTCTGGTATTTATATTAATTCTTAATTTTATATACTAATTCAAAAATTACTAAATCATGAATTAAAAGTGAACATTCTATTTCATTCTCGCTCTAATTTTATGAACATATCATCACTTAAGAGAATTGGAAAGCAATAGAAAGTTACAGTCATTTAATGCAAAGGGTAGTTGAGCGGGGTCAGCGCTAATATTTATAAGAAAAAAAAAGAATTTTATTCAGTTAAATAATGAAATTGTTTTATTAAAATAACTATTATCATGTTATATTTGTTAAAATTTAAGTTTTTCTAATGTAATTACTATATATTCGACTCTGAAATAGCTACGTTACCGGATCTTCAACTATAAACAAGATATTTCCTTTTTTAAAATCATGGGATTGAAAGAAAAAAAAAAGAAAAATATTTTATTTTAAGTAAGCATTTATCTTATTTAAGAATTTTTTAAAGTAAAAGAAATAAAATAAGATATTATATATAATATAATTTTTTAATACTCTCTTATTTATTTTTAGAAATATTCTAAATTTTCTCAATTTAAAAATAAAAAATTATTTCCTGTCCCAAACTCTTTGTATCGAAAAAATATATCTTCAGATACGGAAATCTCAACTGAAAATGGGATATTATCAAAATTTGTGGGTAAAAGAAGAAAACAAAAAATTATATATAAAATAATTTAACAAATTAAAATTAAATATTAAAAAAATGAAATTAGTCCTGAAATGCAAAGAAAGTCATAGGGTATCACTTTGTTTAAAAAAAAAACAATTTTTAATTCATTTTTGTGTGGTATAGAGGACTCCCCGCAGTCATCTTTCTGCCTCAAGAATTCCTTACTGGGGTACTCTTCTCTTGCAACCATTGAAAGAGAAACATGAGACCCCCCTCCGCCAACTTTGACATTGACAGCATGCCAATAAACTTTAATCATAAACCCAGAAATATATGGCTTCTTTAGGGCAAAAAAAAAAGGGCCACTGTCAAGAAGGGTAATGATTAAAGATTAGATCCCTTTCGCCCTCATCAGCAAAACGTTTCCATGATTGGTCAATTCCAAAAATATTAACAAATCTTTCAGAAAGGCCCTTAGGAGGAAAATTTATAGTGCAATTTGATCATTTTCTACATTACACGTACATGTGATCCTCTAATTCCTCAGCATGCAGACCAGTTCATATACCCCACTAGAAAAGTGGGAAGTTTCTATGGTGTGCCCCCTAACAGCACCATAAAAATAAAATGATCAAATCAAGTGATGTTCCTTCACAAAAATGATTCTCTGAGTTATCTTTTTACAACGGAGATCCATAAAGAAAAAGATTATTCTACAAGTTTCCTACACTGTATGTGGGCAGGATTTGAACTGGGTAGAGGTGGAAATATAAGCAGATAGTGATGAAAAAAGAATTCCTGAGATCATCTCCATTCACAGTTGGGTTTAGTGGGGTTTACCTCATCTTGCCACTAATTTAGAGGGGCTTGCTGTGCCTCCAAAAAAACTAGTTCTTTGAATTCAGCTACCTTATCTTGTTTTGATTTAACTCAGTCACAGGCTGCACAAAAAAATTCAGTCATAGGCTCTCAATAAGCAGCAAAAACAAGTGCATGACGAGTGGAAAGTAACCAATAGGCGTCAGGGCACAGAGGTTTTATCATTATTTCATCAAAACATTTGCTATAGCCGCCACATATAAGTGATTCACTTCACTTCCATTCCAACATCCAAGCGGGGCCTCTTTCTCTGCTCTTCTTTGTGAGTTGGTTAAGATGGTCTCAGCTTCTTCTCCCACTTCTAAGGTAATTCCATTCTAGTTTATGTCTATAATCTCTTGGCCTGGCCATTCTCTTACTCTTTCACTAGATTTCTCATTCTTGGTGCACCTTCTACACTTGCAGGAAGTTCAATCAGATGAAAAATGGGTGGACAGTGGCCCAACTCGCTGCGCCAAATGGTGGTACTCAACTTTCCACACTGTGACAGCCATGATAGGTGCAGGTGTTCTCAGCCTGCCCTATGCCATGGCATATCTAGGATGGTAAAATGGAAGATAATAGCTTTAACCCACCACAAAAATTGACAACATGACTTATATGTATAGCTGAAAGTAACCTCTCTTTTCTCTTCTTTGCAGGGGTCCAGGGACCATGATGATGTTGCTGTCTTGGTGTCTGACTTTAAACACAATGTGGCAAATGATCCAGCTACATGAGTGTGTTCCAGGGACTCGTTTTGATCGCTATCTTGATCTTGGTCGACATGCTTTTGGACCAAAACTTGGACCATGGATTGTGCTCCCCCAGCAACTAATTGTTCAGGTTGGGTGTGATATTGTCTACATGGTTATTGGGGGGAAGTGCCTGAAGAAGTTCATGGAGATAGCATGCATAAATTGCACGCAACTGAGGCAGTCGTACTGGATTCTGATTTTTGGTGCCATCCATTTCTTTCTGTCTCAGCTTCCCAATTTCAATTCTGTTGCTGGTGTTTCTTTAGCAGCAGCTGTGATGTCATTAAGGTACTTCTTGATCCCCACTTGTCTAGTCTTTTCTTGAACACTAGCTTTTGAACTTGATTATTTATCAGTCCTGAGTGCCTGCTGAGCTAGCTTGACATTTTATTTTATATCCATAAAAGAAGATCCCAGGGGATATAATTTGCATTGTTGCCAAACAAATTTACCCATGAGAAAATTAAATCTCTCTCCCGAGAAACTCACAGAATTTGACAGAGTCTAAATATGGGTAGAAGATATCAATAACTATACCCTTTGGGTTTGTTTGTGAAGTTCTTTTATGATGAAATAAATCAGAAGCAGAGGCATGTGGCCTCCCAGGCCAATACTGGATCTTTGCTTGAACTTGGGTTGAATTAATTACAAGTAAAATTTAGTTTTGTGAATCCAGTTGCACCTAATTAAGATGGAATTCTTACATACTACAATGCCATATGACACAGTTGATCAGGCTGCTGATATTATATACTCCCAAATTATACTACTTTGTTAGGCCTGAGCAATGAGCCACCACTTCCCTGCCATGCCAAAATTCACAAACCAGATGTTCTTTCTTTTCCTTACTATTTTTGGTAGTTTTCATGAAGTGCAAACAAGAATATGATGTGATAAAAATAAAGTGACTATTATTTCAAAAAAGCTACCTTACTTTCATGGGGTTTTGATTGCAGCTATTCAACCATAGCCTGGGTGGCTTGCTTGAACAGAGGTCGAATTGATAATGTCAGCTATGACTACAAGAAAACCAGCACAACTGACCTCATGTTCCGGGTCTTCAATGCACTAGGTCAAATCTCATTTGCATTTGCTGGCCATGCAGTGGCCCTTGAAATTCAGGCCACAATTCCATCAACCCCTGAGAAACCCTCAAAGATACCAATGTGGAAAGGTGCTGTTGGAGCCTATTTCATCAATGCAATATGCTATTTCCCAGTTGCACTTATAGGATACTGGGCTTTTGGGCAAGATGTTGATGATAACGTGCTTATGGCACTTGAAAGACCTGCATGGCTCATTGCCTCTGCTAACTTGATGGTATTCATTCATGTTGTTGGTAGCTACCAGGTATGCTGCAAAACCAAGAACTGCTACCCCTAATCTAAGCTATTCCTGTTTCATACCTGAATTGATGGGGACAAATATGGATTCTAGGTTTATGCTATGCCTGTTTTCGACTTGATTGAGAGGTTGATGATCAAAAGATTGAACTTCCCTCCAGGACTAGCACTTAGACTTGTTGCTCGATCGTCTTATGTAGGTGAGATGTCAAAAACCATCCATTTTATTGCTGCAAAACATTTTTTCTTTATATAGTTGTGAAGAGCAGAGTAAAGGGGCAGTAGAATTGTCCTTTCCATGAAAAATCTTGAAGTTACCACAGGTTTTGTTAAAATGTTGCAGCTTCTACTCTATTCATTGGGGTTACCTTCCCTTTCTTTGGAGATCTTCTTGGGTTCTTTGGTGGATTTGGTTTTGCTCCCACTTCATATTTTGTAAGGCTCTCTCTTACCCTCTTAATTTCCCCATGCTCATATTAAATTACCAAACTTTCAAGAATTAAATTCAAAACCCAGAAGATCAATAATCTGGCTCATCAATTTGTCTCAGCTTCCTAGTATAATGTGGCTGATAATCAAGAAGCCAAAGAGATTCAGTACCAACTGGTTCATCAATTGGGTAATGATCAATTATTTACACTGGCAACTTTTCCTTTAAGATGCACAAAATTAAACAGTTTAAGATACAAAGAACACAAAAACCAGAGGATCGCTGAGTTGTTTCCTGTATGCATTGACTCTCAATTTATGTCTTTCAGGCTGCAATATACATAGGAGTGTGCATTATGTTGGCATCCACAGTTGGTGGCTTGAGGAATATTGTTGCTGATGCATCCACTTATAGTTTCTATACCTAAATTGCTAATGCTATGTTTGGATGTTATATAAGGAGGGGAAAGGAAAGGGAAGGGAAGGGAAGGGAAGGGAAAAATGACATGAACCTGGATGATTTTTAATGAGAAAGAGAGGGGTAAGGAGGGAGCAGTGTTCCCCCTCTTCCCCCCTCAAAACTTCAAAATTCTTTTCCCTCAAATTGGGAGGCAAGGTGGGGGAAAGGTTTAATTTTAAATTAAATAAGAAGAAATAGCTCTTATTCTCCCTCATTTCCCCTCATTTATTTACTTAAACATCCAAACAAAGGGAAATAACTTCCCTTCCTTCCCTTTCCTCTCCTTCCCTTTCTTTTCCATCCCTTTCCCCTCACTCAAAAACATCCTAAATATATTTTGTTATTGCAATAAATATGGCAAATGTAATTAATGGCATGGATTAAACTATATTTGCTGATGATGTAATATAATTATGTCTTTGTTAGTTTTTTTTTTTTTTTACAATGATGGTACAAACGTTTAAATCTATTATCTCTTCACAAATTATAATTAAATCTCATATCACTAGTTCACTCTTAAATCATATTAGCTTTACGTCTTTTTAACTTTGAGCAGCTTGCTTTTTTCCATACTCTTCAATCACTCAAAGTTTATTTTGCCTTGATTTAGTATCTTAGAATGAGTCTGGTATTACCTTAAAATTGGAAGTGAAAAATTATAGAATGAGCTTTTCATACACTTTTTCATTCAATCAAATTAATAGTTAATATAATTGTAGTAGTAGAGACTAGTCTAGGAGCAAATTATCCCTTGACATCCAAAAAGAAACACTAACATGTTGAAAGAATTTTAATAGTAGTGCCAATGATGATTGACTCAACTGATAGGATTTCTAAAGGTCTTAAATTATATTTTTATTGGAGTCTCCCATTAATAAGCAATCTGTAAGTGTATGTTTGGTTTATTGGAATAGAAAGTAATGGAATGGGAATGGTTCCCATGTTTAGTTGAAAAATAAGAAAGGAAACATTCATTTTGTTTTTTATTCTCATTTCTTTCATTTCCTTTCTATCATATCAAACATGCTTTAAGTAAGCTAACCTGAAGTAGCCTCTTATCTTCCTATACTTTCAACCCCACCCAAAACAAAACAAAAAAAGAAAAAGAAAAAACCTTCAATATTGGTTTACTTGATTGGTTTTGATCTCAAAATAACTAATTGCTATATTGGGATTCTCTTGCGAGTAGTTATGTAGTTTTACAAGTTTATATAACCCATGGACCGAATAAACACCAAATGTGAAACTTAACCATCCACGCAAGTCCATCCTAATTTGTCTTACGACGTCGTGTCAGCGAGAATCTCCAACTGATCATAGCAAGCTGATGAATATCTTAGATGATGTAGTTCTTCATTTCATTTGCAAATTGCAAGGAGCAATTGTATAAGAAGCATTTTCCTTGAATCATTCGATCACTATTTTATAAAGGATTATCACAATTTTCATTACATTCACTGACCACCTTTTATGACAGTTTCGTAGAAGAGAACTAATTGTTCAAATAAAATAACACAATACGTTAATAGGAATTGACTCACCTGATCGGTCTTTCATTCGTATTTCGCTGTGACTTGAGTTTGATTTTTAATTCTTCTAGTAATGAGTTATTTATAAATAATTTTGTAAATGTTTAATAACTGAATTTCTCAGTTGGGGTGAAATTTTGAATCTGGCTCTTCTACTTATATGAGATACCCTCATTTGTGCTATGTGTAATTATCAATTAACATAAACTCGAGCTCTCTCTGTTAGTACTTACAAATAATTTTTTTTATTTGTAATTCGTGTCTAATTAACTTGATTGGTAATTTGTTCTACTAATTGTTGTCAATCAAAGTTTTATATAGATGATCATGTGTTCTCATGATTAGACTCTAGAGCTTTGTCTTATGTTTATAAATAAGAACATTTCACCAGCCCTTTTAAACGCAAATTCAGAGATAAGGCTGTTAATACTACAGTAAACAAACATACATAACAGTTCATGACTCATGAATTTTGCTAATCAAGCCAAACTATGTGGTCCTTAATGATTGAATCAAATCAAATCACAGTCCACATGTACAGTTAGAAACCACGTACAATTTATTGATGCTATGAACAATGTTATTTAGTTCGAGAATTACAGCACGAGTTGTTACCCGACAAGACACGTCAATAGGACTCGCCATTGGATAGGTGTCATGTGGCGAGCCTTACTGTTGTATCTGTTCGGTGAATTTTTCAGCCTTAAGAATTTGGCCGAAAGAAATTTCTCAAATGAATAATATATAGAGCTTGAACCGCAAGCTGTGAAACTCGGATCTTGGGTCGGGACCGGAAAAAAGAAGTATCCCAATCAAAATATTAAAACAGAACCATATAAGCTACAACCCGACTCCTAAACACTCTAAAGTAGACGCATCGTCTTTGGGTATCTCAATCGAATGCCCAGCAATTAGGTTCTTTTTAGTAATATTATATTTGACACTTGCACGATTCATCTCTCCTTCTCTGGTAACCCCACATCAGCATTTTTCTCATTGGGGCTCCCCATTGTATTGGTACGAAGTGTATCGTGCCTCTTGTTAAATATATATAAAATTATTTATATATTTTTATTTAATAACTTAAATTTAATCTTTATCTTTATTTATTTTTTATAATTATATTAAAATTTAACACAAAATAATATAAGCTAGTGTATTATGTAAAAAAATTTGTATAAAAAAATATATTAAAAACATAAAATTATTTATATACTTTCACTTAATAATTTAAAATTTTAAAATATTTATTTCGTTACACCTCTGCCTTCCTCAATTTCTCATGTTTGTATTTGAAACAATAATTGTAGTCACTCCCTCCATATATGCAAAAGAAGCTTCATGATCAATTCAAATACATGTTTGAGAATAATTTTTTTAAATTTTTTAAAAGTCATTCTCAATAAAATTTTTATTATAAATTATTTTTAATTACAAAAAATAAAACAATTGCATACTAATTCCCATGCAACATCAAACATATATTAAGACAGGTATAAACGCTAGAAAAAGCGAAGCAAGGCCCTCTACTACTCTATATATGCTTACTTTTTAAATTTTAAAATTACATATAAATATATCAATCATTGCATTTATATTTTTTAAAAAAATAAGTCACAAAGGCTAGTACATATTTTGTTATCAATTTTAATTTTTTTTGCTTATTCCTCTTTATCTTACTATCTATTTATCACCAGTTTATTCATCGAAATAAATTTTAATTTTTTTTATCGATGCCATTCTCTTATGTGTCATATTTATTTTTGATCTTTTTTTGTAATTAATTAGCATTGAAAGTTGGACCTTATTTTCCTAACTTTATTTCCGCGAGGCACACGAGTAAGGTTATTTAAATGCAAACTCTATCGCCTCCCACCTCCATTCTCTTATGTATCATATTTATTTATGATCTTTTTTGGTAATTAATTAGCATTGAAAGTTGGACCTCATTTTTCTAACTTTATTTCCACGAGGCACACCAGTAAGGTTATTTAAATGCAAACTCTATCGCCTCCCACCTTCTTTGAAAGGTTTCTGCATTGATAAGTTTCCGCCTTGACAAGTTTCCTCCAGTGACTCAATCCTATGTAGCTTTTTTTCAACTTATTAATAAAGGTTATTTCAAAAAAATATTATTCTCATACTTTAATTTTATATTTTTTTTTCATACGTTTATTTTAAATGTTAATAAAAAATAAATTTAATATTTTTTCTCTTTTTTTTTTACTTTTTTTATCATAAAAAATAAATAAATAAAAAAATAAACTTAAAGATTATAAATAATATAATTAATCTAAAATTAAGTCAAGAACAAGAGAAAAAGAAGGACGAATATATGGGTGTCACCATTTGCTTGGTGTAGCCATATAACCTACCCTCAACCAAAAGTAAGATTATAGCCTCACTACCCCACTCGTATCCTTGGAGAGAGTTGCAGCAAGTCAAAAGCATAAAGTGATCACATAAGCTAGGTTAGGCATTTTTTCTTAATAGAGGCGAAGCATCTATTTTTAATGGAGTATATGTAGTATTAGGGCATTTAAATTAGTTTTTTCCCTGTAAAATGCTTTTGTCTTTTAAAGATTTTTCTTAACTTCTACAGCTTGTTGGGGTTTGGTAGTATGTCTACCCATAATTTTTTTTTATTTACATAGGAGATTTATAAATCTCAATTAATTTAATTTTTCCCTTAAAGCTATAATATTTCTATTACAGGTGTAATTATTTGCATAGTTATTTAAATGCAGTTCAAAACTAAAAATAATTGGAGACTGTGAGATGACATATTTAGATAAAAAAATTTAATACAATTTGTGATTACCAATTTTAATAAAAAAAAAGTAGTAACACCATTTCTGTGCATTCTAGATTAAAATATGTTACATTTTGTCAAATATTGTTCTAATCAATGTCATGTTTATAACAGCTTTTCTATTTGAGGCCTTTACAAAAGTTCTTTCTCCTATTCAAATTTATTGTATAAGGTACTGCTTTATATTTGACTATATTCCTATTTATTGCACTTTATATAATCATATAACTAGTGACTATTTGCTGTTATGCCTATTTTTGACAAATAATATAGTAAAAGAAAGATTGAAAGTTACTTTTTCTTTTCACTTTTCAAGATAAATACTCTTGCCATTGACATATATTTTGCTCTTAAGGTTTTCAAGTGTTTCACTATAATTTTTTGGGATTTCTTATCATGGTTTAATTATTAGGATTATATTAGTACAATTGTTGCTTCTTCTTGGTGCAGCAGCTGCTGCTTAATGCATATATGCGCAGCAGCTATTGCTTTTGCTTGATGCATGCGAAGCAGTTGCTACATGGTACAAGCTTGCACCTTGTGGCCTTGAACTTGAGATAGATTGTTCAAGGAAATTTTTACATTTTAGTTCCACCATAATCATGTGTCTAATTCTTTTAAGTTTTATGCATGTTGTTTAGTTGATTCACATAAATAAGTTATGTATGGATACTCAAGGGGATAGAGATTGGATTTTTTTGCCTCGAAATACACCTGAATATAAGAAAGGGCTTAATAGGCTTCTTAATATTGCATTTGAGCATGGGTCTGTTGATGGAAGAGTTATAAAAGTCCTTACCCTAATTGTGGCTTTGGCCATTCATGGACAAGAGATAAAGTGTATGATCACTTAATTTTGAAACCATTCCCACCAACATATACTTTTTGGTATTGGCATGGTGAGAAAAGAAATGAACAATCTTCTAATAATACTCATATAACTGAAGATACATTGCCTATTCAAGATCCAATACATAGCATGATTAATAATGCATGCATTTGGGTTGCTAGACAACATGTATATGAAGAATCATGTACATCACAAGACCCATGTGAAGGTTATCAAAGGATGCCAGAATTAAATGTGGGACCAAATGAAGAATGTGAAGAGTTTCATAAATTATTTATAGATGGAAATCAAGAACTGTATGAAAGATGGGATTGCAATGATGGATCTACATTGATTGGCATGTGGCCTCACTCACTTAAAAATAATTTTCTATTATTATTATTATTATTATTATATATATATATATATATATATATATATATAATTTATCTATTTTGCCCTTACAATCTAATATGATTGGCTCTCATCGTAAAGTTGATTAGGTAAATTTCAACACCACAATCTAAATCATCTCACTTTCATCCTCGATTCCCAAATCCCAAATTCTTATCCGCACAATGCAGATGAATTTAACATTCATATTAAAACATACATATTAAATAGAGCTAGCAATAGTTTGTGTGATTTAGTTTTTGGTCATGTTCTTTGGCACTTGTTTTTTGTAATGCCAATACTTTTGTATATTAACTATTAAATCTAGTAGTCTATTATGTTTTATTTGCATAAATTTGGTATGTTTAAATAGGGTGTTACTGTATATATTAGAGTGTGATTTATTGCATTTTATGAAAATTCATGTGATAATTTTTTTTCAGAATATTTCCTTACTCACTTGGTGTAGAGACTAATCGCTTGTGTTACGATCAGGCGCTAAAACAGAAACCATTTCTAAAAATGTTTACTTCATGCAAAATGAAATTTCTACTATTAAAGCCAATCCTTAAGAGAATTTGATCTCCTTTCATTCGGACTAATTTTTGTTAATATTTGATAATTTATTAATAATGAAAAAATTATTCAGCATTTTTAAAATATAAACTTGTAATCATTTTATATTATCAATATTTTTATATATAAATATAAATATTTAGGAGTTTATTTTTTGTGTGTATATATAACTTTGCTACCACTATAAAAAATTTCTTGAGATGAATTGTGTGTGTATATATATATATATATATATATATATATATATATATATTTTGAACATTTCGTCATTGAAATAATCCAAACATTTATTAGCAAAGTGTCAATCACTGACTGTATTTAGCACAATGATATCATATGTGTCTATCTGCTGAGATTACTATGCATAGCGAAACTTTATTTATTGTAAATGTAATTACATTACAATTTTAAAAATTTTAAATAATTATAAAAAAATATAATTAATATAATTATAATTACGATCATAATTGTAAAAGTTCTCTCAATAATAATATTATAATCATAATTATAGTTATAGACCTAATTTAAAATCATGTCATGGGTCTTTATCCTAATGATACCTAACCTGTATATATATATAAGCACCTCTGGTGGCTTTCTCATCCGTAGTTCACTTTCCATCCCTTCTCCCCTAATAACCTCTCTCTCTCTCTCTCAATTAAAGGTCACAGACCCATAGAGAGATGGAAGAATCCTCCACAAGTTCTATAATGTTAATGTGCGTTCTGATAGTGACACTGGCTCTCATTCTGAAACATGCATGGAAGTTGGTGAACTGGGTGTGGGTGAGGCCAAGGAAGATGGAGAGGCTGCTGAGAGAGCAAGGCCTTCAAGGCAATCCATACAGGCTTTTGGGTGGGGACTCCACGGACATGTTGAAGATGGTTATGGAAGGCACCAAATCTCAACCTCTCAGTCTCTCAGATGACAAGCATATAGCTCCACGCCTCCTCACATTTAACCATCACATCGTCAACAAATTTGGTACGCCCTCTGTTTCTCACCATACATAGCTTGCTTGCTCTGCAATTTAATTTCTCCAACATGAATTAGTTTGCCCAGTGCGTTTTGAAATATCAAATCAGTTTTTAACATGTTTATATTTACATAAGTCATATTATAAATATATTTTTTCTTTAAAGTATAAATACAAATATACTAAAAGTGCACTTAAAATAAGTAATACACCCTCCAAAATTTATCTTGTACGATAAGATAAAAACTCGTTGTCTTGAAAAGTCATGGCAACCGAAAGTGTTTCGTCGCCACTCATGAATATAATATCACGACATGACAACCGAAAGATTTTGACAATAAAATTTATTTTGAATATAAAATAACTTAATAAAAATACGCACATATTTCACTTTTTAAACAATTTCTCATACTATACCATTTTGATGTATGTGACTTTTTTTTTTATTTCATATTTTGGCGCAAGTTGTCCGAGCTTTAAACCATTTGTGAATTTCTTTTTTTTTTAAATAAAATGTATAAGTTATCTGAACATTAGATCACCTGCTTTTTTTTAATTTTTATATTGTTAGATTTTTTTATTATTTTTATATTAATATTAATTTTTTAATATTATATTTGACGATCTTTTAAATTTAGAGTTCGTTTAGATGTATTTTTTCATTAAAAAAATATTCTTTTTTAAAAAAGTATTTCTGTTATATTTTAACATATTTAGATGAACTTTTTTTAAAAAAATTAAAACACTAAAAAAATATATTTTAAAAGTTAAATTTTGTACTTATAAAAAAATTTATTTTATAACATAAAAAATTATTTAAATTAAAAAAACTCTTTAAATATTATATTTAAACATAAAGTATCTTTTATTTTTTAAATTTTTTTTTAAAAAATATAATTTTTTTTAAAATTTTATCCAAATGAATTCTTAATCAATGTCAGTGGTTGAGTGCTTGGACGACTTTCATTTTTTTTTTAATCCCTTTTCCTCCGGAGAGAGGAAGTGGAGTGTAACTTCAGATTTGAAAACTGAAAAGGAAATCCTAATGCTCTGCAACGTTTTTTCTTTTTTTAATTTTAGGACAAAAGCAGCCAATAATGGAAGCTTGTTATGTGAGCTAAATGTGGGCTAAAAGACCAACATAAGCTACAATCCCGAAAAATAGAGGCTTCAAAAATGTTAAATCACCTTATTGTTGTTATTTTTTTTTTGCCATTTCCATTGTGCAAGCTTTTTGAAACTCATTATATACATAAAATTACTAGCAAAGCTAATTTTTTTAATTTAATTCTTATAAAATGAGGTATTTATTTTAAAAGAAAAAAAATAAAGAGTAATATCTGTTGATGAAAAAATTATTATTTGAGATTATAATAAAATAGATACATATGTATGATAGACTATAAAATTATTAAAATCTTAATTTTTAATTTTCTCATCAACGATTATGATTTTTGAATTTTTTTTTAAAATGAAGAGTTCACTTTAAAATAGTTAAATCTAATTTTTCTACAATTCAACCAAAATAATTTTTTGAGAAATAAATTCGTTAATTTATAAATAATAATTTAATATTTGTGGTAAGAGATAAAATGTTCACTTCTTTGGACATTAGGTGTCAAAAAGTGTAGCAAATTTATTTAAAATGTAAATAAAATTTAATTAAGAGAAATAAATAAAAATTAGAGATAAATCTGAATAAAAGTAATAATTATATATTAAATACATAAAAAGTTCCATCAAATTTTGAAAAATTATCATAAAATTTAGAATGTCGTGGAATAATTTAAAGAAAGAACATATAATAATATGTACCGATTACCATCGTCAATGACTGCTGCTAGGCTTTTTTTTTTTTATCAATAGATGAGTAGTTATAATTAAAATAACCGAAGGTAATTAAATTAATCATTATATTACATACAAAATTCAATTATCCAAACTCAATTATAGAAACTACATGACTTGATTTAAAATTATATAATTTTTTTGTCTAAAATTACATATTGGTATTTGAAAAAATATATATGAACTAACGGATACGGATAAACAAGTTTTACATGTTTAACTTGTGAGTTAAACAAGTCAGATTAAAATTAACCACTTTTATAACAAGTTAATAAAATAGAATCTCAACCTACATAATTATGTGATTAAATGGGTGGTTAACACAGATTTAAACTATTTTAACAACCCTATTTGAAACATAGTAATTACCTGATATTGTCAAAGTCTCAAAGATGATAAAATATATCTTGAAGGAATGTTTAAGAGTTAATATTTTCATACAACAAAAGTATCATGATGTGACAACAAAATCAATTATCATATTATATAAAATTTTCATCATGAATATACATTAAGAATATATTAAAAATATAGTATTTGATGTGTTGGAAGTGTTTGAATTAAAATTAATATTTATTTGTAAATAAAAAGAATAACATTTATTTGTCTCACTTATCAGTGTGTATGTGAAAAGATGTTTTGTGGTGTGCATATTTAATACAAATAAAGGAAAATGATAAAGTAATACTTTGAGTTGACTAGTTGAGAGATATTGAAAAAGAAAAATAAAAAGTCAGTCAAGCAAATACTAAAAAAAGAAAAAAGGTGAAAATATGATGATTGTCACAAATAGAGAAATGAGACAAATTTATGTGTTTCTCATATACATTATTTGCATAAAATACTATATATTATAAATAGATTCACTAATTGCTCAACCCCTCTTTCGCATCACCATTTGAAAAACGCTCCATAAACGAATCGCCATTGATGATGTGATAGCACAACCTTTATAGTTAGTTAATACTATTTCAATAAGAAAAAATTGTACAGGTATTTTCTGATATTTATCTCATTTTAAAACAGTTACCATAAACTTTAGAATACAAATAAGAGGTCTTTAAATTTTCAAAATTCTACAAATAAATCCTTCTGTCCATTAGTTAAACATAAATCATTCGTTACATGTGTTATATGGGATGGCCTTGCATTTGTTCACATAATTTATTTTTTGAAAAATTCAAAAATAATTCTTTCACTTTTTAATTTTATTTTCTTTAATTATTCATTTTTTAATTTTGACAATAAATTGAATTAAAAAGAGAAATTTTTCTTAAATTTTTTTAAAAGTAATATGGATAAATAAGAAGTTATCATGTGTATTAATGAAGATATATATGTGCAAGTCACGTAACGAACAAATTTTGTTTTTTGGGAGACAAAATTATTGTTTGCATGTTTGAAAATATTTTAAGACCTCTCACCTAAATTCAAAATTTATGATAGCTATTTTAAAATGGGATGGAGTTTAAGGGATGTATATATGAGTTTACCTTAGAAAAATATTAAAAAATAGTTGAATAATATTTTTTAAAGGAAAATTTTTAGAATAACTGAATATAGATGAAAGGGATAAACATGAATGATTTAGCTGATTAATCATTGACGGACACATAATTAAATACAGTGATTGTATGTAGGCTAAGGCTATGGAACTTATCTTTCAACCAGGTTTCTCTGACGATTGGAGAGTGAGTTTTATCTAAAATAAAATAAGTGCAATTTAGGTGGGTTTGGGATGAGCTAAATTTAAAATCTTAATTTGGTGAAAACCCTAAATCATGATTTTTTTTTTCTCAAGAATAATTTTTAGAAAGCATAACAAATTTTTAAAATAAAATATCACGTAGGAAATTAACAATTGATTATAAATATAATAATTTAAATATGAAGATTTATATATCTAAAGGTGAATTCATTTAATTGATAATAAAGAATGTAACATAATAATTGACAGTCTATTTTTATATATAGACCAATTTTTATATATTTAACAAGGGAGAATTTTCGAATAAGTGAGATAAATCAGGACAACTTATCATTCTGTTTTAAGTAGTTTATGTCATGGCTGAAGTTAGAATGTCGCATTTTCTTGATTCAAAATCATGTGAATTGAGATTACATAAATATTGGAAATCCTCTCATTTAAGTCAATGATCAAATTAAGTGATTTTAGGTGCCTAATTTTTGCGGTTCAGGCTTAGCTACAATTGCCAATGTAGTGTGCCTTGATACGCCACCACACCAGTTCGGTCCCCTCTCACAACCGCAAAAAATCCCCCTCCCCCGGACTGAAAGAAAAAAAAAAAAGTTGCCTAGTTTTTAATTGTTAAACAATATCTGATGACAAAGAATTTGCAGGAAAGAACTGTTTTGTATGGGATGGTCCGATAAAAGTGATCATCACAGACCCTCAGTAGATCAAAGAACTCTTTAACAAGATCTATGACTTTGAGAAACCCAAGTATAATGCCCTTGTCATGTTATTGGCCACTGGTCTTGCAACTTATGACGGCGAGAAATGGGCTCAACATCGAAAGATTATCAACCCAGCATTCCATTTAGAAAAATTGAAGGTTACTGCTGAAATTTATATATATATATATATATATATATATATATATATATATATATATCTATTTACATTAAGAATAAATTTTAATATACTTATTCCATTTAATAACTTTTTATTAATATTGAGTTTTATTAATGTAACCGTTAGATTGAAAGTTCTTATAAAGTAAGACAAGCTTACAAAATTTCATACAATTTATAAACTATTTGATATTCTATTGCACCACTTTATTTTAATATATAATATATTTTTTGAAATATAAGTGAATATTGACTATAATATTAAATACTTATAAATGTCTAATTTATCTTAAATTTGATATACATTATCATTAAGATAATATCACATGTTTCAACGATTAGATTGATTTAATTCACATTTTATAAAAAGTTATTAAACAGTATAAGTATCCAAGGCTTACACTTGGATAGAAGTAAATCCCCACCATAGACATATATATATGGGTGGAGATCTACTTACTCTAAGAATAAGTCTTGAAAGACTTATACCGTTAAATAACTTTTGTGCATTGTGAGTTTGATTAATCCAGTCGTTAGAATGAATTTTCTCATAATGTAGATTAAGTTTATAAAATTGTATAAAATTCTATAATAAATTAGCACTCTATCTAACTATTTTATTTTGACGTACAATACGTTTTTCAAAATATAAATAAATGTTTAACTATTAAATTAAATACCTATAAATATTCAATTTATCTTATATTTGGTATGCATAATTATCATAATAATATCACACGATTCAATTGTTGAATTGATAAAATTCACACTTATCAGAAGTTATTTTATGGTATAAGTCTTTCAAGACTTATTCCTACAATAAGTGGATCCACCAATTAATATAGGGCTCGTTTGGATAAGCTTTTAAAAGAAATACTTTTTTATATATCTTTTTTTTGTAGATCTTTTTTTTAAGAAAAAGTAATTTTGTATTTGGATACAATATTTAAAAAGTACTTTTAAATAATAAAAAGACTTTTTAATTTGTTTGGATAAAAAAGAATAGAAGCACTTATTTTATATCAAAATTACTGAAAAAAAAAATTTAAATGTAAGATATGATAAGTTATGATATGTAAGATATGATTAAATGTGTTAGCATAATAGGGACGGTGAAATTTTTAAGTATGTCATGGTAACAGCGTCATGGAAAATGAGATATAAGGTAATAACAACATGCCTAATTGTATACGTAAAGACTTAACAACATATTGCTAATGTTGTTCTATTTTACTTTCTCAAAATAGTATAGTCATTGAAATTAGAATTTAATTTAAAATATTAGGGCACAATGACTTAAAGTTGCGTTATTTAATATGTAATTCATAGAATTACTTAGGAATGTTTATGTAAATACTAAATAAGATTTATAAGAAGGAAAAAGACAGGATATAAAATGTAATTTTTAATAAAGGTAAAAGATATTTTTGTCATAAAATTATATTAAAAACTACTACTTCTTCTATTTTTTTCGAAAAATAGAAATCATTACCTTCTAAAAAAAGAGGTAAATTAACTTTTGTTTTAACTTTCACCTTTTTAAAAGTTATATTCAAATACACTTAAAAATGTGTTAAAAAAAGTATTTTTTTAAAAAAAAATATATCCAAACAGACTCATATATGTATTGCACTTCACTTATTTGGATGCTTTATTTCTCAATTAGAAGCATTTTGGGCATTCACTTGGAAATTAAATTCTTATGTCTTGTGATGCCACAGGATATGTTGCCAACATTTTTTCAAAGCTGCAAGGATATGATTAGCAAATGGGAGGGAATGTTGTCGTCTGATGGAACATGTGAGATTGATGTGTGGCCTTTCTTTAAGGATTTGAGCAGTGATGTCATTTCTAGAACAGCATTTGGAAGCAACTACGAAGAAGGAAGAAAAGTATTCCAACTTTTAAAGGAGCAAACTGGACTTGTAGTGAAATTAAGGAACATTCACATTCCAGCATGGCGGTAAGAACTGCATTTTTTCATTCTGATATATATATATATATATATTTGATCGACAACTAAATTAAGCATGTTCAGGTTTTAATATGGTCATAGAAGATCAGAACCAGATAATTAATTAGAATTTTTGTTAGAATACCTAAGATTAGTAGTTTAGTTTAGTATATCAATGTCACATTTGAACTTGAGAGTGCGTAATGGCTACAAGTTCAATATCCCTATAGCAATTCTCATGCTTGCTCGTAAAAAAATACATGGACACCCAATAAATCTAATGTGTTGGATATAATATATGAACTATAAATAAGGAATCAACTGTTGATACATAATATTTTTCGGTTACCAAATACAGCAAATTATATTTCTAAAAACCTTGAATATTTTTCAATTGTCTTGAGGATTTTAAGTTCCAAATGTCTCACGCCTAGCTTTTAATAATCTTGGAAATTCAAGATTTTTTCTTTTATATGACCAAATGACAATTCTATGCCAGAGTCTCTGCAGAAAATTTCTTTGTTTTACAATGAACCTAATTAATGTTTGATGACCACAAAAAAGAGCACTTGATGCCACCATAATTAACAAGAGTAGTTATGTCCATTGGTATATAGGCTTCTACCAAATACTATCCATAGGAGGATGATGAAAATTGATAGAGATATACAAGCTTCACTTAAGGGCATCATCGATAAAAAAGAGAAAGCAATGAGAGCAGGTGAAGCCACCAACGATGACTTGTTGGGAACACTTTTGGAATCAAACCACAAGGAAATTCAAGGACATGGAACCAACAAGGTTGTTGGATTGACCAAATAGGAAGTAATGGAGGAATGCAAGCTATTCTACATTGCAGGGCAAGAGGGCCCTTCACTTTTGTTGGTTTGGACAATGGTGTTGTTGAGCAGGTATGTGTATTTAGATTATCTTATTTTATACTCAAAAAAGTTTATAATCAAAATTTTACTTAGAAAGCTTTTGAAAAAAAAAAAGATTTTTTTTTCCAAAAACTAAATTAAAACCAAACATGCACTAGGTATCCTGATTGGCAAGCATGTGCAAGGGAAGAAGTCTTGCAAACCTTTGGCAACCAAAAGCCAGACTTCAATGGGTTGAGTCACCTTAAAACTGTAAGTGTCACCAGTTCACTTTGATTTATGATGATTATTAATTAAAAGTCCTTTCGGTGCTGACTACTACCATAATGTTCCATAGGTGACCATGATTTTGCACGAGGTTCTCAGATTATACCCACCAACAATTTACTTCAGTCGAGTTGTTCGCAATGATGTGAAACTTGGAAGCCTGTCACTGCCTGCAGGAATACTTATTTCCTTACCCATACTTCTACTTCACCATGACCATGATATCTGGGGTGATGATGCAGAAGAGTTCAAACCTGAAAGGTTTTCTGAAGGAGTTGCAAAAGTAACGAAAGGCCAAGTTTCTTATTTCCCATTTGGATGGGGTCCTAGAACATGCATTGGGCAAAACTTTGCCATGCTAGAAGCAAAGATGGCATTGTCATTGATTTTACAACATTTCTCATTTGAGCTTTCCCCAGCCTATGCACATGCTCCTAGTGCTCATACTTCTCTTGAGCCAAAATATGGGGCTCATATCATTTTACATAAATTGTAATATCAATCATAATGATTGCTAGCTTACTGCAAAATTATCTCCAAAGTAGCCTGGAAGGAATGGTTGCATTGCTTAAATTTATTGGAAAATGTAGTTTGAATTTGCTAGTTTGAGGTGTTGTATGACTTTGCCAAATGTTCTAGTTGTCTGAAATGTGTCAGAATGTTGTTTTATGAGTAGTTAGAAGAAGGAAGTCTTGCAGTCTAGAACTCTCTTAAGGTCAATATAAATAAGGCGTCTTAAGTCTTCTTTACTTGAGGGGCCACAAATGTATGTGTATGACTCTGTTTAACGTGAAATAGTTGTTCTTCCTGTCTCTTCTAAAAACCAACAATTGTTATAAGAGTTTGTTGATCTTACAAGCCAAAGCATGAGATTCGAAGATGGATACTATAGTGGATCAGTTTTCTTTGTCCACAATAACATTGCTCAAAGGAGAGAAATATCACTTTTGGAAGGTTAAGATGCAGCCTTTGCTGGACTTTCAAAATCACTGAAAAGTTTGTTGAAGTTAGCTTTGTTGCACCAGAGAATAAAGAAAACTTAACCATTCATCATACAACATAATAACAAGGTGACATCAATTAAATTTTTCTAAAACTAGCTCATGCAAAGAAATCAAAAGAGACACGGGAGATTCTAAAACAAGAATTCCTAGGTGACGGCAATGTAATTGTTGTTAAACTTCAAACTTTATTGAGAAGTATTAGGGAATACTCTATGCTTATGTGTACTGCTAACATGTCAGCCGTGGCAGTTAATTAATCTTATTTACTGAGTAGTTACACGGTTAAATGCTAGTTAGTTCATTAATGGAGAATACATAATCTGTATCTTCCATAATTAGAGTTTAATTCATTCATCTTCTTCAATATATGTTCTTTGTATCTCTTCTTTCTAGCTACTATCTTTCTCTTCATGGTATCTAGAGCTGCAAATCTTCATTAATGGAGAACAGTAGTGTTTCGTCACTGCGGGGGAATTCACAAGAGCAATCTGGTGTAGTCACGTTCAACCATACTATATCAATGAAGCTTGATGAAAGAAATTTTCTATTGTGGAAACAACAAATTCTTGCTGCCATTTGTGGAAACAAGCTTCAAAAGTTTATCTCTGGCAAAGATTCAGTACCATCCAAGTTCTCCTCTAATGAAGATAAAATCGCAAGTAAAATTTCTGACGAATACCTTGAGTGGGAACAGCATGACCAGCTGCTCCTCTCATGATTATTATCTGCAATGTCTAAAGGTGTTTTAACCAGAGTTTTAAGGATGTGAGTTTTCCTAGGAAATCTAGGAAAAAATACAGACTTTCTTTGCCTCACAGACTAGGGCAAAGGTGCGACAATTCAAATCGAAATTATGTACCACAAAGAAAGCAACCAAATCCATGAATGAGTACTTGCTCCGAATTAAAGCGTTAATTGATGCATTAGCCTTTGTTGGAAGTCCAGTGTCTGAACAAGAACATGTTGAGGTAATTTTGGATGGTTTACCTGATGATTATGATGCGTTTGTAACATTGGTTAGCTCAAGACTAAACCCGTGTAAAGTAAATGAAATTAAAGCTCTGCTTCTTGTTCAAGAATCTCGAATTGAAAGGCATTCAAAGCCAGTTGAAGCCATGTCAGTGAATCTTGTGAATAATGAGTCGAAAGAAAGGTTTACAAATCAAGGATCAGGTCGCAGACAACAGTTTCATACAAGCAATGGTGGATTTCGTGGTAGTGGCATATTTCACTTTGGTAGATTTAGAGGTCGTGGCAGGTACAATGGCGGAGGCAAAAGTTTTATAATGTGTCAAGTTTGTAATAGATTTGGGCACTATGCATCTCATTGCTTCTACAAGTTCGATCATTCCTAACAGCCAAATGTGTTCAATGCTGGTCCTCAGCAATTTCAGAAACAACAACGTCACATGCAGGCTATGATGGCTACTCTGGAGACACTCTATGATCCACTGTGGTATCCTGTTTCTAGGGCCACAAATCATATCACCTCAGATGCTGGAAATCTAATGACCAAAATGGAATACTCAAGCAATAATCAGATTCATGTTGGTAACGGTAAAGGTCTGAACATAGAACATATTGGTTTCTTTAAACTCCGTTCTCCTTTTAATCCTTCTGTGTCACTTTCATTGCACAATTTACTTCATGTTCTTGGTATAACCAAAAACAAACTTAGTGTGAGTAAATTTGCAAAGGATAACTCTGTGTTCTTTGAATTTCATCCTTCCTTCTGTCTTGTTAAATCACAGGCCACCAAAGAAACACTCCTCTGAGGGACTATTTAACATGATGGATTGTACTGCTTTGATAAATTCAAGCTGCACCATCTATATTCTTCATGAAATTTTCCTTCCAAGTCTGTAAATACTTCAAGTGTATCTTCTGTTCCATTCTCTGTAAAAACTGTTACTAGGGCTTCAAATTTCACGCTTTGGCACTGTCATTTAGGACATCCAAAGTCATCAACTGTAAAGAGAATTTTCCAAAATTGTAATGTCCAATTTTCAAATAAAGATGCATTTGATGATTTTTGTACTATGTGTTGCTATGGTAGGGCTCATAAGTTACCCTCTTCCCCTTCTAAAACTGTTCATACTACTCTACTAGAATTGATCTATACAAACCAGTGGGGACCTTCACCGGTATCATCTTCAAATGGATACACCTACTATATTAGTTTTGTTGACTCTTATACACCCACTATACACCTATTATTTTGATGTTATTTTTTATATTTGAGTAACTAAATTGATATTAATTTTTTTTAGGACCAAATTAATGTCATTTATATTTTTAAAAAACTAAAATAAATGTTTGCTAAAAAAAATGCTACTTAAAGAAAAATATGCTAAATTAAACCAAATGATTAACTCTAATTTAGTTAAATTTTTATTATGGTTAAAATTATATTTTAATCCGAACTAATGGATTTGTTTTCAATTTTATTTAATGAATAATCACATTATATTAGTCACTTGATAAATACTGTCTCTAATAACTTTTCAACTTTAACTATCGAGAAGTTAAAGATTTTTTTTTATTAAGTGTCGAGGAGTTAAAAATTAAATGCTAGACAACTTATCAATAGAAACACAAAAAACCATGTAATATATATATATATATATATATATATATATATATATATATATATATATATATATTATATATTCCTTTGGTTCACTTAAAATTACAATTGTTTAGATTTAAAAAAATATATACTTTCTTTTGTGCTTTTGACAAAAAAAAATTTACAAAATTCACAATATCAATTAAAAGTGATACTCATAATGTCATATTAAAAAATTTTACTTATCAAAAAGTAAATGATAGAGAACGAATACCAAAACCAGGTTCTACTGCAAGTAATAAAAAAAAAAAAAACAGGTCCTACTCTTCTGAGTTGATCATTGTCCATAGCTGCCCAAGCCAACAGAAAACCACTGGAAACATGATGGCATCGATAACCCGGCCGCAGATACTACACTCTTCTCCGTCTATCAAATTCAAACCCTCTCTTCTCTTCCGAAAACTCCCTCACTCGTTCTCTCCCTTCTCCTCGTCTCCCACTCGCCCTCGCAGATTCTCCGCCGCTCGTCGCTTCTGCTCCAACTCCGCTTCCGTTTCCCAGGTACCATCTCATCTCTCTTCATCTCCATCCATCTATTGCTCGCGCCACTCTCAACACGCTTTCATCAAATTCAGAGTTCTTCTTCCACCGGTGAATCCGGCACCTCCATTGTTGGCGACCTTCTCGATTACCTCAACGAGTCTTGGACGCAGTTCCATGCTACGGGTAAACGTTTCAACCAAAAATTTGAGAATACGTTTTGTTTTTGTGAAACTAGGAGGCACATTTTGTTTCGAATAGGTCCAATTTGCAACAAGAGCTATTGACTCGTTAGTAGCATGTTCTGTTCCCTGTGTACCGCATAATGCTTGCCAAAATGACACTTGAATTGATGCAGAAGAAAATGCAACTAGAATAAGCCACTTGCTTGGTGGTTTCATGGAATTTATGCTGTTCTGGACTGGTGGGTGCCTTTGGCTGGTTGTATTTACCAATTTGCTGTCAAAGAAAAAAATTGGTTTTTGGGTTCCCTTGGTTGGTTTACCAGTCACGGCCTTTTTTCTTCTGTTGCTGGCTGTTGCGGGGAGTTGTTGGATATTAATGTCGATACTCTTTTTTTCAATGATTGTCATTGGGCAAAGATCTTAGTGAGAGCAGCATCCATAAGGTACCACGTTCAATCACTGTTAGTGCAGGGGAGCTAATCAAAACCGGTTGGGCCTGAGATATATCCAATTACTTTTTCTTCGTGGATTGATGAACGCTTTTTGCCATCAGCCTTGTAACTGACTATTTGAAACATGTTGATCAGTGTAATTATTGGGTTTTAGTGCCTGATTGTCCTACTCATAGGGATTGCCAACCTATTCAAAATTTGAAACGTGATGGTCTCTTAGGAATTTATTGCCTAATTGCCTAATTATCGTAATCACTGGGATTTAATGCCTATGCATCCTAATCACAAGGATTTATTGCCTGATACTGGTCAATTTTCAGATTTTGAGAGATTGGGCCCAAAATTAGTCAGACAGTGTGTTTTAAGAAACGAGAATGCTAGATTGTTAAAGGTGATGCTCTATACAACTCTAGAACGCAGCCCCCACTGTTGATTTGTATATAGCTGCTTTGTGCTACTTTGACTCTGGGGTGCTATTATTTAACTTATCCACATTCGCAAATGATTGGTGATAGTATAGTTTCATAATTAGCTTCGTAAATTAAATAACAGTATGTTCAATTTGTTACGTTCCAATTGCATATATTATACATCATGTAGGGAGGAGATGCTGAACAAGTTTTAGATAGTCTGGTGATGAACTTCTTGGTCTTAAATTGTTCTTATATACTATCTTGTTATGTCTACAGCTGAAGCAAAACGAAAATTAATTGCTGCTGGTTTTCATTTGCTAAATGAGAATGAAGAATGGGACCTGAAGCCTGGTGGACGCTACTTCTTTACACGAAATATGTCTTGTTTAGTTGCTTTTGCTGTTGGAGAAAAGTGAGTGAAGGTTTTATCTGTTAGAAGTTTTCATTTCCCAGCTTTAGGAGGAGAAATCTGGAAGGCTTATTTAGCTATCTTATTTTCTATGGTTGCTTCTAGAAAAGTAACCAAATATACTGATCATAAACCAGTGGATAAGTTTCAATAAGGGGCACTTCTCATTTCTTTGTGTTTTAATGCCTTTGTTTCATAGTGATGTAGTCACAATAACTGTTGTACAAAATGATAGATATTAAGAAGTGATGCATTTCTACTACTCTAGTTTTATACTGTTATGTATCACATTGAGTAAATAAGGAGACTTAGTGTGGTATTTAAGCCATGAGGCTTTCCCTCCTAATAGGTTAGTCTTTTGGGAAGGGTTTTCCTCATGGGCTTAAGTCGTAACAATTAGTTCTTTTGTTGAGAGTCAGCCGACGCAGAAAGGGTGACCAAAAAAGGAGTGACTAGGGAAAGAGCTACCTGATGTACCAGAAGGGTCCAAAGTGAAAGCCACCCTGAGTGGCCACTTAGAGTGGGCCGTTGTCGATGCCGCTTTCGAAGGGGTGTGCAATGTTATGTCTCACATTGAGAAAATGAGAAAACTCAATGTGGTACTTAAGTCATGAAGCTCTCCTTCCTAATAGGCTAACCTTTTGGGATGGGCTTTCTCCTTATGGGTTTAGTCGTAACATATACTATGTACGAATTATAATAATCTTTTATGATTTAAATATGTCTAGTCATTGTTCATTTTCCAATTGTTTACAAATTTATTGGCAAATTGTTGATCGAATGTTTCTTATTTTTGAAGGTACAATATTGGTAATGGTTTTCATGTCATAGCTGCGCACACAGACAGCCCGTGTCTAAAATTAAAACCAAAATCTGCATCGTCCAAATCTGCTTATTTGATGGTCAATGTGCAGACTTATGGAGCTGGTTTGTGGCATACTTGGTTTGACAGAGATTTGAGTGTTGCTGGACGGGTCATTGTGAGAAGTAGCAGTAATACTTATCTGCATAAGCTTGTCAAAGTGAAAAGACCCCTTTTACGCATACCAACACTTGCCATTCATCTTGACCGGTACAACTTTATTCCTTTTAGAATTGTGACTTAAATTGTAGTTCTATTTGCACACTGTGATCATAATATATTTGGTCAATTCATGGTAATCTACATCTAGATTTAATTTCTTCTTACTAAGCAGGGGCTGAGGCCGTGAGGGTATTATTTTTTCTTCACTGGTTGTCTAGTAAAAATTCGTAACTCATCCCAGCTGATGAAGGATGTAAGTGGCTAGAAAACAATAAGGGGTGCTAGGTATTCTAGCAAATGACCTAGAATCTGCTAGGTACAAAGTAGGAACTCTGGAATTTCTCAAGACATAAGGAAAATCCTTGGAATAATATTCGTAACTTAAAATATGATTTGTTCCTCATTTTACAGATAATAGGCCTTTCTTTATTGTATAATAAAATTTGACTAACAAGTTAACAATCTTCTAGAACTCTTCTTACCCATATAGCATCCTAATAGGACTATAATTCTAGGAAAATTACTTAAAGAAACCCAATAAGGTCTCTCTAATAATTATCATTATGAAAGTTACATAAATAATTAGATATATATTATAATTGATGCCTTCTTGTTCTGCACCAGTTTACCTCTGTTAGAAATATAAAACCATACATATATCTTCACCTAATAGCTTAAGCTTTTGGGATAGTTGGTTCATGACATGGTATCAGAGCCTCCCCGACCAAGTGGTCAGGAGTTCGATCCTTGCCGTACCCACTCTTCACAATTAAGTTGAATTTCAGCACAAGGTATGATAGGCCTGTGCATTGTCCACGCTTCAAGCCCAAAGGGCTCTTGCGTGAGGGAGCGTGTTAGAGATATAAAACCATTCATATATCTTCACCTAATAGCTTAAGCTTTTAGGATAGTTGGTTCATGACAACCTCCAAAGAAAATTTGTCCTCTAGTATTATGTTGATCTTAAAATCTTCTGTTCCATATAAGAAGATACTTGGAATAGTTGAGGATCTTGTAATTCTTTTGAGACTTGTTCTCCAAGTTTTGAGCAATTAGGATCAATTTTACATGTCGTTGACTTAGTAATCACTCTTTTGTTGCATGGAATCTGAATGACAAATCTATCTCAATAAAATCAATGTATTCCAATATTAAAAATTCTGAAAGATTTTTGTTCCTAAAATTTATATTTTACTGGTTGAAAATTCAAGTAAGGAAAATCTTCCAAAATATCAATAATTTTTTTTTTTTCTGGAACAAACTCTTAACTTGTATGATTTATTGATTGATAAAGAAACAACAATTTTCTTGATTGAACTCTTCAAGAAGTAAAGTTGGTTCAATGTCATGAAAATAGTTTTCATCTTTTCCATCTTCATCCTCCTAACCACCTGTTGAAATGTCTAAAGGTTTATGGTTGCCTTTCAGGATCTCCCTGTGGATTGGCCCCCACATGTTCTCGTTGCTTTAAATCACTTATTGCATTGAACAAATCATCAATGATATATCAAATCTCATCTAGTTTTGTTCTATCTTGTACCATGGCTCTGATGATAAAACTTGACTAACAAGTAAACAGTCTTTTAGAACTTCCCTAACCCAAATGATATCCTAATAGGAGTCTAATTCTTTCTGAATTACCTTAAAATTACCTAAAATAACCCAATAAGATATGTAACTACAAAAATGACATAAAATCATAAAAATAATGTAATTAATATTGACCCCGCTTTGTCCTGCATCACTAGTTCAATGTCTTTCTTGATCAGAAACTGATATCTTTTCTTCCCTCAGTTTGATTTAGTGTGATAAAATTTTACCTTTTTTTTTCTATTTTGTTTTATTTATTTATTTTGGGATCTCAAACTGGTAGGTTCTAGTGTTATATTTTGAGACGTGTTGCTATGATAGGTGAACTGTACAACAGATGCATTGATTTCTTCAAATCTCATAATATGCTGTAGTCTTTGGAAGCTTGGATTGTACCTAGCCATTGGAACTTGACACCATAAACAAAATTTGTTGGTATAGAGTATAGACAATAAATCTTATTATGTGGCCTCCATGATTTTCTTGGTGCAGTTAAATGAGTGGATAAGGAAACCATGGGTTGTGGATGTAGGTGTCTAACTGAATATTATGATTCAATGATAACATTTTGTTCCTGTTTGAAAAATTGTTTTCAGTCATGAAAAACAACTAGCAAACATTTGTATTATTGCATGAAAATGACCAAAAACATGGATCATACTTTATGTCTTTACGAAATTATTTGCATGTAAATTTGTCAAAATTTAGATAATTAGGTGATATTTCCGTTTCAAATTCAAATATGTAAAAGTTACACAGAATTGCAGATAATGATAAATCATGAACATTTATACATATTCAGATGCTAGCATTTTTGTCCAAACTGAAGCAACTTCATTGTGCTAGCCTATTTAATATTAAAGCTGTTCGATCTTTGTAGGCTGTTGTGTTGTAAGTGTTACTGGAACTTGAGAAGTTTATCTGGTATTCCAATTTTATAGCTCCTTTAGCCTCAGTACTGTTTTTTCCTATACTTTTTTTTTTCCTTATGCCAATACTCTGCCACTGAAACAGGCAAGCTTGCAGATTCTATCACCCTCTCTTATTTGTTTCATTTTTCAGCACAGTGAACCAGGATGGTTTTAAACCAAATCTAGAGAATCATCTTCTTCCTTTACTCTCAATGAAACTTGAGGAAACTTCTTTGGAGTCAAAAGAGAAGACTACTACATTGCCATCTAAAGCTTCTCATCATCCACTGCTTATGCAGGTAACTATTGTTTTGTTTCACTTTCAAGTTGAATGTGCAGTACTCTTGAAGTGTTTGAGCAAACTTCCTTACTTCCATGTTCATGGATTTGAACTAGTTGCACTTCATTTGAATATTATATATATTGTAACTGTGACAGGAAATTATATCATGCATATCCAATAAAAAGATATTGATTCCATACATTTATTTTTTTTAAAAAAGAACATATTGATTCCATACTGTCTTGCAGAAATCACACACCATAGCCATTGTTCTCTTGTTTTGTTTCCAGTTCTTTCTAGTACAGTATAGATTGAGTGAGTGAAAGAAAGAAAATTAAAATCAAATTTACTCTGTTTGCCAAACAAGAATTGAATGGCTTTATAGTTCCTGTAATATGGGATATCTTGATGTGTAAATTAGATAAAAATGATCCAAGCCCTGGAAATGTTGAGAAACTCCCTCTTGAAAGTTACTCGGCTTAGTATAATTGGTTTTAGGAGAAAAAAATCCATTTGATGCAGACTCTGCAGGTTTTGCCCACAGTTAAATATCAGTATGGTACTTTAGGCTTGAATTCTCATTTCATAGCATGTTCTTGAGATAGTGTTGACTAAAATATAGAAAATGTTTATACCGTTCAAATTACAATTTTTGTAGTTGTACTTTGATAATCTCAGAAAATTGTATGCAACTTAATTTTTATTTTTTATTTTTAGGCTATTACATAGCAATATGCCTATGAATTGTTTGCATTTGATATTTGGTTTGTAAATGTGTGGCAATATGTGGGAAGATGGGAAATGAGGATTTTCATTCAGAGGAAGGGCTGATGGCATTGTGGATTAGATAAGGATATATTGCTTTCAAATGAAGGCAGCAGAGAACACTATGCTGAAATGATAATGACAGAATAAGTACTAGAGATCTAGGCAAGACTCTATGATACATGAATTCATGTGCTCATGTGACCAGTTTTATATATCATAGCCAGTGTTTAGTAGTTTGGACTTTGTAATAAGCTCCTGGGTCAAACTAGTTGATCTCTGCTATGCTAAGAATGGAATTGTGTAACAGTTTGTCTGTCATGATTGTAAATTATCTGTGAAGTTAACTATAGCTTACGGCTTACCTATCTATTGCCTGTTATTCTTTACAATAACCATTGACTTTAATTTTCAGGTTTTGTCAGATGAGTTGAATTGTGGTGTTGATGACATAGTAAGTGTTGAACTGAATGTTTGTGATACTCAACCTAGCTGCCTTGGAGGCGGAAACAATGAATTTATATTTTCTGGAAGATTAGATAATCTTGCTTCAAGTTATTGTGCATTAAGGGCACTTATTGATTCATGTGAATCTCCTGGCAACTTAACAAGCGAGCATGCAATTCGGATGGTTGCTTTATTTGACAATGAGGAGGTATTTTTCTTCTTAATTTGAATGCCTTATGTTTTGTACATGCTAAATATTATTTCATTTTCGCACACTAACAATAAATTATGTGCAATTGTGCATATTCTTTTGGATAAAAGAAGAAATACTGTTAGAGATAAGAAAGAAAGAGTACAATAAAAAAGTGGAGGATAAGGTATCTCCTCAGCAAAAAGGAGCAACATAGAAAAGGCAAATAGGCAATGTCATTGCAATAAAGCTCCTTCTCATCAACAGCAGTACAACTTCCAACATCATTTTCAAACATTTGCTACAATTTCAAACATTTGTTTCTTGACCTCATCATCAACAGCAGTGCAACTTCCAACATCCTTTCGAGTGCTTGCCAAATGATGTTTCAAATGATAAACTCCTCCTGGTATTGTCTTCTCTCAATATTTGCATTTAATCTTTCTAAAATCTCCATCAACTGTATAACTGTGAGCCCACCTCACCCACCCTACATCACTCATATGTTCTGGAGGCTGGAGCATTTATCCTTAACACTTTCCCAGTTCCATTCCCACCACAAGTACCAACTGGATGTGCCATTTTTAGTCCTAGCAAAACATAAAACAATAAAGTCAGAAACAGGGGGGACAAATCACAGTCCTCACAGCACCCCTTACAGCTCCTAGAAACAAAGGGAACAACAACCCAGTCCTCTCATCCAGGCTTCCAGTCGCAGCTTGCAGCAGCCAATGGCAATTTTTTTTTTTTTTTTTGGTTTCTGGTTTCAGTTTCATTCCAGAATAGATCAAGTGTTAATTTCGGGTGGGTTTTTTTTTATGGGTTTGGGCTGTATCGTTGCTGGATTTGGTGCATCAGCTGGGATTGGTGGGATCGAACGATCCTATATTGATTGCACAATCCTACTGATTCTATGTGCTGGAACATGATCCCAGAAGAACGAGTTTTCTGCTGGGATTGTGTTAACCACCCGTTAGTTAGAAGGGTGTATGTTAGAAGGAAAGGGAGGGTAGGAAAGGTTTAAAATGGAAAAGAGAGAGTTAGTTGACCGGAGCAACCAGTCTCAGGTAGTACTATTGAGTCTTGTATAAATAAGAAGAGAAAGGTCAGTTGTACTTCGGAAAGATTTGAAGTGAGATTTGGGTTGAGAGAGCCACGACTTCTCAAATGTCCTGAACTTGTATCAGACTAGATTGCTATACTTTTGTTTCACTGTTCTGCACATTGTAGGAGTGGAAGGATAATGATACGTAATTCTTGGTGTTTCTTTTATCTTCTCTGGTCCAGTTCTAACAGATCAGGATTGTTCCAGCCCTTCCAACATGAAGAATCATAGAATTCTTTGTGATGAAGCACGATTTTCTCAACCTTGGCATTGCATCTTTCCAGCGGTGTCTCTCTCTCCTTGGCCATGCAACATTCTATCAAGCTCTTCTGGCTATTCGTTATTCCAGCTATTTTCTTGTGTCTGTGTTATCTTTCCAAGAGTGTTTATTACGTGTTACATCTCCAGTAGTTTTGGGATGCCACATTGTGCTGTGTTGTCTCTCCGGGAATGCTTATGTGGTTTATGGATCCTATGATATTTTTGTTATTTTCTTCAAGAGCGGTTATTTCTAACAAGCTGGGAGCTTAGTAAGCTTCAATAAACAGAGAATTACTGAAAACTTTGACATATATCTTATTATTACCAAATGTTATGATGGAGTTTATATTTGATCTATTGTGTAAAACTATACACTATCAATAAACAGAAAGTTCTACTGCTACATCATTGAATCCTTGTGGTAAAATTTTTAGAAGTCTTTAGAATTGGGGGCAACAGCATCATATGGCTCATTTATAGTGTAAAACTCTTTACTCTAACAATGGATCAAAATTAAATCTTTATAGTATTAAGAAGCAATGTTCTTAACTTCAATCAATATATTTATTGTGTTTTGATCCCCAAAAAAAAAAAAAGAAAATTCCATGTTGATGTAGTGACATATGAAACTGGAACCCATGAATCGCCAGGATAATATAGGTTTTCCTATTAAGGAGGCAGTACAATGCAGCTTTTTTTATTGCAGTATATCATGATATTTCACTGCTCATCTCTCAACGCTAAGTCTAACTGCTGCTATTTAGGTGGGTTCAGGTTCTGTTCAGGGAGCTGGTGCGCCAACCATGTTTCAGGCCATGAGACGCATTGTTGGTGGCTTGGCAAATAGCTACGTTGGTGAAGGCTCATTTGATCGCACTATTCGCCAATCATTTCTTGGTATATCATATTATCATCCACTAATCACCCTTCTAAATAAATTTCTGATAAATGCATGAACATAAGGGATGATACCATGGGCTCAATTCGAAAATTATGGGTGGATTGCAAATTTCAGCTCCCAATCAAGTGTTGTAGGTTCCTGTCGAAAAGAAATCATGTTGTAGGTAGACAAGAACAGCTACTTATAGTGTCTCCAGAAAAGGCTTAAGGCTCAAAGATTATGAATTTCGGCTGGGAAATGTTGCATGAGTTTGTAAATTGATGTAGAATTGTAAAGGTGTGGTTGTGGAGTTTAAAATAGTGGCTGGAATTGAAAAAAACAAGTTTCGTGAGCTGTTCTAGCAGCAGCAACCAGTTGTTGCAGACTAGGAGGACTTTTTTAAGGGTTATGACTTATGACTAAGCTAATATTCATTATTTTTTTGGGGCTTTCTTTTGGTTGCTAAATTGATAAAGATGCCAATATAGATTTTTGGTAGGAAGTTGATTAATGATATTTCATTTGGATGGTCTTATTTTTGCATATAAACACTGTTGTATGGGAAAATCTCTCTTGCTGAAAATTATCTGCATCTTAAAAACTGTAATACAGATTTCAACTGTTTATTAAACTTTTTAACTTAATTCTCCTAAGCTTTAAAGTGCTGTTTATATGAAACAAACAGAAAAGAAAGAAAGAGAGAAAGAGAAAGAACTTATGCGGGAATTTGTTTTAGGGTTTAATGAAAATGTGCAGATGATTCTGGGCCCACAAAATGGAATGTGTCTTTTAATAAAGTTGTTAAATGTAGTAATAATATACTAGTTGTATTCAGGAAAAAAAGAATATATGCAATGGACAATAGTAATTTTTGCTTTTGGTGTATAAGCAGTGGTAAATTTAATGTCCTTAATTTGCTGTTTTGTATAATTTTCTGAAAGGGACTGATAAAGCATTTTTTGGATTCTATCGCTAATAGTGTCTGCAGATATGGCCCACGGAGTTCATCCAAATTTTATGGATAAGCATGAAGAACACCACCGACCAGAACTGCAGAAAGGACTCATTATTAAGCACAATGCAAACCAGCGCTATGCTACCAGTGGAATCACATCTTTTCTTTTTAAAGAAGTTGGGAAAATCCATAACCTTCCAACTCAGGTGATTTCTCTTTATGATTTCATTTGTTTAAACACATATACTCTTTTAATATAAAAATTTATTACAAAGGTATGGAAAATTTGTGCTTAATGCAGATTGCTGAAGACTGAAGGAAATTTTCCCAATCATACCTTATACCAATTCATTCATAACTGACTGAATAATTCTACCCTTTTTATATAATCTTCTTTCTCATGACAACAATTTTGCCTATTCAGAAGAGAACAGATTGAAATAAGAAACAACAGATGAAAAAGACTTCAGTGGTCACTTCGTGGGAATTTATGTTTCTCTCTGTCTATTTGCTTTATATTTGAACCTTATATAATATAAACAATCCTGTATGTTTGTATTTGTAACCATACTCTTCAACTTATAACAAGCATTTTAATGGAGAATTTCTATTTGCACCTTCAACTCAGTGAGAGAATCACCACCCATTTATGAATTAGCATATCAGTCTCCGGTAGTTTTTGTAGGCATCATATTATTAATCAGACCATAGGAGGTAATTTTAATACTGTTAGTATACTTTTCTGGAGGTGCTTCTTCCTCTTTCGAAAGCAATTTTTGAATCATTATAAGGAAGATAGTAGAACTTAGATTCATTATCAAAGATGAAAATTAATGTGTAGAACTGTAGATAAGTGTGTTTCTTCATTTCTCTACTTGTTGGTTGTTATTGTTTCACTTAATTGAGGTATCTAAAATTAAACTTCACCTACTCACTTGAAATGTAGGAATTTGTGGTTAGAAATGATATGGGATGTGGATCAACCATAGGTCCAATTCTTGCTTCTGGGGTTGGCATCCGAACTGTTGACTGTGGAATCGCTCAACTTTCAATGCACAGGTATAAAATGATTTTGCATTATTTAGCATGCTTTTTATTATTTTAGAATAAAATAAAAGCCTATGTTTAACCAAAGCCTTTGTGAAACCATGCCGTATACTTAGTCTTGATATTAGAAAGGTATAACCATGTCTGGCAACTGGCATTCAGTTTAAATACTTCCATGATCTTGCATATCTATGCACTAGATGAAATGACCAAAGATGGAAGTCAACGGACCGTATGGTTTTTTAGTATATTGGAACTGAAGAAAAAAAATATCAATTGGTGATATTAGTACTTAAGGTTCGTTGACACTGATAATTACCTTCCAGTGTTTGGTTCTCATTTTGTGTGGCAGCCTATAACTTTCTCTTTCAGAACCAGGTATTAGTTTTTGGTATGTGGCCAATGTCTTATTCTTTGCTCTACTTAGCACATTAGCTGTTGTCTCCTGTCAAATTAATCTAGATGTGTTTTCTTCATTTCTCGTAAAAACCCATGCTGGAAATGAAGCAAATGTTGTTCTTACTTTCATGTTGCATTCATCTCTGAGCTACTTGAAGGATATAACATGCGTTGTCTGAGTGGGTGCTCATACGTGGATTGCAGTATAAGAGAAATATGTGGGAAGGAAGATATAGACATTGCTTACAAGCATTTCAAGGCTTTCTATCAAACCTTTTCTAGCATAGACAAGACGCTGACTATGGATTTCTGAGCTATGATCTTGAGCCTAAAATTAATGTCACGAGACAAGCATGGAAGAGTTTTATTTCACTGGTGAGCTCAATAGTAGCATAGGTGATAGCTGTGAATAAAGGTTTGTTATATATAATAAGGACTGCTAAGTATCAGAACCTCTGAGACATGCATCCAATTTGTATATCAATCAGAATTGGCAGGAAACAGTTGCATCTGCTGGGGAAGTGGTGATAGTGAAATCAGAACTAGGCATTGATTTTGATTTTGAAAGGGAAAGAAGAAAATGTTCCTTTTTTATTTTCTCTGCAAGTTCCCTTTCCAGACTTCCATGTGCATGTGGTTGTAAGATTGTGTACAATTGCATGCATGTGAAAAGAGAAATGAGAGATGCTGTTTCATGAGAATTTTATGCATGTACACTTGAAGACAAGCATATCTTCCTGTAAATCCCCATTGCATATCCTCTTTACCGTAGAAAGAACTCAGGAAAAAGAAAAGCTTTGACCATCATCCGGAGGGGGCTAGAGCTGCCAATCCTACAAAACGGGTTCCTTCCTTGAATCAAGTTGTTTAAGTATGCATGTTAAATGGTGAAGGAACTGCACGAATTGCATCAAAAGTAGTTTAATGAGATCATTAAGAGACATAGATATGAGCACTGTGTGCACAGAAGGACCAGGATACAGCCACTTGTTTTGGACAATGCGAGGGCTCGAAAGATAGGTTATTCATGGTTGCAATGCATCACTATGGAAAATCTACAAACCATACCTGTAACCCCCTCCCCCCTTCTCCCCCTGAAAAAAAATGAAAATGAAGTGATAAAAAATAAGAAGTTGTAAAACGATGGAAATTTGTTGAGGAAAAAAATTAATATAAATTATTAAAGTGAGGACTGATCTAGCACGTCTCGCTTGTGGAATATATGCTAGACTGACGTAGAATCATGTAACACGCGTTTGTTCTTTTGGTTTTGGGGGAAAAAAAAACTGAAACTACTTAGATTGTGTCAAATCTTTATTTTATGGTTATTGGGATCTATAATCATAAATTTGACCGTTCATATCCATCTTTTTGCTGGAAGAATTAGCACCGTTAGATTTATTAAGTCTTTCATCTCTAGTGGAACAAACTCTGTATCTGAATCGGATTTGACCATTTGATACAAGGATGTTGCAATGCAACTAATGCATTTCTCTCTCTCACACATCACGGGTATGAACATTGAATATCCAACATTTTCATTGACCATTGTAGCAGTGAGAATTACACTTAAGGCTACGTGAGTTTAAAAAGAACGAAAAGAAAAGAGATATAAAAAAAAGAAAAAAAAAGGAGAAGAGAAGGATAATTAAACAATTATTATTTTCTTATTTGGATGTTTTAAATCTTTCAAAGTCTTTTAAATTAAGATAATTTTAAAATGTTTACAAAAATTATTAAAGAAGGGTTTTGGAGGATAACTTAAAACTCATTATTAAAACTAGATAGTCCCTTCCTCTTCCACCTCTCCCTTCTCCCTTCACCCTTCCCCATATAAGAACTAATTATCATAACTTTTGAGGATTAATTAATCTTTGAAAGTTTTCTAAGATAATTTTGAACACTTCCCCTGTAGGACATATCAAACTAACCATAAACTACAAAAATGTTAAAAAGTGTCCTCTTTAGGGTCACATAACTATTCAATACAAATTTAGAGCATAGTTGTATCACTGGAATGGAGAATCGAACTAGTAAGTGAATCAAAGTCACCAGGTTATTGATTAAACTGCCAATTCCAGAGTCTGACCGAGAAAGGGAAAAAGAAAACAGAGAACTTTGCCTCTAACTTGTCTCCCATTCGGTTTCATTTTTTAATCTCACCAGTATTATATCAAGTGACGCACAAAATAGGCAAAAGGCAAAAAGAAAAATGCATTGTGTAACAAAGAAAATTTGTTGGTAAAGAAGAAGAAACATTTATTTGACTTTTCATTCTGATTTTACATTTCTCTGCCCCCATGACAGACCTGCTGTCCTCACGACACCATCTAATCACAATGGCTACCTCCAATTTGATTGACAGCTCCGATCATAATATTAAAAGGTTCGCCATTGTGGTCCAAGTAGGGGATGTGCTTGATGGGGTTGAAAATGAGCTCAAGATTCTCTGTTTCTTTGAGAAATTCAAGCACAAAACATTGGACTTGTTGTGGCCACCACTGTTTCAATGGTTCCCTATGAAAGCGGTTTTTGTTAAATGATGAGGTGGCTTTGCCAAAAACTTTTAATCATACATAGGAATCAGAAAGATCTTCCAATTAAATTTCTGACAATATTTGAGGACAAGCTTATTAGAATCTACCGCATGCTTCTTTTATATTACAATTTCCCAAGGTAATTGTTTGCTCACCATTCCTAAGCCTGAATATTGTCACTTGTCGAAGGCTTCTATTTGAATTATTTGTAAAAATCGACCGATTTAATCGAGCTTAAACAATCAGGGCCTTCAACCACAATGGCCGAAGAGTCATGTCATCCATTTTCCAGCTCGACACAAGTTCATACAGCTATGTTTTAGAGTCCAAAAAAAACTATTCTATTAGAGTCACAACTATTTCTTTAGAATTTAAGGAGTCACAAAGCTATTCCATTAGAATTTAAAGAGTCACCCTGTGCCTTGTACAAGCATCTCATAAATCTCCGACCAGACACAATTCTCTGTTCTTTATAGTTAAAAGTAAGTTTTTGAATTAGCTTTTCAAAAAAGCACCAAAAGTACCAAACTCTAGCTACACCTTTACTCACGGGCAACAGAAATTGTATTTTTGTGTGATTTGATTGTCCTGAGTAGCATTAATCTATTATATATTATAATATATATATAAAAAAAAAGAGAAGAATAGTTTGAATGAATATGTGAAATTTGAGTATGTCATTTAAAAATTTATTTTGATATTTAATTTTAATAAATAATATTTATATGATAAGTAATGATAATGTAGTTCTTAAATATTATAATGTATTTATTGTCTTAAGTAGTTGATAGGTTATAATTTTAAGGGTAAAATATAATTTACACTCTAAAATTTCACCTGAATATTAAATTATTTCCTTCAAAAAAAATTTATCTCACTAAACTCTCTAAATATTAGTCTAACTTGAAAACGCTAATTTTACTGTTAAATGAAATAGAAGTTATCCTCACATGCACACCACATAATTCATGTACACATCACATAATTCATGTGCACACCACGTGACTATTTAGTTAGAAGTCTTTATGAAATAAAATATAATTTACACCTTTAAAATTTACTCCTATATCAAATTATCCTCCTGAAATTTTTTTTTTATTTCACTAAAACTCCTGAGATTTGATATAACTTGAAACTAGATGTTAACATATGTTTCATTGAACAAAAAAAAAATTAATATTTTCAAGTCAAACTAAAATTTTTTAGAGTTTATTGAGACAAAAAAATTTTAAAGAGTAATTTAATAGTAAAATAAACTTCAAAGGTGTAAATTATATTTTAATCTAATTTTAAATTCTTAAAAAGAAGAACTTCATGAGTAAAACCTTTTAAAATTTTTCCTGTCTTCTTTTTCTTATTATTATTTTCTTTTTTATTTAATAATATTTTCTCTCATTTTTTATTTTTTTAATTTTATACTTATTATTTTTATAATATGTTTTTTATTTTTCCCGTGGTGATCTTACTAGTCTTTACATAGAGATAGGACGGGAATTAGTGAAAATAGATAACCCATACGTCAAAGAGCACCATATTCATACTATGCATTTAAAATTATTTTTAAATATTCTTTATTCCTGCAGGACTTTTTTTTTTTTTTTACATTAATTGCCTTGAAACATACTATGCATTTTTTTTTAATTTCCATTTCATATGCTCCATTAAAAATGAGATATTTTTTGTACTACATATAAGAGTAAGTTATTCTTCGTTCAGGGTATCAAGATCAGACACATATGCAAATGATACAATATTTAACATCATCTTTTAAATTAATTATCAAAGAACACAAAGTTAGCCATTTATTTACAAGTCACTGCATCTCTTAAGAATTACCCAATTCAAGAGGACAGTACTCGGCGTGGAGAACCATCTTAAACTCTATTAACAAAAAAAATTATAAATAGCTTCAAACAAGTAAAATGATATTTTAAAAGTAGGAAGTCAAGTTCGAGTATATTTCAAAGCTTATAAAGAAAAAAACATTCACCTTTACTAAACTTTTGTAGTTATGAAATATAAAATATGTTTGCAAGACTCATTTCACTGATTTCACATTTTTCTAATTTCTACATGTTCCAGTCTTTAGGATATTGGTCCATGTGCTTCAACTGAGGATGCAAATCAAGGGGATTTTCCTTTTGGAAGAATACTCCTATGTTTAAGTTAGTGAAGGTTCTCTCAAGAACAGGCTAGTTCTGGGAGGAGAGTGCTTACTGTTCCAGCCTTTTGTATTTCTGAAGCCCAATCCAGTTTTTTTCCTACTCACATGTTGTTCCTACTTATTTTTAGTAGAGTAGTGTTTGCTTCAATTCTTTATATGTGGGAGAGTTTTATGTCAGCCGAACATGGTGATGGGATACTCACAAAGATACTTCGATACTCAATTTAATATATATAAGAATGAAATGATATTAAGAAGTTTAGATAAAGAGAATATATTTAGATATAATTTTGTATTCAATATAAATAAAAAAATAATGCCCTAGAATTTGAGTGGACGAAGTAAATATAAGCCATCGAGTTCAAGCCCAATAAAGACGCACCAATCCACATGTGATCTTTGATAAGATCCCTCTATGTAGTGTCGTTTGTGAGCTGATTATTGGCTAGAGTGGTAATGAATGATTTCTTCGATGAGAGACCATGCACTTGGGTTTCAATACTAGACATGGGTTGATGCTATATTGGTGTGTCACTGTATTAATTGGGCTGTGAGCTTGATGGACTCTCGCATAATACATATCTTCACTTAGAATTATGTATCAATGGAGGTCTAGGTCAGAATTAAAATGACAAAGTTGATGCCTTTAAAACATTACATCGAATCAAATCTCATCTTCCTAAATTTCCCACCCCTTGATAAAAAAAAAGAAGAAGAATCAGGTATCAATTTTAAAGACATGTTTAATTAGTTTACATCCTCACCAACAAGATAAACTTTGTTAAATGTTTATAAATCAAGATATATACAAAATTCATAAAAATTATATTTTTCAACATAGGGAAATCATTTCGTATAACAACAATAAAAGAAAACCTGCTTTATGTGGCAATAAGAGGTTTAATCTAACAAGAGATATAGTAACAAGAGGCTTAAAACCTGATCGGGAGACTCACATCTAAACAAAAACAACATACCAAAGGTCTATCTTTGAGTCAGAGACCTGAAATTAAGTTTTTCATCATGTACAGTAGTCCTAAAGTATTTGTTAGAATCAATTAAGATTGTCAGAATATGTAAAGAATCTGTTAAAATCAATTAGGATCATATTAGAATCACGAAGATTATGTAATAAGATCATTACATTATTTCCTTTTTTATTGTACACAAGTATTATAAAATTCGATACAGAGGGCAGTGTATTTTCACTGACTCATTCTCACAAACTAAGGATTTCTATGATCATTCTTTCTTTCAACATGGTATATAGAGCCTAAGGATAGAAACCTAACTTTTTTTTTTTGCTTCCCTGCCGTCAGCGTTTTTTTTTTACTCTCTCACTATCTCATCCAAAACCTTCCTCCGGACCACACCTAGCACCCCAGCCGATCTGATCGACATTCTGCTCTAGTCGCGCATGGTGGTTCTGCTCAAGCTGCGGTGGTTCTGCTCTAACCACAGTGGTTCTGCTCTAGCTGCGGCCTACCACATATCACAGCCTCTCTTCCAGCCGAAATGGTTTTGCTCTCGTCGTTATTTTTCTCTCTCCTCCGGTGATTTTCTCTCTCCTCCTGAGGTTTCCATTTCAGATCTACGCATCTGAGGTGTGTTTTTCAGGCAACCGACATACCCACGACGTGTGTCTCCCCGAACCCATCCGATCCCTGGAGTCGCGCCATCATCAGAGCTCCGACGCGCCGCCACGCTCCGGTCACCGGAATCCGTCCAGCAAGTGTTTTCAGCGACCGTGAAAGCGCGTTTTGCCCTCTTTCTGGCCGCTGTTTCCCCCGACCACTTCTCTAGGGCTTTTCCGGTCAGATCCAACCCTTTCCACGTGGTTCGTGATCTTCCAGTGGGTGTTTGGCTTCCCTACCTCCGCACACTGCATCTCCTATCGTAATTTTTTGGGTCTTTCGCTCTCAACTCAGGTTCTTCTTTTATGAGTTTCTTGCAGTTCTATGCCTATCATGTCCACCATTGCTGCTGCCAGTTCTGAGTCTTATGGTCATGGCAAAGGTCAACGTTCACAGTGCAATTATTGTCATAGGTTTGGCCACACTCGTGCACGTTGCTTCAAACTCCATGGGAAACCCCCTCGCACAGCTAATATTGCTCAGTTAGACTCTTCTGTTCCGGCATCTGACTCTTTGAACGTGCCCACTGTCACTATCCCAACTGCTGTCTATGAGGGTTATCTAGCATATAAGGCTGCTCAGTCATCGACCTTTGCCTCCGCTTCTCAGACCGGTAGTTCTGTTACTTGCCTCACCCATTCTTCCCTTGATCCATGGATTTTGGATTTTGGTGCCTCCGATCACATATTGGTAACATTAGTCTTTTCTCTCATATTTATCATTCAACTTCCCTCCCTATGGTTACCTTAACTAATGGTTCTAAAACTATGGCTAAAGGTTTTGGTCAAATTTATTCTCTACCCTCTCTAACTCTTGATTCTGTCCTTTATGTTCCGGGTTGTCCTTTCAATCTTATCTCTATCAGTAAATTAACCAACTCTCTTCATTGTTCTGTCACTTTCACTAATAATTCTGTTCATGTGCAGGGACCGGGATACAGGACGGATGATTGGCGAAGGGCGTGAGTCTCACGGGCTTTACCATCCTTTCATCACCTGCTGTCTTTACTTCTGCTGTTTGTCCTTCTCTCCTCCACAGTCGCCTTGGTCATCCTAGTATCTCCAAACTTCATCGAATGGTTCCTACATTATCGTCTTTATCATCTTTAGATTGTGAGTCGTGTCAACTTAGGAAACATATTCGCACTTCGTTTCTCAAAAGTGTCAATAATCAAACTGTGTCTCCTTTTTGATTTAGTCCATATGGATGTTTGGGGTCGTAGTCGTGTTCCCACAACTATGGGATATCAGTATTTTGTCACTTTTATTGATGACTTTTTCCGCTGCACTTGGTTATTTTTAATAAAGAGTCGTGCTGAGATCTTTTCTATTTTTCAATCTTTCTATGCTGAAATTCGCAATCAATTTAATACTTCTATTCGCATTTTACGTAGTGATAATGCTCGTGAATATTTTTCTTCTTCTTTTACCTCTTTTATGGCTTCTCAAGGTGTTCTTCATCAGTTCTCTTGTGCTCACACCCCACAACAAAATGGTGTTGCTGAGCGTAAGAATCGTCATCTCATTGAAACAGCACGAACTTTACTTATTCATAATTATGTCCCTATATGATTTTGGGGTGATACAGTTCTCACTGCTTATTATTTGATTAATCGCATGCCTTTCTCTGTTTTTAAATCATCAAATTCCTTCATCTATTCTGTTTCCGTCTCAGCCATTGTATTTGCTCATTCCACCTCGTAATTTTTGGTTGCACTTGTTTTGTTCATAGATCTAACCATCCTAGACAGGATAAACTTCAAGCAAAATCCCTTCTCTTAAGTGTGTCTTTCTTGGCTACTCCTCGTTTCCAGAAAGGATACAGGTGCTTTTCACCTAGACAGTAACCGATATATTCACATCAGCTGATGTCACCTTCTTTGAGGAGTCACCATTTTTTCTCATCTTCTCCTTGCTTGAGCGTTCTTTCAGAGTCTGATGTTCTTCCTGTTCCCTTACTTGGACATCCTGCCGAAAACCACTTCCTTTTCTAGTCCACTTCAAGATACTTCCATGGTGGTACCGATGGACTCTAGCCCTGAACCAGCACCTTTACCGCTTCCATGGTCCTGCCTACTTCTCGCTAGTCCGCCAGTTGCCATTCGCAAAGGTATTCGTTCTACTCGTAATCCTCGTCCTATTTATATCTTTTTAAGCTATCACCGTTTATCCTTTCCATATTTTTCTTTTGTCACCTCCTTGTCATCTGTTTCCATTCCTAAGACTATAGGTGAGGCTTTTGTTCGGCTTCTTCTATCCATGGCTGTCATGCGACATTGGCCTCTATTCCAACTTGATATCAAGAATGCCTTCTTACATGTTGAACTTGCTGAAGAGATTTACATGGAGCAACCTCCTGGTTTTGTTGCTCAGAAGGAGTCTGGATTAGTTTGTCGCTTACATCGTTCTATTTATGGGTTGAAACAGTCTTCGCGGGTATGGTTTGGACGATTCAGTACAGTCATTCAGCAATTTGGCTTGATCTGCAGTGAGGCAGATCATTCTGTTTTCTACCGCCATTCTCCTCAACATTAGAGTATCTTTCTTGTGGTATATGTAGATGATATTGTCATCACATGTAACGATCAAGACGGTATCAATAAACTAAAACAATACCTCTTTCGTCATTTTCAGACTAAGGACTTAGGTCGCCTTAAATATTTTCTTGGTATTGAGGTCGTTCAATCCTCTACCGGTGTTGTTATTTCTCAAAGAAAGTAATGCTCTTGATATTTTAGAAGAGACTGGCATGACAGATTGTCGACCCGTAGATATTCATATGGATCCAAACACCAAGCTTTTACCAGGACAGGGGGAGCCCTTGTCGGATCCTGGAAGATATCGAAAACTTGTTGGTAAACTAAATTACCTTACCATCACTCGACCAGACATCTCTTTTGCTGTAAGTGTAGTTAGTCAGTTTCTACAAGCTCCTTGTAATAGTCATTGAGATGCTGCGATCAGAATACTCAAGTATATCAAAGGAGTACCAGATCAAGGCCTTCTCTATGAAGACAAAGGACATACCCAGATCATTAGTTTCACAGATGCAGATTGGGCTGGCTCTCTCTCAAATAGGCATTCTACCACAGGTTATTGCGTGATGATTGGAGGCAACTTGGTATCTTGGAAAAGTAAGAAACAAGATGTTGTTGCAAGATCAAGTGCAGAAGTAGAATATTGAGCAATGACATTGGCAACATGTGAACTTATATGGCTGAAACAATTGCTTCAAGAGTTAAAATTTGGAGATGTTAAGCAAATGCAATTGATTTGTGATAATCAAACAGCTTGTACATTGCCTCAAATCCAGTGTTTCATGAAAGGACCAAACATATAGAAGTGGACTGCCACTTTATCGGAGAAAAGATTTTATCTGGATGCATTACTACTAATTTTGTCAATTTAAATGATCAGTTAGCAGATGTATTCACAAAGTCTCTCAAAGGTTCTCGAATTTAGTTATATTTGTAACAAGCTTGATGCATATGATTTATATGCTCCAGCTTGAAGGGGAGTGTTAGAATCAATTAGGATTGTCAGAATATGTAAAGAATCTGTTAGAATCAATTAGGATCATGTTAGAATCACGTAGATTATGTAATAGGATCATTACATTATTTCTTTTTTTATTGTACACAAGTATTATAAAATCCGATACATAGAGCAATATATTTTCACTGACTCATTCTCACAAACTAAGGGTTTCTATGATCCTTCTTTCTTTCAACAGTATTAATCAAGTCAAGAGCTATAAGTGCACCTAACTATTCTTTTGGTACAATGATGATACATAAGTTTAAAAATAATTTCATGTAAATTACTCAAATTCTTCACTACACTACTAGAAAACTTTTAAATTGAGACAAAATTTAGTGACAGAAAATTCTAGTTGCTGTAAAAATAAATTCTTCAACAGCATTTTGAATTCAGCAATGAAATTTTAAATTTAGTTTCAGAAGTTTGAATTTAAATTTTGCTGCTGACGACTTATAGTGATCCCCCTTTCTATGGCATAATAAATTCCATCTCTAAATACTTTAGCAATAGATTTTATAGCATCTAGAGACGGAATTAAGAAAATTTTCCGTTGCTAAATACAATTTTTCTATTAATATCACTAACTCACTCTTAATTAATGGCGTTGTGAACCTAATTATTTTGGCCTTGTTGTATTGACTCAAAATAAAATACATGTAATAATGTAAGTTACTTATGACATTTTGTACACGAAGATATGTCATTGTGCATCCTTGGATTTTTCAAATTCACCGACCAACAATTATTTTTATACGTAATGTTGATTCGTTATTCTTTGAATCCAAACATTTCCATAAAAATAACCCTTCGAATACTGTATAAATATACATTCAGTCATAAATAGATATATCATATAACAACAGAAATAATTCATGTCACAAGATTACCATATAACTTGGTACTCCTGTTGACAAAATTGCCAAAAGAACTAATATTCTCTCAATAGCCTATACGTATGGTGAAAAGAGTAATTAAGGCTGTTGAATTAGCACCATTAGATTGGTGGCCTGGGGTTCATTCAACAGAGCTGGCTTCTCATGCATTAGAAGGAATGCTAATTCAGTTGCTCATACGGTTGCCAGACTAGCGCTGGCAGGGAATTTACCCCAGACTGCAGGATTTCATATACTCCTGCGTCGATTGCCAGAACCCTGCGAGATGATTTGGTTCATTGCTCATCTGGGTTCGTCTCTTATTTTTTTTAATTAAAATTATACAAATAATTACTCATTAAATTTTAAATTATAGGTAATATGATAAACTTCTTCTAAAAATAACGATTTCAAAATTTTAATTTCTTGCATTACATGTAAAATTTATTTATTGTATAATTTATTTTTATTACACTAACTATATTAAAGTGCTCATATATATTTTTAGTTTTTTCATTTAGTTTGTTGAAAAATTGTTAAATATATATTATCTATTTTTAATATTTTATTTAATAATTAATATATATATAATTTAATAAATTATATTATAAATATATATTATATTTTAATAAATTTAAAATATATATTAAACTATTAAATAAAATATTTAAAATAAATAATACTTCCCAGACAATTTCTCAGTTGCAGCAGCGTCTTGGGTTGGATGTTGCCCTGTCTCTTTGTTTTTTCACTGAATCATTGTGTACGAAAAAAGAAAAAGAATTAGCACCATTGGAGTCACAATGAGTGCTGGTGAGACTCACGTGCAGCACTGTTGGCAGCATGAACGGCTAAGAATGACTCGTCCTCTGAGCATGCTCCCGTTGTAGCTCTGCTACCTGTGGTTCCAATTATTGGATACGAAATAGTTCAGAGGAGATCTCAATCTCTGTCTTTGCTGCACTTCGGGTCCTTTTAGCGTGATAGAGTGTCCCCCAGTTGGATTTGATTGAATTTAGACTATTTTTATACTTAATTTACTTATTAAAATAATAAATTAAATTGAGATTTTTTTTTTTTAAAATCAGTAAGTCTAACATATATTTTAAAAAAAATTTATTTATTAAATTAAATATAAAATTAAAAATATATTATATATTATAATAAATAATTTAATAAATTTTAATAAAAAATTATATATAAAATTTTAGATAAATTAAAACTCAAATACAATAAATCATAAATTTTAAACATAATATAATAAATTTTAATTTTAAATATAAAAAAATAAAATAAATTTTAAAAATTTAATAAAATAAATTATATAAAATTTAAAAAAAATATTAAATTTATTATATTAAATATAAAAAAATATTATTTTTTATTAAAAAAATAAGTGAAATTAAATTAAGTAAATTATAATTTTTTTAATTTATAATCTAATTTATTATTATCGAATTAAAAATTTTTAAATTTAACTTACTCTGTAAACCTCATTTAACCTATTAATGAGGTTGGTATTTTAGATTTTTAGTTTCAGTTTTGAGTTTGTCTTCTTATGCACGTGTCATGCTCGGTTCGTTCGGGCTTGGGTCGGTCTGAGAGTGTAGAGAGATACAAGGACTGAGTTTCTTGCGCGATTGTGGTTCAGAGCAAGTGACCGTGGGTGCAGCTGGTGGCTTGCCGAAGCTAAACGAAGGATGGGTCCACAAACACTTGAGTGGGAGTCTAGAGAATATGCGGCAGAAGATGAGTTCAATTAGGTTATTTTATATTTAAAATAATTTATAATTAAAATTTTATTAATTTGTTTTTAAAAAGTAATTATTTTAAAATTAAGATTTACTAAATAGGTACCTACATATATGAGAAATTTTATATATTTAAATTAATTGATTTTATATTTAAAATATTTTATAATTAAAATTTTATTAATATAATTAGTTTGAATTAATTCTTATAATTTTACATAATTTAAATTTTTATTTTTGTAATATATTTTTTTATATATTAATTTTTATAATTTTATTTATTTAAATTTAAATTTTTATTATTAATGTATTGATATTTATATTTTTTATTCTTTTAAATTTTAATTTTAATAATTTTAATTTATTAAGTTATTAATCTCTATTTTTATAAAAAAATTGATCTTTATTATTTTTAATTATTAAAATATTAAAAAATAAAAATTTAAATAAATATAATTATAAAAATTAATATTTTAAAAAATATTATAAGAATTAAAATTTAAATTGAATAATATTTATTTTAAGTGTTTTTTTTTTTAATGTCTGTTACCTAATATAACATTTGAAAAAAAGATTTTTTTTATCTGAAAATGAAGTTGATTCTTTTGCTTTTTCTACTGTTTGGGTTCATTCCAATGTGTCAGGATTGCTACACATTAATTGCCACACATTGCGGTAAGTCATCATAAGATTCTTTTGCTTTCTCTTTGGTTCAAACTCACCTCTTCGTGGCAATGGTTTTTGGAATACACACTCCGTATCGGTATTTTGTATTTGTAAAATTTTACTGTATCGTTGCATTGGTCTCGTATTGTACGGATATACTCAAAGGCTGTGCTTCATAATTTATTAATAAGATCCTGCAATAGATGGTACAACTTAAGAGATAAGTCACTTTATTTCACATCAAGTTCAACAACCTTATCCACGTACTTAAATGCTGTGGTTTTAATAAATGTATTCAAATTGATATTTTTTTGGTAGCTATTAAAGTTTATTATTTTGAGCTTAATATCAACGAAACAAAGGATGGTTCTCTCTCATCTTTTGTACTATTTTAACGTTATTATTTGATAGAAAGAATACTTATCTCTCGAAATTTTATAAAAAGAATACTTTTTTATTTTTATTTCATATTGAACATGTTTTCTCATATTTTATATTAAATATAAATTATTTAAATGTAGACTAATTTTAGTTCGAATGTCAGCTTAGCTTTGGCCACAAAATACTTTTATTGAATTTTGTACTCTCACACTGCCCACATAAAATTCAGTTTTCTAACTAAACCACACCTTGGTCTACAAAATCTGTGTCACATAATATTTTTATCATCTAATTGAAATTAGTAACTTTTTTTTTTGGTAAATAAGATTAGTAAATATAGTTAAACTCGGGCACTGTTAGCTATGTGATAAAACTATATAATATTTGAGAAGTATGCCAGTGTTTTTTTTTATTGGTAATCAGGTTAATTTATTAAATATTTATTAATAGTTAATTTTACATTTTAAACTTTAAATATTTATTGTAAGAAATAATAATTAATAAATATTTAATAAATTATTAAAAATATTAGTATTATATAAAAAAAGTAAATATTTATTTTATTTTTTAAAAAATATAAGTAATATTAATTTAATTTTTTTAAAAAATTAATATTAATTTATTCTTTTAATTATAAAAAATAATATTAAAATAATTTTTATATTACGAACTATAATATATTCTTAAATGCAACACTTTTATCAAAAGAATACGCTGGCAATCCCAGACTTTTGGAAACATAATCAATATTCAATCCAAAAAAAAAAAATCCAAACAATGGGTTTTTTTTGTCCAGAATTGGGGGGTTAAGATTGTCTTCCACTGGGATCATTCCAGAGTGCAGCTCTTCAAGGCACAAAACCTTAATCATATAACTACTGCAATCAAAACAATGGTTAACCAAGGGCACCCCGCCTCCGTCACCCGTCATAACCGTGGCACTGTCCAAACTCCAAAGTGGAAAACAAAGAGATAAAGGAAAAAAAAAAAACTCCAAAGTGGAACTGGAAAACAAGAGATAAAATAAATAAATAAATAAAAACTCCAAAGTGGAAAACAAGACTACAAGAGAGATTAAAAAGAAAAAAAAAAAAAGAAAAGCACACCCCACTGGGCCAGATAAGCGTCACCATCAGCTACAAAGCTACATGCTGATCACCCAAGCACGTGCACGACCATGCTCTGCCTCTTTCTCTCTTGCTGTTGCCACGCTCTCCACTGGTTGTCCTGCCGTACACTCCTCCTACAAATAGGCATTATTTCAGGCACTTACCGCTTTCTGTGCTTCTGTGCTGCACTGCCCCACGAAGAAGTTCCAACATTTGATGCAAATCAGCAAACTTGAGCTGCACAAACATGTCATGGTGGAGTGGCCTCAGAGAACTGAGGCCATTGGTTCACTTGCTGTTGCCCCTTAGCATCCATTGGGTTGCTGAGGAAATGACAGTGTCTGTTCTTGTTGATGTTACCGCTGCAGCCTTATGCCCAGGGCAGTCAACTTGCTCCAAAGCTATTTATATCAACGGGGTTCAACAAACGGTATGATGCCCACTTCCTCTCCCTGCTCTTTGTACCTTGTCTTCTTTTTGGGTTGGTGTGAAAGTGGGGGAAAAGAGGTTTTGCAGTTTTGGAATAAACTCAACTCAAGTGAGTCGTACTATCCTCTTCTCAATGTTTTGGAATGGCTGTTTGTTTTATCAAAAGAAATGGTTTTGGCCTTTTGGCTGTTTCTTTAGAGGTGAAAATTTTGTGATTATACAACTGAAGAAAATTATTACTACATTAAAGTTTGCAAGGATTATCTTGGAAAAACCAGTAAGTGAGTAGCAATTTGGCTGTTTCTTCGATAAGATTGTTTTAATTTGTTGTTGCAGTGTTAGATTCCTAGTAAGTGAGAAACATGTACCAAAAGTAAGATCAATGATTGCTTTTTTCATGAACCGTAGGCAAGAGCTAATTCATGGATAAAGTGACCGAGATGTTATACGATATACTAGAAAAAGGAGAAAGAGAAGAAGAAATAATTTTCTTACTCCCCACATCTCCAATATTTCTTTACATCCTTTCATGTGCCTAACTGTGATTTCTAATTATATTGAGTATATATAGCATATAGCAGATTGCCCATACTTCCTCTTCCACCATTTTGTTCTCTTGCTTACTGATTAGGTCCATGTTCATATAGCTGATTTTTTTTTTCCCTATACATGTCTTTCTTTGGCATATCTGTTGTGGGTAACTGCCAAGACTAGGAATATAATGAGGAGTTCTGATTTTTATCAATTGAATTTTAGACTTAGTAATGTAATTTTCTCTGTAGATTGTTGGAATTTTCAAGATGGTGGTACTTCCACTACTGGGGCAGCTTTCAGATGACTGTGGCCGTAAACCTTTGCTCCTTCTTACCATGTCCACGACCATATTCCCTTTTGGTATGCTCTTGAGAACATTAAAGAATCTTTGAGATCTAATGCGTAACATTTGTGAAAACTTACCATCTCAATATCTCATTGACTAACACAGCAGGACTTTGAAGTTCTTTGTTAATGATATTAATCTGCTAACTGCTATGCTTTCCTCTTCCTTTTCTTGTCTCTTCATAAAATTTATACCAAATTGAACTGAAGATGCATTCATTGCAGATGATTTGTTATTCTTTGCAGAAGATTGGTTTGTAGAAATTCTGGGAATCATTTCTTCCAATTTTATTCTTCTAAACTTCATGTAGTCTTTTATCAGCTTAATGTTGACAGATGATTTGGTCACAAATGCTTTAAGTACAATTTCACCTGCTCAAATTATAAAGGCTTACAGAAAATAATATGTGAACTCAGAATTTGGCTTATCTAATATGTAGATGCTATGTAATGGAGTGGTTCTTAACAATGTTGATTACTTCAATTTAGAATATTTTGCCTTTTATGGAACCTTTTTTAATGCTATTTTAACAATAGTAATGAACAGAAAAACAAATAGAAAGTAAGGATAAGTGAGTGCTATTTTCATCCTTTTAATTAATCTCAGTAAGCATCTCAGTGATAGGGAAATAAAAAAATCAGAAAATCAGGAAGGCAAAAGATATCAGGTTAAATGAAGTTGCAAGATAGAAACTTGGGATGAATTTCTCAAATTCCTTGACAGCTTGTTTACTGCTGGATTTCCTTTTTCCTCTTTTCAACTTTTCATTGTATTCTTGTTGCAGCTTTACTTGCCTGGCATCAGTCTGAGGAATTTGTCTATGCCTACTATGTGCTTCGCACACTTTCATATATAATCAGTCAAGGGAGTATTTTCTGCATTTCTGTTGCATATGTGGTGAGAATTTTTCTTAACTAATTGAATATAAAGAAAAACGAAAAAGAATTTTATATACACCTTTATACTTCCTCTCACAGGCAGATGTTGTCAGTGAAAGCAAAAGAGCAGCAGTATTTAGTTGGATCACTGGTCTCTTTTCTGCTTCACATGTTCTGGGGAATGTGCTGGCTCGATTTCTTCCAGAAAAGTACATTTTTGTGGTATGTTTGTCCAGTGAGTTCAGTATTAATGTTCAGATCATAAACTAATTCTTTCTTACTTTCTATTTGGTAATGAATCTTAGTTACGGTTCACTGATTTCAGGTATCAATAGCACTCTTGATCTGTTGCTCACTTTATATGCAATTCTTCCTTGTTGAAACTGTCATACTGGCTCCAAGAAAGAATCGAGAGTCAGGTTGCTGCACCAAAATTATTGATGTTCTCCATCAACGATACAAATCTATGAGAAAAGCTGCAGAAATAGTTATTTCCAGGTTGCATGTCATTTTTGGATGTTAAGCGTTATTACTTTCACATTTAATTATCTGTATAATTCTTTTCTGATAATTTTCTTGTGTGAAATGTAATGTGTGCATGCAATCCTAAATAGTGTGCTATATTTCATTTTTCAGTCCCACATTGAGGGGCATGGCTGTTGTCTCCTTCTTCTATGAGTTGGGAATGTCTGGCATAAGCGGCATTTTACTGGTATGTTATTGATTGACTCAAATGAACCCACAACTTATTGCCTTGTTTTATTCATTATTAGGGGACCATATACTAAGGCTCCTGTCATATTGACAGTGTTGGTTATTTTAACAATCATTATGAACCTTCTCCTTCTGAGGTTAAACTTTTACTTAGTTGGTTCTTCGACATAAAAATTAGGGCATTTTTGACCAAGTGGTCAAGAGTTTGATTCTTGTTGCCTCTGCTCTTTTAATTAAAATTAAAATTTCAGCATAAGGGTTGAGTGGGCCTGTGATTTGTGCACACTTCCAGACCAAAGAGCTTTTACATGAAGGGGCATTTGGAGATTTTAATAAAACCATTGTTTAGCCTTCTCCTAATAGCTTAAACTTTAGGGATAGTCAATCCCTTGATGGATAGTGGTCTCAAGGCCACTTAATTCTTACATTGCACATGTCAAACTAACATATTTCTAGCTTCAACTTTGTCACTGAGACAAAATTAAATAACATTTTCTACCAACAACCACATTGTTTTTGTTCATATTTATATTTCTATTAATTTTGTCATTTTTCCTTTTCAACATTTTTTTTTTCTGTCACACCATGATCCAATATTTGTTTACATGAAACTATAGCTTCGCCCCATATGCAAAAATCATCTGTTAAGAATCAGGATTACATACCATCAGAAATTGTTGATTGCATTTATGGATGTAAGGATGTATGTCTAATGAATGCAATATTTTCTTTTCCTTTCTGGAGAATTGTTTGGGGGAGATTTATAATAGTATGTTGAAAATCACATATGAAACCAATAGAGCTATGATTAAACGAGGCATGCAATTCTTTCTTTGTTTTTTTTTCTTAAAAGAGTTAAAGGGGAGGGGAGGTTGTCCCTTTCGCCAGGACATGCCATAAGCTTCAACAAAGGCTTATAGTAGTGCTTACAGATCGCCTACCAATGAGAGATCCTAGCACAAATAAAACCCAAGACCTTCAGGTCGATTTAGCGCGATCTTGCAAATTGAGCCAATCTTCATTGGCTTGCTATTGTGTACTTTTCTTCTTATTTTTGGGGTTTTTATATATTTTAAGAATTTCTTTTCTTTGATTCCATAGCTTGACAGTCTCATAATTTCCTGTGCAGTACTATTTGAAAGCTGTTTTTGGTTTTGACAAAAATCAGTTCTCAGAACTTCTGATGATGGTGGGAATTGGTTCAATCTTTTCTCAGGTATTTAATATTTCCCAGAGGGATTTTCTTCCTACAATTCCTCCATACTGAAAACTGTCAGATATCCTATATTATATAATTTATAAACAAAGAAGCTAGTCGGTTTTATCATTATTCTTTCCCAGGAAAATTGTGTATGAGAGGATTTTCCTTTAGATCCTCTAGGTTGCTCAAAAGTAAGTAGAATGGAGGAACCCTTGTGAACTTGTACTAATTTGTTTTAATAATTTGACTATTTGAAGTTCCAGTTTCTACTAACAAATTGCATTTGTGACAGCGAGATAACTTACCAAAGCTGTAAGGATTTAGAATCGACAATTAAACCTGCTGTGGCTAAGGATGCATTATTAAGGGGGATTAGTTTACAGAATTCGGACTGATGTAAATTATAACTTGAACCTGTGTCTTATTACTTAATGCACGCATCACAGTTGCCAGTGCCCCAAATAATCTTACATATATGGGAAAAATGTTTAGCGCCCATAAAAGCACCCATAAGGAAAAGGATATGACAAAAACTTCTGTGCTCACCTATCTAAGCTGAGATTAAGACTTTTGTCCACTCATGTCTTTGGTTTGCATTACTTTCCCGGTAACGGTCGAGCTATGATGCACGGATACGGGTACAGGTATCGGATACGAAACTATACACAATACGAGAATACAATAATTTCTGAAAGATTAAGATACGAGTATGACATGATTCGACATAACATATATATAAAAAAAAAATATATCTATAATGTCAGAAAACGTCTAAAAACATAAAAAACTATCATAAGACATCAAAAATAAAGATCAATAGGTAAGTCATTCCATGACTAAGGGACAACAATAAAGGAAAAAGTTTTTAATTTTAGAATTAGCCATTGTAGACACAATAGAAGGTTAAAATTTATCAAATTCTTATAGTATCTCAAAGGTATTCACACAAAAATTCAAAAATAAAAAAGTAAAAAGTATAGAACGAAGGTTGTTAGTATTCGATGGTGTTTGAGGAGTATCCAATATGGTATCCGATATAGGTACGTATTTGATATAGCTACGGCTGATATTTTGAAGTATCAGTGCTTCCTAGCTGTCAAGTTAGCTTAAGTTTCATGTAATTACTGCCCCCTGAGAATCCTTAGTTGTTGTAACTATTGATTGTCAACCAAATACAGTTTGTTTATATCTCTATCGAACTCAAGGCTGTTCCTTTAGCTGTCTAATCATCTTAGTCTCTTATAGCTTTGTTCTTTCTGATTGGCTTCCTTTTCTTTATGTAATATTGGCTTGTGTTTTCATTCTCATATCAGGCTTTTCTATTGAGTTCAGAAACCTGCACACTTTATTGTGTATATATGATATATACCTCTTGTATAAAATTGTGTATAAGTTGCTATAATATTTATTCCTGCTCGTATGAATGCTTGATACCTTGATTATGGACATGTTTTGAATTTTTTAACGTACTTACTTACACTCGGTTGGCTTCCAGATGTTGTTGCTTCCATTACTTAATCCATTGGTTGGAGAGAAAGTGATACTTTGCTTTGCCTTGCTTGCATCAATAGCATATGTAAGTTATCTTGTATTCTTCTGCTTCTCCCTCTGTTCCCCAAAGCAAATGTGCTAATACATTATGCCATTCATATTATTATATCTCTGTGTAGGCACTGCTCTATGGATTAGCATGGGCACCTTGGGTATGTAAACTTGATAACTCTCTATATGTAGTTTTAATTTCACTGTTTATGTTATAATCATTGTACTTCTCTATCACCTGTGTCCACAGTAAGCTTTTTAAACAACTCAAGTAAAAAGTTATCACTGCAGTTTGAAATCTCTTCACCCTACATGGTGTCATGCATTTCTTACAATGTCAGTATACAACTTTACAGTGCATATATGGGTTGCTGAAATTTTTACTTATATTATCCCCTCATATTTAAAAATAAAACTATGTGATGTTTTTTTAACAATGTAGAAAAAAGGGGGGAGGGGAGTTTTCCTTAAATTATGTGAAAATCTGCATTTCTGCATTGTTAGTAATTGAATTTATTGCACCAATGCAGGTACCTTACCTGAGTGCCTCTTTTGGTACCATCTATGTCCTTGTGAAACCTTGTGTAAGTACTAGATCAATAATAAAATTGTTACCTACTTTACTAGTTACAATAAACTTTATTGTCCTTATATTGCTATTAATTTCTTGTTATGCAGACTTATGCTATTATTTCAAAAGCTTCAAGCTCAACCAATCAGGTCAGCCGTCCTTTTTTTTTTTTTATGAATCAGATAATTTTATATTATGTCATCAAGAAACTATACAAGCAAGCTAGAAAGCCTGCAACAGAAAACATTGCACAGAATGCAAAGAAGAAGCTATTCAAACAGCATTATTCCCACCTACAAACAATTAACAAAGAATTTTCTCACTAATATTTCATCTCCTGCACAAATCTCTATTAAAACTATTGGATTTAAAATTGGAAACGGCCATAAGATTGTATCTAATGTCATCCTGAACCATGAATTACTACATGAATTATCTTGTTTACTTATCATGTAGTTTTACCTATTAAAATTTGCATTTTGTCCTGTTTTGACCAGTAGTATATAGAACATGACATGTTTCACATTTTTGTCTGCTCTAGTATTATTTTTAGTTGATGTGTTATTAACATAATATAGGGATTTGGATCCTCAAAGTGTTGTGTGCACTTTAGAGAGTAAAATGCAGTAGTAATTGCTGACAAAAAATCAAGAGTTTCACATATTCATGATTTGTTATCCAGTTGGTTTGTATTTTATAAAAATCTAAACTGTTGAATTTTCCCTCAAAGGTTATTAACTCTACACTTAACTCTCTAAAGTATACCCTACGTTATTGAGGATCGAGATACCATGATACAGAGCTATCATCTTATGAGTATAATGAGCCATCTGAACTTTATCTTCAACCTCACCAGTTACCAGTTAGTTGTAAGCTTATGCATTTTGAGCATGATGAAAAGAGGATTTTTCATAGATGGAGCTCCAAACAACTTTAGATTGACTAGCTAATTGTTAGAATATATACATTACAGAGCTGGACCAAAAATCCTAGGGTTAATGGCACCTTGGTCTTCTTCCCTGTAAGGAAAACTGTGTACAATGAGATACAGACGCTATACACATCATGTGCTTGTTTAACTGACCCTCAAAATGGTGAAACTACGAAAAACAATATGAAGCAAAAGTCTTCGGCCAAGGGTTGCAATTGTGGTGGGTGATATATTTCAAGTGGAAGTCCAGACCACGTGACTGAGTTTGCTGCATTAATTAAAGAATGAATCTTGTGTACAGAGAAGAGAATGGTATAGTGGAAATAAAGTTTTCTCCATAAGAATGTGAACCACAAATAGTCTATAATTGTTTTTCCATAGAATTATCTTTAACAAATTTTGTATGATCTGCCTTCTCAGAATTTTATGCTATAACTTTACTGCAGGGAAAAGCACAAAGTTTTATTGCTGGGGTACAATCCATATCTGATTTGCTATCACCAATTGCTATGAGTCCGTTGACTTGTGAGTGGAATACCTTGCTGAATGCTGATTACAAAACCATTTCAGAATTCTCAATGCTTACCATATAATTAACTGTTGTTTCAGCATGGTTTTTATCCAGCAATGCTCCCTTTGAGTGCAAAGGTTTTAGCATTATATGTGCATCCATATGCATGGTAAGCACTCTTGCATTCTTTCTTCCCTCTCTTCACGTGGCTTTTTATACCTGTTTCTCTCCACTAACTTCAAAATCTTTCAATTTTCTCAGATAATTTCTCTTCTTTTTGCTTGCCTGCTAAAGCCTGATGCTTGTTCCAGTAATGACATTGAGGGCAACCCAGAAACTCCGCTTCTGAGTGATAACTGATTGTACCAATTGCAGACATTCATGGCCAATCATGTAGATATAAGGCTTCCTTTGACTCAATAATTCTGTCCGACATTGCCATCTTTATTTATAAGCAGAAAGGGCCAGGGAAGGTGTGGTTGATAGGGTTATGGTGTCATCAGCTATATTGAAGACTTTAACCAATGCAAATGATCATAAAAGAACTTTTATATTTTAACAGAAACTAGTAAATAACGACATTAGATTTATAAATTTTCAGGTAACAATTTTTATGATGAAAAAGCAATTTAGTAATATATTGTGCTTTTCCATGATCTGTAAATGATTAAGGACACTTAACAATAATATGCTTGCTTAATGAGGTGAGTTCAAATGAGTAGGATACGAACTTGAAGCGCTCTTCCTTTAGCCTTGTATCCATTTAGTACTTCCCTCAACAGTCAGTTGTCCCTTCATTACCTTTTGCTGCATTTGTTTTTCCATAACCATTATCAATTTTTGTGTTATTGAAGTGTGTCACTGTCATGGTCATGCATATGATAAACTTGGTTTCTTAAGTGAACATTTGTCAAATTTCCCAGAACTCATGGAATCAAATTTCTACTAAATTTTCCTTATCATTGTTAAAATTTATAGGAGGAAAACCATTGTAGATGTTAAAAAAACATTGGAAACTCTAAACCCCAGTAACTCTTTTGGTTGTCTTTTCGAAAAATAGTAAGTTTGCCTTGATAACAATGTGTACTGGATAAATGTCTACCAATGGTTGAACACTTCTAATGATAGCCCTCGGTTCAATGTAGACATGCATAAATTCTATAAAAAAAATGCAAGTCAATCTGACGTTTTGTAAATGCAGTACTAAAGAAATTTTAACAACCAATTTGAATAGACTCACATGTTTGAAGGACAGAAAGAGTGATGATTTACAATTGCGTGGCATTTGTTTTTTTTTTCCTTTTTTTCAAGAGTGGAAAGGATGTCAAATAATACTTCAGGCCATTGACTGAGTTTGGTTGTTTAAAGTCATACACACATACTCTTGGTAGTTCTGGAAGCAAACGGTGGCTTTGGCTTCCCTCCTCACCCCTTGTTTATGGAGAGCTTTGATGTTCTCTAACCTGTCCCTTCCAGATCCTGGTGAAGTAATCAGCAGCATCCTTAATCTAGGACTTCTTTCTCCCATGAAATTACTATCCCCATTTGAAAACAATTTCAGACCAACAGCAAGAAACTTCTGCAAGTTAAAATACGGAATAACACATCAATAATCAAAAGGTAGTTCCATGCAATTGGCTTTTCTGCTAACTTGAAGTAAAGATGCAGGGGTCTTGAATGTTCCATGTGACCTAGTTTTGTTCTAATTAGTTATATAGGACAAATTAAAATATGCTAAATTGAGCTACAAGTGTCGTGGAAATGGAAGGTTCCAAGATACAAGAGAAGTGAGTGATTGTCCTCGCATATAAGAAGGTTGCATTTAAAGATCACTTAAATTTTATGAGAACTAATCAAACTTAGATAAGGTATAAGGATTACTCTATTAGACTTGTGCATATTTGGTTTAGATTAATTTTCAAGAAAAAAATGATTTTTTTTACAAGCTTTCTCAGTAAAATTTTGATTATAAGATATTTTGAGTATAAAATAAGCTAATTCAAACACACTTTAGGCATAATTGTACCACTTGATCTATGATTCATGACTCCTCTAATAAAAAAATCTTGATTAGATATGATGACATCCCTTCATCTTATCCAATTGCTTTATAGGATTTAATAAAACCTTCGTTATATTATTACTATCTATGCCTTAGTAAGACATTGATTGGGCATGACCTCGCCCATTGATTTCACCTAAATATTTTGTAAGACAAAATAAAATCATAACTAGACATATTACTAATAAAATCTTAATTAGGCATAATCTCACTACGTAATTTCATCCAATTACTATTCATACTTAATAAAACTATGATCAGACATGACTACACCTCTTCGATCTTACCTATTGCAAGATTGAATAAAATCGTTATTAGGCATTATCTTACCTTATTACTTTTTCATACTTAATTAAATTATAATTAGGTATGATCACATCACTTGATTCTATATGATTAATTTGGAGACTTAATAAACATCATAATGAAGTATGATCAAATCACTTGATCTTACCTTATTACTTTTCCAGAGCTAATAAAACCTTGATCAAGCATGATCATTACCAATTAATCTTAACTAGATTACAATGTAATTGGTTTATATCCTTTCGTTCTTTTCAAACTCCCTTCATTAGGCATGTTAATGGATTTGGTTAGGTTGGATTTGACTAGACTTGAACCTAGTCTAATATTTTGACTAGATCAATTTTTTTGATTCAGACTCGACTCTAGACTTGAACATGCCCAATTATATTTAGGTCTATGTGTGGTTCGAATAGGACTCGACTGGGATCGGGTTAACTCAAAATTTGAATATAAATTATATTTTGACATGTCTAACTAATAAATTAAGTTATAAACTTAGTCTTTAGAGGTAGGAAACTTAAAATAATTTTTTTAAATATTTAAGTGATAATATGGTAATATTTGTATGAATTTTAAGAATAGATAAAAGATGATATTTTAAAAAAATTATATTATGTGACCTCGGGTTAGGTTGAGTTAATCCAAAGAGTGATTCAGTTTTGACCTGAAAATATACAGGGTCTAATTTTTTACATTTAGGCTGTCTTGACTTTTTATTAAAATTAGGTCTTACTTAACTTGATTAGCTCCGGTTCAAGTTAGGTTGAGACTTGAACACTCTACCATCTACCAAACAAAGTTGAATAAAAAAAGTTAACATATATTAAAAGTTAATCTTATTTTAAATATTATGGTAATACTTATAAAATCATATAATCTATACTACTATGAAAAGATTCCCCCTCTTTTGTATTCAATTTTAACTTTCCAAAAACATCATTACAACTAATTTAAACACTAATTAAAAAAATATAATATACAAATTTTCACATCACTCACATTTAAAATTTTAACATACTATAGTTAAAACTGTTTCATTTTTTTAGTTAGTAAAATTTATGTTAACTTTTTCATTTAGAGCGAATTTTTCAAAACAACTACTTTTAAACTTCAAATACTTTTCCCTGTCGTTGAAAATTATTTTTATTTAATTAATTAATTTATAAAATAATTACATGAATTAAAATAAAAATAAAAATGCATAATGAATTGTGGAGATATTTTTCCATGGCTTTTGTGGAAACGTGTCTCAAACCCATTGCACAGGCCCATTTACAAGTTGAGCAGGTTGGAATTGGTTATTTATCTGTTCGCACTTGGCAGTTTCGAACTTTGCATTGCCATTGAGAAGCAGAGAAGCACAGACACCGTCGCCGAGCCTGGTTTGAGATGAAAGTGAAAACATAGGGTTGTTGTGAGACAAACATGGAGGTTCTGTCTGTTTCGGTCACATTCAGCAAATGTGAAACCTTTTCTTTTGTGAAACCTCAAACAACCCAAATTCAGGACCTTCCAATAAACATCAGATTACCCAAGTTGTCCAACAAAAGGAGTTGTTCCAATCTTTCTTCTTCCATTTCCTGTAATGGTTACTTTACTAGGATAGCAGCAACATCAGCAACTGCAAACCCATCCTTCACTTCTTCCCCCACTGGGAACCGCCATTGGATGGTGGTCATGGAGAGGCCTCCTCAAGGGGTCAATTCCAAGCCACAAGTCATTGATTATTATGTTCAGACTCTACAGAGGGTTCTCGGCAGGTAAATATGTATTGGGTTTTGCCCCAATTCCATATTCTCTCTCTCTCTCTCTCTCTCTCTCTCTCTTGTTTAGCTGAAAAGTGCTATAAATTTGGTTCCAACAGTGAGAAAGACGCTCAAATGTGTCTATATGATGCTTCCTGGGATACACACATCGGTTTTTGTTGTGACATTGATGAAGAAATATCCTCTCAGCTGGCCCGTAAGTTATTGTTTTTCTTGTTGTCTGATTAACTCAGTTCCTGAATGATTTGATAACCTTAGGAGTTAGGATAATTTGTTCCCATGTGCTTATGTCCAGTATAATATATAGTTGCTGCAAACATAGACGTTTAAAGTTTGGTTTTGTGGACTAGGAAGTTGTAAGAGGCATTGCCATTGATATTGTTGAAATGAATTTAATTCTTATGTACATATGTTGCTAGGTTTACCAGGGGTCTTATCGGTTAGGCCTGATCCGGATTTCAACTCTTTAAAAAAGGACTATAGTTCATCAAGTGGCCAGTCAGGTAACCCATCAAAACTACCATCTGGAACCAATATGTTGTTCCCTGCTGGGAATTCAAAACACTGGCTTGTTAGAATGGATAAACCTGGGGTTGGAGTGGTTACAAAGGCTCAGATTGTCGATTATTATGCTCAAATACTGACCAAGGTCGTGGGAAAGTAAGGACAGTGAGCTCTACTGCTTTTGCTCTCTTTATCATCTTTCTTCTTTTCCTGAAAGTAAATGACAATAATGTCTGCAGTGAGAAGGATGCACAAATGTGTGTATATCATGTTTCCTGGAAAACCAACTTTGGCTTTTGTTGTGAACTTGATGAGGATTGTGCACAGGAGCTGGCTGGTTAGCCTTGTGAATCTTTAACCTTAGTGACAAAGTGTAAATTACCAAATTAAATGAAATGCTTATTGTGGTGCAGGTGTGCCTGGTGTCTTATCGGTTCAGCCAGATAATAATTTTGAGTCAGAAAATAAGGATTATGAAGGTTTGCCATTTTGTAAATTCCCCTACAATTTTTCTGAATTTGAGTTTTCTTTTTTTTTTTGGGGGGGGGGGGGGGGGGGGGGAGTGAAAGCACGTACATGAGGAATGTTTGTTCATTTTGTTTTAAGAATTCCAGGATTTGACTTGATAATTGAAATATAACCATTAACTTTGTTGAACAATGGAGAGGTATGAGAAACAAAGTTTGTTCATATGGAAAAATTCTCTTTCTGATTTTCTTCTAACTATATATCTTCAGGTAGTAACTTGAAAAATAGTTTGAATGTGCCAAACTCTTCTGAAGCAAGTCAGGCAACTCCCTTGAAAACAAAGAAACTTTTTGTGACAGGTATGCTTACAACATGAATTCTAGGTATAAACTCATCTTTCATCCTCTGTCCATCTGGCTTTTCTTATGATGCCTATTTAACTAAAAATTATATGTAAATTACTTTGTCAAGAGCAAGTAATTTGGCAGATATCTTCCTTTAGAAAATAGTAAGACATGGGGCAAAAATAATTACTCAGAGAAAATCAATAATTTTTATTATTTCTACGAAAAAAATCAATCATTTTATTAGGAAATTATCAGTCATGCAGATGGTATTTGTTTCTATCTTTTTCATGCTCAGTTTCATCTCCCAACCTATTCTTTACTTTGTGGGAGCATAAATTATTGCTTGGGGAGAGAGCATATTCTGTTCTTGCTAGAGATAATACTGTTTGATAATTATTTTCTCATCGACAGGGCTATCATTTTATACATCTGAGAAAACCTTACGTGCAGCATTTGAAGGCTTTGGTGAGCTTGTTGAAGGTAGCTTCACCTTCATATATTATTTTATCTGCACATCAATATTTAGTGTCTCAAGACAGAAGAAATCTGTCCTATCTTCTACCAATAAATGGTTATGCTTGCAGTTAAAGTTATTATGGATAAAATTTCCAAAAGGTCCAAAGGTTATGCATTTGTTGAATACACGACCGAGGAGGCCGCAAGTGCAGCATTGAAAGAGATGAATGGCAAGGTAGATTCATCTTTCTCTCGCTTGAAAATTGTAATTTTGCTTTGCATCAGTTCTACTTCATAATTGTGAAGGAAATAGAAAAAGAACAAGGGTTCAATAATTCAGATAAGAAAGAGGCTAGACGGTCTTTGATGATGTTATTCTTGCGCAGATTATCAATGGCTGGATGATAGTGGTAGATGTTGCCAAGCCCAATCCACCAAGATACAACGGGGGTCATGCCAGACCAGCAGTTTGACAAGAGAAAAAAGTACTTGAGGGATTGACTATTCCTAGCTCTGCTGTATGAATTTTGTTAGAGCAGTTCCCCTGAAAAGCCTTATGAGTTCTACAGTCTTATTTAGGTCAACCTTTGATTTCAAGGCATGTCAGTGCAAAGCAGACTCTTGTTCACTCTGGTGATGCAGAGTATAATGCATAATTCAAATAAAAAAATTACTTGATCTATATCTTCTAAATTGTAGAATTCACTGGTTTATATCTGATAATACACATTTTTTTTATAAGCTCTCCATACATCTCTATTAACATAATTCACTAATACACCTACTGAATCAAAGACACTCCTTTTGCTTTGTCTCTTATCTGTAGCCTTGTCTTTAAACTTCATAAACCCTTGTTTCATTCACTTTCCATTTATCAAATAGAGCCCTCTTGACTGTGGAATACTTGTCTTTTCTTCCCGACTCATACACATGGAACAGCTGCAACTAATGCTGTCTTTTTTGGGCTGTAGATATAGCATCCCTATAGTTCATTTGTTCACCATGCATTCTGTTTCCAGTGCCCACATATGCCAATTTCGTTAACTTAGCTACTTTTCATAACTGACTTCCAGATAAGGGAGCTAAATGCAATGCATGCTTCATTCAAGTAGGCTTGGCTGGGAGATGTATTTGGGGGGGGGGGGGGGCATGTGAATCATTCCTGAATAAGTCTATTACTTCATGTCATATCCGTCCCCTTTGCTTTCATTTTGATTCCAGACTTGCCTTTGGTATACGATCAGGTCTCCAAGAATGCAATCATCTTCTCCAAATATGTTTCAGGTAATTATTACTACGGATGCTCCTGGGCAGTGAAAATATAGACCTCATGTTTGCCAAGATCCCTACTGATGGTATGAGAGTAAAAGACCCAAAAGAGACTAAGGATGTTGCAGGTGGCTGGTTAAGGAACTGAAAAGAAGGGTTGAGTTGGGTGAATGGCTGGGATTTGGGGTCTTGTTCAGTTGTAAAGCCTTTGGGCATTAAAGAGACCAGTTGAAGTTGTAACATCATGTTGGTTGAGATAGGTATTTAGAGAAAATGCCAGTGACGACAGATGAGGAAGTCATGAAAGAAGAAAAGAAAAGAAAAATGGGGTAAAAATGAGTTCAACTTCTATTTTTTTGTAACTATATATTTGGAATGAGGAATGAAGCTTTGGTAACATTTAGCCATTTATACTAAATTTCAATATTCTCTTCAAATTATTATCATTAATGCTTTTTTTTTGTCTACAATTATCATTAATGCTTAAATGAGAAGTCCAAAGCTTAATTGTCATTATTTGAAGAGAATATTGAAATTTAGTATGATTCTCATTATTCTTGGTATATGGAAGGGGGAAAAAAAAAGCCTAATTAACTGGAGGATCTCAAAGGTAGCATAATTGATTCTATGTTCCTTTGCAATCATACAGAACAACTCCAGCAAAGGACATGGATTTGTTGGATGTTTCATCAATGGAAAACTTGAACAAGAAATCTTATAAGCAGATGCTGATAGGTGAAACAAATAATGTTTATTATGAAGACTGCTTGGCTCGTTTTGAAACTACAGATGCAGGAAATCAACCCATGAAGCTGATCCTGAGATTCATTTGGAAAGCTTTGAAATCCTCTAGAAGAACCACAGAGGATAAGAGCACCTTGGCAAAAAGCTTTAATAATTAAACTCGTGGATTTCAATCTTGGATTCCAAAATCTGAAAACCAAACTTGAATATCTCTGGAAACTTAAGAACCATCTGGGTATCTGAACTGGGCTAGGGTTTCTTTGTGATGAAAGTGGCAAATGTGGAGGATTATAAGATTCTTTCAAATTAGATATTTAAGAGTGATGAGATAGAGCAAAAATTTCTCCCTTCACAAGGGATGCTTATTTCTATAATCGTTTTGGTCCACTTTTCGGAGCCATTGGTAGAATATTCTGCTTGTCTTGTACTTGGGATGAGTCCTGGGTAATCCTGTGAAGGTTGATTTACATTTTACACTGATGAAATCCCTCATACCTTGAAATTTAGACAAATATTCATCTTAACTCACAGATTAAGAGCTGTTTGGCCCTGCAGCAAAATTAACAAAATAAAAGTATATAAAATTATATCTAAACAAGGGTAAAATACACATTACTTCTTTGAAGTATAGGGATTTTTAACTTATCCCTTGAAGTTTATTTTATGTCATATAATCCCTTAACGTTTGGATTAAAGTGAAAATGTTACTTTAACGATTAATACAAATAGAATATATGACATGTGCACATCATATGACTTTGCCTTTATAAGAAGTAAAACTTTATCACATAATTCTTTGGAAGAGTGGATTTTTTTTATCACATAACCCCCTTATAATATAGTTTTAAATGTATATCTATTTGATTTAGCTTAAAAAGATAACATTTTCATTTTAGCTCAAATATAAGAGAGTTAGGTGATAAAGAACAAATTTAAGTATATAACTTGAGAAAAGATTATATTTAAGAGAGATAAAGTGTATTTTAACCTTTAAATAATTATTTGGCTCCAGTAACTTTTCAAAAACCAAGTATTAAAATAAAATTTAGGACAAGACCAAACCAAAGTTAATGGGCAAGATCAAAGAGATATGGATCCTGTGATATTTTAAGTAATACGAGAGGATTTTATTATAAAAGACAAAGACACAAATTATTTTACATACAATTAGTGAATTCTGTCACAATAAAACTTATATATTTATCTTTAATTTATTAAGTTAAAACAAACGATCCGAATCCGATCATCAAAGATTGGCTTATGAATTAAAGGCTTTATTTTGCTTTGGCTGTTGGATGATTGGATATGTTACTTCAAATTGCCCTACAAATTGACCAAAAAAAAATAAAATTGCCATACAAAAATCTTTGATGCTGTCGAGCGAATCCTCTTTGCAATGATTGAAGTGAAGGATTAAGAAAAAAAAAAGGGTAAAGAAACGGATATGCTATTATTTATTATGTAACATACATTCATAGAAAAAAAAAAATTACACTTTGTTCTTTTCTTTCCATGAGAAAACCATAAAAAATTATAGAAGAGTGGGATAAAACACATGCCTCCTGAAATCTCATTATGAAAAGTGTAGGTAATATTTGGATGAATGGTAATTAAGAGAGTAACAGGGAATGACATTAAAACTATTATAAAATATATGTTTGGGAGTTATTTAAAAAAAATAAAATAAAATAGCAATGGAGGACTCTTAGACTTTCCTTTGTCATTTGAAACTTCAATTTTTTTGTCCTTCTAAATTGGAAGATCAAGGAAGAAATGACATGGCTTGATAAGAAAATTTTCACTAAAATTTAGTTTAATTACTATTTTTGCTCATTTGCAAATAAATAACATGATTTGGAGTGATTATATTAAGATAAAATTGGAATTAAAATTTATAAGTCTTTCCATTCAATTTACTTGTAGTATAACTTCTAAGTAAGAGTGAAAGGACCATCTTTCCTTTCATTAAATAACAAAACAATAAAGTGACATATATTTTTCATTGAGTACTGCTATTAAGCCAAAAAGAATTGCTGGAAAGTCTATCTGCCAGAAGGAGGTGTAAGGTTACTGAAGTGAGGTGGCTGTCCACCTAAATTTCAATTACGCATCATATTATGTCTAATTAATAATTTATTTACACAAATAAAAAAGGTTGAATGAAGATATGGGATCAGTTAGATAATCCTCTTGTTTCTGACTTGACAAAGAACAAATTCAGGTGAGCTTCCCATCCTTTTTCATCGCTTTTTCGTGTCCTTGAATTTTTGGTAACTGTTATCTACATTCCTTTCCTTTCATTCTTTACATTCTAGTTTGTTTTTTTTCTTTATTTCTGTCATTATCCATTTTGCCTCCACTCTGATACGCAGCAACAACTGTGGGAAATTTGGACGGAGGATTTTGGGCATGCCATTTGCGGTGGAGGGTGACACAGAGTTTGGGATAAAGAGTTGTTTGGATTTCTAAGAAAGAGGGATGATGGTGCAAAAGCGGAAAAATTTGATGACATGTCATTATGCCAGCTCATCCGGGTATAAAAATTCCAGCAACATTTTGAGCCTATTAACATTTTTGCTTATCATTATACTCTTTACCTTTCTATTTCATTTTATTATTAACAATTTACTTCTATTTCTTTAAATTTCCAAAACATAGAATAAAAATAGAATTGTGAGTGATGAGGAGAGACGCTCACATATCATGCCGAGAACAAGAACAATTTGTATTTTAGCTGTTAGCTATAAGTTCAACATTCAATAATGGTTTCCTTTTTTTCAAAAAAAACTCTAATATTAGGTTAATAGTGGCACTAGAAACCCAAGACAGTGTTGCCGAAACAAGTTGAAACTTGTGGGCTCCCCCATTCAGTCTACTAATATATGTAAGGATGGACTTGCATTTAGGTGGGCCCATATAATGTGATATTTTACGGTGCCACGAGGCCTAACAGTGGAACCATCCTTAGTCATGTACTTGGTCGTGGCTATATTTAATGATTGTTTGATAAAATTTAATTTTTGAAAAAAAATATTTTTTTTAAAATTTTTTTAATATGATTTTGATTATAATTATTTTGAATATAAAATAAATTAATCTAAATATATATTAACGTATATTTGATTTAGCTTATTTTATATTTAAAATAATTTATAATTAAAATTTTATTAAAAAAACTTTAGAAGAAAAATTAGTTTTTTTTAAGGTTTTGAAAACCGAACCGGTCACTGAACCGGTCGAGGTACTGATTCAAGGTTCAATGGTCGAACCGTGGTCGAACTGTGGTCGAACCGTGATCGCACCGGAGTATAATTAAATATATATTTATATTTATATATAAATATAAAATATATTTATATATATATTATATATATATATATAATTGTTTATATATGATCATCACCCCTTTCTTGCATTATGACAATGATTTCTCTCTTCGATCTTTCCTCACAAGTTTAACACCATCTCTTTTTTTATACTTTCCTTTTTTTTAGTTTTATCAAAATTATTAATTTTTTTTTTTGAAAAGAGAGAGTGAAGCAACTTGTCCTGAAAAATGACAGCTAAAGATGCAGTATTTTTTTCAGATAAGATGGTGGTGATTTATCTATTTTTTACTTTTTTTTTCTATTATTTTTATTATTTTTATTTGATTTCAAAATTCAAAATTCAAAATTCAAAATTTGAAAAGAAAACAAAAGTTACAAAACAGTCAAAACTGTGTACACGGTACACCCACGGCCCAGCTGCTCGTCCAAAAGTAACGAAAACTCGAAAAGTATGAAACGGAACCGGCGCCGCCCAGACTGCTGCACTGTTCCTCTCTGCAACGCGTTTTCGGTTTTCGGTTTCTTGATCCTCTGCAGTCTTCCTCTCTGCATCGCATTTTCCGGTTTTCGATTTCCTGATTCCTCTGCAGTCTTCCTCTTTGCATCGCGTTTTTCGGTTTTCGGTTTCCTGATTCCTCTGCAATCTGCATCGCATTTCCGGTTTCCTCCAGCATTTCCTACTTTTCCTCTGCAGTCTGCATCGCGTTTTCGGCTTCCTCTGCAGTCTGCATCGCGTTTCCGGTTTCACTGTTCCTCTCGGCATCGCGTTTTCGGTTTCCTAATTCCTCTGCAGTCTGCATCGCGTTTCCGGTTTCCTCCAGCATTTCCTACTTTTCCTCTGCAGTCTGCATCGCGTTTCTGGTTTCCTTCGGCACCCCTTTTCTCACTTTCCCTCACTTCTTTGGCCTTTCTCGGCTGTTATTCCTTGACCCATTCACTCTCTCCGTTCCTCTTTCTTCATTCTGGGGTATGCGATGCCGGAGTTGGGATGGAGGCTGCGGTGCGAGGCCGACCGAGTCACCGACACCGAGCGCTGCTGCTGAGGCAACCGGCAACCGCACGGACCGGTGCCGGGTTGATCGGTTCAGCCGGTTTTTGACCGGTTCACCGGTTTTTGACCGGTTTTTGACCTCACCGGTTATAGGAAGTCACCCGAACCGGGGAGGTGACCGGTTCCCGGTCCGACTGGTTGAACCGGCCGGTCTGGTCTGGTTTTCAGAACCCTGGTTTTTTCTTAAAAATAATCTATTACTAAACATACACTTAGTCTAAGAGGGTGTTTGAGAATAATTTTTTGAGGAGATAAAAAAAGATTTTTTCTCTTTTCCTAACATTTTTGGTATTAACTTTTTGAAATAGATTATAATTTATGATTATTTTGATTATGTTGAAAAACTGATTATAATTTTAAGCTAAAATTTGAGCATTATGATTATAATCCAACTTTAATTATTTTGGTGTTGAACACAAATTTATCAAGTTACCCCAGTACAGTTTTATTATATTTAACCTAAACAAATCATTTTATACCTTTTTTTTAGTAATTTTACTATATAAAAGTAATTTTTTTATACAATTCAAACATATTATCTTAAAATTATTTTTTAGTTAATACATCTAAACATAAAACTGATTTTATTATAATCGATTTTTAAAAAAATTAATTATATATATAGTCAATTATTGAAATAATCTCTTTTTCACAACTAATCCAAATACACAATTCAAGCACCATCCAGCTAGCTCACATGGACTATGAATTTAAACATGGATCATAGGCCTAATGGGAAAACAAATGGGTTTTGTGGCTTGGAAAGCTTAGACACGGAAACTTAGTAAAGAACGTCACCCTTTCTAGAAGACGAGAAATTAATGTTTCTCACAACTAAATAAACCTTGATCCTAAATCTTGCTATATATAATAATGTTTCATGAACTGCATTGGTCCTTGAACCGGTAAGGAGAGAGATTCAAAATTTTGATATATATCTAACGTAAATGGAATAGAGATTTTATACATACATGTATATTATATAAAATTCATGACAATATATTTTAAAAACAAAACATAGATATGTTAAGTAGTGTATAAGTAAAATTATGAAAAAAAAGATTAAAACATATCTCTTACTTGATTAAATTGCTTTATGACACTTACAAGTAAACACATTACCTAAGTAAAGAACACTGCAACCACAAAATGATAAAATATCTAACAGTTTTAAAATATGAGAGTCAAGGATCAAGATATTCATCAATTATGAAAAAGAAAAAAAAAATCAAAAGACACATTCATAATTTTTTGGATCAATAGAATGGTAATAATGATAAATTATTTTAAGACTGGTATCCACTCAAAGAGTTATTAGACTCCAAATTAAATGAGAGATTTAAACCTATACACATAGCTATATAAAGTTTTATCCGAGTCTCTTCAATAAGAGCCAACTCACAAAAGGCTAGTAAATAAAAATAAATTGAATCGGTTCAATCGCGGAGGTGGTGATTGGTTCAGCTCCGGTTCACTAGTTTTGACACTAAACTTCACATTTTTAGATATGTGATTGGACCGACAAAAAAAAAAACAAAACGGTTTCCCGTTTTTCCGATCCAACCAACCAACCAACTAATCTATATTCTGATTTTCAAATCAAAACGACAGAGTTACATTCATAGACCGGCCTTGCTTCACCCACGTGTGAGCTCACAAGCCCATTTGACTCATCATCACTCCTAATTGAAGGTTCATCTCACCAAAGTACTACTTGTCCGAGAGAAGTAGCTCATGAAAGAGACGTATAGCAGTTCTTGAAAACTTGGTGAGTCGTCAGTTGGTGTATTATTGTACGTGGAAGAAAGAAACTCATGGCGTAGAAGTGAATTATACTTTTAGATATAAAAATTATGATTTAATTTTTGGATATTTTATTTTATGAAAAGAGCTATATCATTATCAGTCTCTGCTTAAAAAGATTAAATTTATAAAATAGTTCAAATAGGTTGAATTTTATGAGAATAATCTTGGTTAATATAAAAAAAAGAGTTATAGAAGAATTTTATACTATAAATTTATAGAATATTGTTTTGAAATTCAATTTTCATTAAATTAAAACCAAAATAGATGTGGTGAATATTATAATTTTTATTTAAATTAGATTAAGCTAAAAATATATAAAATGTTCTAAATTATATATATTAAGAGGTAAAATTTAATTAATTTTTTAAATTAATTAGAAAATATTAAAGATTAAAGATTTTAAAATAGTTTGAGGGTAAGAGCTGGGTTAAGAGATGCCAAACTACCCAAAGTATAATCAACTTCAAATTGTTAGTCTATCATCTCAGCATGGTCAGACTTTAATAACACTCTTCATTCCGAAATTTAACATTGAATTTGTATTAAATGTTAAAACCAACACCTAAGCTTTGGGAATATTTAACATATCTTTAGAAGTCTAAAGAAGAAATAGGTATTAACCAGACTTATAACCATTAAGTAGTTGTACTTGGAAAATGGAATTATCAATTGCTGGAAAAGGTGAATGCCTTGATAAAGTGGCAACATATTTCTGTTGTATTCTTGAACCATTCTATCAAATCACAGGATGGGGAAAAACTGAAAATATCAGGCATCATTTGTTGCATTTACTTAAAAAAAAGTAAAAAAAAATAGCATTCCAATATAAATAAAAAACCCCTGTTATAACCAATAGCATTCCAATAGCATTTGATTTTTGTCTTTTATTTGGTGGGAAAGTCAGAAGTGGGAAATTTGTGCACGGGAAAGGTTGATTTTTTTTGTTTTGCAATAATTTTTGAATGTCATGGCACTACTGAAAAAGTGGAAAGCCTAAACTTCTAGACAAACTTATCTCAAATTGTTCTCTAAATGTAAAATTGTGATTGCATAATTTCCTTTTCACAGAATCTGTTTCCATAATGCGTGCTTTTGGCAACAGTTTTGTCTTAGTTGAGGTGTATATGTTTGGTCAAACTCCTTTCTTTTTAAGTATCCTTGACTCACTTAGGAGTTAGGATCATAGGATGTGCAGTGCTGCGCTTCTCTCTTTCTTTGAGTTAGCTTTTATGTAGCTCGGAGCCCACCTTGTCCAACCTATTCAAATTTGTTGCTCTTTTCTGTTGCTTGTGTGTTTTGATGGTTAAGGTAGGGAATCTGTGTGCACTATAATAATTCAATTAATTAAGGAACTTAGAGTATAATTGCACTTACACAAGAAAGAAAAAAATGAAAGAAAAGGAAATATGCAAAAAATTATATATTTGGATGAAGAGGAAAAATAGGATTAATCCTTTTTTTTTTATAATTTAGTTGTGTAAATAAGTTAGAGGAAAGCAAATGTAATTCTATAAAATAGTTTGTGTGTCTATGTATCATTTAATTCAGTAGTTTGTGTGTTGATTTAACCAATTGGTTCCTAGTTGTTATATAGCGTCAAACAGTATGACAGTCTCCAAAGTTGACCCTTGCACACAGCAAGAACCATCTCTGTTTTATATGAAATTGCTTTCTCACATAACCAGTATGGGTCCTTTGTTTTATAGTTTTTTTAAGGCACCAAGCTGCAAGCTTTTTTATTATTGCCTTCTAACTTGGGATTTTTGTTTCCCAGCAACCTACACACAGTTCAATAACCATCTCAATCTCTTTCTGTACATGTCTCCTTCACTTTTTTTTTTATGCCCAGTTATATCTCTGTGAGAAATTTTTTGATACTTTAAGATATTGTTATTATATCATATTTTTAATTATATGCAACATTAATTATGTGATTGTTTTTGTCTTATGGAAGATAATATTGCTTTACATAATCAATCTCATACTTTTGTGGACCTATATTTAATGACTCTCCTATTTTGTGATAAACATATAACTCATGGTTTTTTTTTTTTTGGTGGTTAACATATAACATGTTCAAAAGTAAAATAAAAGTCAGACTATGTTGATTAATGTCATAAGAACTTCCTACTTTGGATAGGCTCTTTTTTAAAGTCTTGCTAACATATTTAAATAGCAGCTGCAACATTTTTTTTTAATGTAAATCAATTCATCCCTTTAAGAAGAATAAATGCCACTTATATATTAATATAGGATTGCGCACAACTTAGATATCAGAGTATGGTACAATAATACATCAAATTGTGGTGGGCTAGAAAAGTTTCCTATGTTGGCTGTTAGTATCTTCATAATTTGACTCAAACGTTTTCTTCAATCTTTTAGTGATTGCTGGATAAAGGTGATAGGTGGTGACAATATTAAAGGGATTCTTTTCTCTCCTAAGCATTCATCCTTCAAGAATTTAGTGGGTTGGTAATTTTAGATCCAATTTCAATTTATTTTATTTGATTATTTTGTTGTGTGATTCTCTTTTTTACTGGAGTATATGCACAACAGCACCTAAATACATGAATGGTGCTTGTCATATTAATTGGATGAACCACTTTAGCTCTTTTAGTAATCAATTTTTCACTACTACTAACTCAATCCCATCCAACTTTTTTCAACTTATTAATAGAGGCTATCCAAAATAAAGTCAAGAACAACGAGGATCAATAATTACGTGTCACTCTTTAGATCATCTTTTTTCTTGGAAGGTGCTTTTGTCTTCTATAAATTGTTCTTAACTTCTATAACTAGTTGGGGTTTGGTAGTATGTCAAGCCTTAATTTTTTTTAATTTACATAGAAGTGCGTGATTGTAGAAAAGAAACTAAATGAGTCTTTCTATATATATATTCTGAAAAAGAAAATGCTGAAATAAATAAATAATGATCCAATTCATAAACACAATTTTAAGAAATATAGTGGAAAAGAATTAAATAACTTTTAATGGGTTATGCAAGACTCACCGACAAATAGCCCTCAACTTTTTACTTCTTTAAAACATTTTTAAAACATATGGCACTTAGATTACTATTGACATAATCTATTTAACTTGCATTATATAAATTGAAATATTTCCTGACTTTTCGCTCCCAAAAGAGAGAAAGTCTAAAATGGATAACTTCAACTGGATTTTAACATATTTAGATTAAAAAAAATGTTAATAAAATTTGTGATAACCAATTTTAATAAAAACAAGGTAGTAACACCATTTCTATGCACTCTATATTAGAATAAGTTATATTTTGTCAAATATTTTTCTAACGGACGTGTTGTTTATAACAGCTTTCCCACTACAGGCTTTTCCAAAAAGACCTTCTCACAATCAAATTTATTGTACAAGTTACTGCCTTATATTGACTATATCCCTATTTAGAGTTTATTGCACTTTATTTAATTATATAACTAGTGGCTATTTGCTGTTTGCTTGGGTATGGCAATTTTTGACAAAATGATATAGCAAAAGAAAGATTGAAAGTTATTTTTTCCTTTTCACTTTTCAAGAGAAATACTCTTGGCATTGACATATATTTCAGTTTGAGTTTTTTAGGTGTTTCATTATGATTTTTTTGGGATTTCTTGTCATGGTGTAATTATTAGGATTATATTTTGTGGCCTTGAACTTGAGATAGGATGTTCAAGGAAAATTTTAAATTTCATTTCCACCATAATCATGTGTCTAATTCTCCCAAATTTTGTGCATGCTGTTTGGTTGATTCATCTAAATAGGTTATGTATGCATACTCAAGGGGATAGAGATTGGATTTTTTTTTCCTCGAAACACACTTGAATATGAGAAAGGACTAAATAGGTTTCTTGATTTTGCATTTGAGCATGGGTCTATTGATGGAAGAGTTATAAAATACCCTTGCCCTAACTGTGGCTTTGGCCGTTCATGGACGAGAGATGAAGTGTATGATCACTTAATTTTGAAATCATTCCCACCGACATATACTTTTTGGTATTGGCATGGTGAGAAAAGAAATGAACAATCTTCTAATAGTACTCATGTAACTGAAGATATATTGCATATCCAAGATCTAATACATGACATGATTAATGATGCATTGGGGGTTGCTAGACAACATGTGAATGAAGAATCATGTACATCACAAAGCCCATGTGAAGGTGATCAAAGGATGTCGGAATTAAATGTGGGACCTAATTAAGAATGTGATGAGTTTTATGAGTTACTTAAAGATGGAAATCAAGAACTGTATGAAGGATGCGCAAAGTATTCAAAGTTGCCTTTTATAGTGAAATTGTATCATATCAAGTACTTGTGTGGAATGAGTAATAAAGCCATGTCTATGATACTAGAGTTATTAAATGATGCCTTTGAACATGCTAAAATTCTTTATTCATTTTATGAGGCAAAGAAAATTATTAACAGACTTGGTCTTAATTATAGTAAGATACATGCATGTCCAAATGATTGTATGTTGTATTAGGGAGATGATCTAGAAGATGCAAGTAGAGAAAAATGTAAACTGTGCAGTGCATCGGATGGAAACCAAATGGTTAAAAGAAGCCTGCAAAAGTTCTGCATTATTTTCCTCTTAAACCACGTTTACAAAGATTGGTTATGTTTAGCAAAACTTCTGAGCATATGAGATAGCATAAGGTGGACATAAACCCAGATGGATTGATGAGGCATCCAAGAGACTCTAAGGCATGAAAGAGATTTGATTTAAAATACCCTGAATTCGCTTCTGATCCACGAAATGTTCCCCTTAGCCTTGCTAGTGATGGTTTCAATCCATTTCGAACATTGAGTACCAACTATAGCATTTGGCCAGTAACTCAAATTCCATATAACATGCCTCCATGGATGTGTATGAAGCAAACTTCTTTCATTCTTTCAATGATTATTCCAGGTAAGCGGATGCTAGAGAATGACATTGATTTATACTTACAACCTCTAATCAAAGAGTTGAATGAATTGTGGAATAATGGTGTCACAACACGTGATGCATCAAAGAATGAGATGTTTACAATGCTAGCAGCTTTAATGTGGACAATTAGTGATTTTCCTGGACTAGGGACTTTATCGGGATGGAACACTCATACTAGTTTAGCTTGTCCTTCTTGTAACTTTGACTTGATTCCTAGTCGTCTTCCATATAGCAGGAAGTGGTGTTTCATGGGGCATCGTCATTTTCTAGATGACACTCATAGATTTAGGTTGAACCGAATTCGTTTTAATGGAAAAACTGATTTGAGAAGTCCTCCGGTAATCTTGTCTAGATCTGAAGTTTTGAAACAACCAAAAAACATCAATGTTACATTCGGGAAAAAACTAGAGGTTGATGATAACAAAGGTAAAAGAAGACCTGGCACAAATACTGAACAAAGTGAGATACAACAGTGGAGAAAGAGAAGTTTATTTTTTCAGCTTTCCTATTGGGAATATAATTTGTTACGTCACAATCTTGATGTTATGCATATTGAAAAAAATGTGTATGACAATGTGATATATACTATTCTCAATGAACAAGGGAAGACAAAAGATCACCTCAATGCTCAAAAAGATTTACAAGATATAAACATAAGAAGGGATCTTTGGCCAAATGAAAATGGAAAGTATCTTCCTGCTTTGTTTACTATGACAAATGGACAAAAAGACATCTTCATTAGGACATTGAAGAATGTGATTATGCCGGATGGTTATTCTAGTAACATCTCTAGATGTATTGATTTCAAACACCGTAAGCCATCTGGTTTGAAAAGTCATGATTCTCACATACTTATGGAACAATTGCTACCAATAGCATTGAGAAACACATTACCTCAACAAGTAGCTGTGGTTTTAATTGATTTGTGCTCGTTTTTTAGAGAACTGTGTGGTCAAATGTTGAATCAAGTAGATCTTGACAAGCTCCAACAACGAATAGTGCTTACATTGTGTCGTATGGAGATGTTATTTCCTCTTTCGTTTTTTATACACCAATTACATTGTTCTCATTCCTTTTGCAGAAAATGTGCAAACAAAATGCAAAAAATCGGGCGAAGCAATTAGTTGTGCATAGTGGTGGATCTAAGACCCTATCAAGAAAACGACATGAGATGGTATGGTCAACATCTCATTTTTATTTTTGTTCTAATTTCCATTGATTATAATCTATGTGTCTTGAAAATTATTTAGGAAGTTGAGATTGGACAGCTTGTGGGTAGAGGGAAAGTGTTTATTACCACACATACTAGAGTTGATGGATCACATGCAAATGATGTAGCAAAGACTCTTTGTGTAAGCATTGCATGGAGACATTTTCTTAGTTATATGCAACTTATTAAAAACACTGACATTTAAATGTTGATGATAGAAAAAAATTAATCATATTGAGAGTCAAGGGAGCTGTTCACAAGCAATTGCACTGGATGATTTCCTTGGTCAGGTGTTTGGAAAAGAGCATTCGGCTAGAGTAAGAGGTTTAGGCTTAGGGTCTTGTCCATCTCAAGTATTTGGGTTGAAAAAGCAAAGGCTTAATGGAGAAACTTCGAGTTCTTCTTGTTCAAATAGTGCCTCTAGTACCCAGATGCTACAAAAAATTATTGATTTGGAAGCACGTTTGGAAAGAGAGATTGAGAGTAGACGTCAATTTCAGAATGTTGTGTCTTTACTCCTCCATAATGTTGTTTTTCCATTCATGACTCCAGACCTTGCTGCAATTCTTAATCCAACAGTACACCTTCAAACTAATATATTTATTATTGCTGCTCTTGAGTTATTTGAATAGCATTGTTTGCTACTTCCGGTTGAATATCTTTTGTTGTTGCTGAATCAGTTATGCCTATGAGCTGCATTTTTGGTGAATGTGGATAGAGACTCGTACACTAATTGATTTGATTGACTCCCTTGAAATTAAGACTTGGAATTGTTATAGTGATTGTCTGTTATTAGCAGCAACTATTTTTATGTTGATAAAACAGATTTGGCAGTGAATTAAAATCATTTAAGATTAGTTGAATACATATATGCTCCTCCCTTCCAACATGCTTTACAGTTTACACAACTTTGATGTAATCATTTGGTTCTTAGCTTACTGCATATGCGCATTGGTTCTATATTTACATTGATGTTGATCCCTTGTAAGTGATACTACTAATTGCCTGAGTGCTCAAATTAAACAAAATTAATGCTTTGCATGAGAGTGATTATGACATGGAAGTGCTATTTAATTGTAAGCTATCAAACTTCTTGGGTGGCACTATGAATTTGATAACTGGAAAATGTGAGTTTTTGCTTGTTATTGTTTTGATCCTTAGAGCTCTGTTGCTTCCTCTCTTCCTTGGCTTTGGTGGGATTGAATGGAGCAACCTTGTATATATTTGAAACCATTTGCCATCATTAAGTTCTACACAATAAAGGAAGTGGACAGTGGAGAGGGATTTAGATCAATTGAGACAACATAGCAGGGGCTCATTTGATGACTATGATGTAATTCAGATAGTAGGGAAAAACCCATTCTTTTGGCATGATCATTGGCCTGTGAAGGACTATGCAAAGGTTTTTGAGTGTTTAGTTTTGATAGATGAGAACAGAGTTGTGTCTATGATTAGAGCAACTGGAAGAGTGGTAGGGGCAACACTGAATCAGTTGGAAGATAGGTCTTCATTTGATGCCATATGTTGCTGTTCAGATAAGGATAGAAATTGAAAAACACCTAAAGAAAAATAAAAGAGAAAGAGTAATCATTTGATAACGATGAGATACTAACAAAAATATTTTAATGCAATGGTCTTGTAATGCAGTGGCTCAAACTGCTACTGCTATTTAATTCTTATATTTGATTTAATGAAATAAGTACATATGATGCCATTGTTATTAATTTTTTATTTTTTTGCACACTATTTTTCAGGTTGGTAATACTAATGATGGAGATGTTGGACCAAGCAATGCAAACTCTGCAAATAATGATGAACTTTCACCAACTGAGTATCTAATTCTTATTTTTAAAATCTTTTTTTTTTGTGGGATGTATTTACTTTACCTTAGATGATGAATAGATTTATACTTTTGTTTATATACTTTGGTCTTCATACAACTGAGTAGTTACTTCTTATTTTGAAATCTTTTTATTGTGGGATGGACCTTGAATAATGAATAGAATTATTTTTGTTTATTTTGATTTTTATGTGTAATCAGTAATTTAAATATCAGATGAATTAGATTTTAGAAAAAAATTCATTTTTTTAAAAGAATATAGGCATTTAGCTGCGGTTCTAACTGCTAAAACTGCGGTTAAAGACCTCTAGTATTTTGTCTCCATTTTGTTTAACTGCGGTTCAAAACCGCCCCTAATTGCACACGAAAACTGCGGCTAAACTCATAGGTACTTAGCTGTGGTCATGCCAGCAGTTGACTCTAAACCATGGCTATCATTTGCCAACACCTTATATGACCGCGTTTTTTATGTTCGCCAACAAGTCATTTAACTGCAGTCGAAAACCGCAGATAAACATCCAAAATGACTGCGGCTAATTGTTCAGAATTTTGTAGTGAAAATAATATTATTTTTTAATGGAGAAATTGATTCCAGATTTTCTACTTGTAGGACTTTGCAGCATATGGGAATCCATTATTGGACTTGTGTTAGCATGGGTGATTCACGTGGTTCATCTCTCCCTCTATCGTCATTATGGTCACTAGCGTAATTACGAATAAATATTTATACATAATTATATTTACATTTTTATTTTTTTTATATAATTACATTACATTATGAGTTAATATTTATACTTAATACTACAACACTAACGTGACGTTTGGTATGCAGGAATGATGATTCCATTCCATACTTATTCTATAGAATGGGGTATTCCTATATTTATTTACAAAAAAAGTCATGGAATAATAATTTCATTTCATGTCCCATTTCATGAAACTAGGAGTAGAGTATGGACTCTATTCCCTCCTAGAGAGGTAGGATTGAGATTCTATACTCTATGGAATGAGATTAAAATTATTTATTCCTAATATACCCTTAAAAATTTTATATAATTACACCTATTGTCTATTTTTTGTAATAAAATATTGCCTTTAATGTTTTTCAGTTTATGGTGTAATTTTTTTATATGGTCAAATTTTATGTATTTGATTACTTATTAACTTTAATGGTATTTTAGTTTATCAGTATAATTTTTAGTCTCAACGTAAATTTTTTATCTTTAATTTAAAAACTTATTTATATATAAAAATAATATGAAGTATTTACTTGATGTGATAACATTATTCTTTTGAAAGATGACAATATTTATTCTAATCAAATTAATAAAAAAATTAAAATTAAACATTATTGTTAATGTTTAAAAGATTTTTTCTTATAAGGGGTATTTATGTTATTTATATCAACTTTGATTCTGTTCTACAGTAATTCTATGTACCAAACAGTGATGTGGCTTGAAAAGGTATTACATTCCAAAAGTTACCAAACTATGGAGTATGAATGACCATTCAATTCCTATTCCATTCCAATTTCATAGAATCATCATTCTGTGTACCAAACGTTACATAATAGAAAATAGTTGCCAGTGCTGATAACAGAGTAATGTGAGTGTATATATACACACTACAAAAATATTTAAAAAACTTCTATTTATACATAAATATTTATAAACACCAATATATATAAACACTCAAATGCAAATGAAATAAAATTTTAAAAATATTAAGAATAAGAATAAAACCTCTATGAAGTTCAAATGCGAATGCATGATTCTCATAAATTGCCATACAAAAGAAAAATTACAAAAAAGAAAATCAGAAACCAAAGGCATGCCACTAAGAACAGGTCTTAGAAAGTATAGAATAAAATTGCTTCATCACAAATTGCCATTAGCCTCATGGTTTTTCAAGTTTCTACTGATATATAAAAAGAGGATTTTTTTCTCTTTTTAAATAGAATGAAAAGAAGAAGTTAACTCTTGCTGCAATTGATAAGAAAACCCAATGTCAAAACTGCTAGATGGGTAAAACGTGGGTAGTTTTGGAATATAAAATTACAGCTATTTCCTTTTGTTTTATTTGAGTTTAATTGGGTGGTAATGTTAATTTTGAAAATTTAAAAGGTATAAATCACAATTTTATTCCTTTATAAAAATATGTTTATTTAATTTGAAATGGCAAAATAGGAAAACTCAAAATTTGAGATCAAGAGGGAGAATCTCTTGAATGGCAAAATAGGAAAACTCAAATTTTAAAATCAAGAGGGAAAACTCACTTTATATATATATATATATTTTCAAGATCTTGCTTCTCCTAATTCCATGAATGGTTATAGATATATAGGTACTGCTCTTTACTAAAGAATAACATATACTTCTGATTGCATTTTGTTCAACAATTTCGCTAGAAATATCAACCAATCCACATCACGAGGAATGACACAGAAAAGTTTCATAAAGAAAAACTTATCATTTGCTTCCAGAGCTGCATGAGAGTAATCTTGAACTTCAAGAAAACCGAAGGCCAAATTAAAAAAAAATTCAACAAATCCAACGGATCAACAACGCTAAAATTAGTATACAAGTGCTATCAATGCAAATTGATTTTGTGTAAATTTTGATTCAATTGTCAACTATGCAGTCTTTCCATATTAGTGAAATGCTGATGTAAACCAAATTCCTAAACGACTCAGTAGTTCACTTAGATAGTGACCTTTCAGAACCAATTAGTTTGCTTCATTTGTTCCATGCATGCATAGGCAGCAATGAACTCTGTCTAAGAAATTATTAGATTGAATACTTTGTGTCCAAATTCTAAACTTTCAAAATAGACTAATTATCTATCAATTATATTCATTATCAATTTAAAAATCCTATGCAAATATATTCACCGGTCAATACTGTAGTAGTGTGCCTAAATTCACTTTTAAAATGGGACTGTATGCAAATGCGAATTGGTTCAGTTGGTTAAAGAGATTCGAATAAGACTCTGTCTTTTTTATGTGTAAGGGTTTAAATTTTTTTTTTTGTCTAGTAGTCGTGTTTGGTAGTTATGCCTTTCTAGAGTGATTTTTTGACGCCCAAGAATTAATTGAGGATTAGTTGGTTAGCTTCCTTTCACTTTCAAAGAAAAATTAAATCCTTGGAGGCAATCTTTTAGATGAGCCTTTGCATGATTATCTAGGATCTTGCATGTCACTGGTATAGCGTTAGATTATTTTTATGGACTATCAATTATTATGTTGTTTTACAAAAAACGAACTAACGTTGTGATCCATTAATTTGGAGATGTAAAAAAATCACTTATTTAGTGATTCATATATAATTGGCTCATCAAGACACCTAACACTTGGTTAGTGTGGTTTGAATAAAAATAGTATAAGCTTTAATCTAATAAACTCATGATGAGAGGACCCATTAAATTTATCTTTTTATGGTTAGGTGACTTTGAATCTTGCTCTGTGGAGGACTGATTCATAGAAGAATAAGAGATGCATAGGAATTAAGAAGGCCTAGTCTTTCAACCTACACAAGTTCTTGGATCAGCATAAGCATTTTGAGATTAATTGCACTCGTCATGTTTTCAACAAGTAAAATCCATTTAATTGGTGTTCTAATTTTCATATAATTGATGAAAATTTCTTCTTACAACTTGTGCCATGATCGATAGTCACGTAATAACCTGTCATTATTACTATCATTTTCTTCAGTTATAAAAAAAAACTAGCACTGCTTGTCTTGGAGTGTAGCAGGGGTCTATTATTGTGCAATCGTACACGCTTTATGACAAAGCAGTATCACTGATAGTAGAAGTGACAAAGTGATACACGAATACGGGTCGTCTTGGAGGATTCAATTAATCTCGCTGCCAACGCACTTATTGTTGTGTGTTTTCTACAAGTTTCTCAGGCAAAATCAAAATACAATTACTATTCAACAATTGAATTTATGAAAATCAATTTTTATGACAAAATAGTCAAATATTATGCGTTAAGTTTTGTTCTGTAATCAACTTATCCTTCTGCTTTTTCAAAGTTGACTTGCGATTATATATTACGGGCAAGAAATGCAATTCTTATGAGGTGACATTCATGTATGTTGACTCTGACTTATTATAAAAGGAGGAGTTGCAGTTGGGAGAAGTTTAGTCATTTTTAAAAAACGACCACATTGATGTGAAGTGTGACAAAGAAATGAAGATGGCTTTATGAGATTTTTCCTCATGTTTGGAAAAGTTTTTTTTTAAAAAGATTTTTTTAAAATTCTTTCAATAAAATTTTAAGTATATGCTATTTTGATAATAAAATAAGCTCTTGCACAACTTGTTACTTAGCCATAGGTAGGGGCGGTTCAAGGGTAAGGTTAATGAAATCATTGCTTGAGGCCTCCAAAATTTTATATCCTAAATATATATATATATATATATATATATATATATATATATATATATTAAGACCTTTAATTTTTCTAGTTTAATGTTTTAAAAATTGAAATCATTAGACAATGAGAATTTAAAAAAGTACTGCTTTAATCTTCAATGTTTCTCAAAACATAATAGTTACTTTGATATTAATGGTTTTGATTTATTTTCGGAGTTAAAAGTGTTGAGAGAAATTGTATAAGTAAAAGATAATACTTCAATTGACATATTTAATCACATAAAAAGATTTTATTCTTTTCAAAATGTATATATTGCCTATAAAATAATGTTAATAATTCTTGTATTTGTTACATTGGCTTAAAGAAATTTTTTTAGAATTAAAATTAATAAAATTTTACCTAAAATCAACAATGTCCCAAAAAAGATTAAATGGATTGGCTATGTTACCAATTAAAAAAATGTTAAAAGAAATTGATTATAAAAACTTAGTAACTTTGCATCTTAAAAAGTTAGAAAAATAAATTTTAAATAAAAGATTTATATTAATTTTATTAAAGAACTTAAATGTTTCATATTAAAATTTGACTTTAAGCCTCCAATACTCTTGAACCGTCCTTAGCCGTAGGTAGCCCTTCTTTCTTAACCTTAGTTCCCTATAAATGTCTTCTACATTTTGTTACAAATGAGGCCTTTTTCTATTAAAGATATGCAATGATTCATGTGCATTCATCTATCAACTTAATTTTTTTTATAAAATTTGTTCTTAACATAGTATCATAATTTCTACAACCAAACGGTCAGGATTCGATCCTTATCACTTTTATTTTTCATAATTAAGTTTAATTGAGTTCAATCCTTGCGTGAGGGGTATGTTAATAATATAAAATTATTCATATACTTTTAACTAAATAGTGAGCTTTTACAAAAGTTAAGTGGTGATCAACATTTTATTGGAAGTGACTGATAAATAGGGCAATTAGAGTCTAAAATTGCTTGGTCAAACTGGGGGCTGAACTACTTGTTTAGGTGAGGGGACAGTGTCCCTCCAAATAAAAAATTTGTTTTTAACTACTATTTGTAATTTTATATGCAAGTCCTCCAAATAAATGAAATTTGCTCTTTCTTTTAAAATTTTAATGTGTATTTATGACTGAGTGTGGATTTAATTCCGCCCTGGGTCAATCCATGAATTTGCCAACAGCTGCATTTTGGGATACAAAGTGACAATTTTTTATACCTTCCTCTTTGCCTTTTGTTTTGAATATTTATCATTGCTGCTGAATTTCTTTAGAAATATCAACAGGGCTCATCATGAGGAGCGATATAATGAAAGTTTCATCAAGAAAAACTTACCATTCGCTACCAGATCACAAGACCTATATAAGATTAATTTAATCTTGAAGCTCAATAAAACCAACATGCGAACAAACCTAAATTATACAAGTACTATCAAATCAAATTGACTTAATTTGAAGTAATTTTGGCTAAAATTAAGCTTTTCCATACTAATGAAATGCTGATGTAAACCAAACTCCTAAGTCCTAAATGATTCAGGAGAACTCAGATACTGACCCATTTAAGAACCAATTAGTTTGCTCCATAATTTTTCTAAGCATGCATATGCAACAATGAACTCTGTCTAAGAAATTACTACACTGAGTACTTTGTGTCCAAATCCTAAACTTTCAAACTAAACATATCTATCAACCATATTTATTATCAATACACAAATTTCACGGAAATTCATTGGTCAATATTTTAGCAGTAAATAAATTCACTTTGAAATGGCATGGCATAGTAACGTGGGTTGGTTCAACTAATTGAAGAGATTGATCTGGATAAGATACAACATTTCTCATGTACAAGGGTTCAAATTTTTTCTTCAACTAGTTATCCCGCTTGGTGGTTATCCTTCATTAGGGAGATCTCTTGACACCAAAGAGTTAGTCGAAAAGCCTCTTTTCAAGTATAAATTAAATCCTTGGAGATAATCGGCCTCTAGGTGGGCCTCTGTATGTCCATCTAAAATTTCAGACATGCCGTTAACACCCTGATACCTTGAACGGTAGTGTTCCAATAATTTATCATTATTATCATTTTCACTAAAAAAGAATGGCACTGATCATGTCCCGGAGTGTAGTAGGGGTCTATTCTTGAAATCTACAGTACTGTTGAAATCGGCTTAATTAAAGATAACAGTTAGTGAATCAATGAAACCAACTTAGACCATCCAAATCAATATGAAGTGTTGCTTAAGATTGTTGATGAGGAGTATTATACATGCAAAATGCAGGTATCTATTTCCTTGCCGAGGTTAAATACTTTTTGTCTAACAATCCCTACTCCTTGACTTATATACAGGACTATAGGAGCATTGACCAATAGCCCAAATGCTAACCTTGTCCCAGGAGTTCTTGCACTTCAAATTAATGGACCCGTCTTGAAACTACTTAGCCGGAAGGCATACAGGCAAATTCACTAGCACTTTGCTAATTTGGACTTCGGAGTCAACATCTTAAACTTAATTAACAAGCTGGCAGGGAATGGTTAACATTTTAACTCCTAATTTTGCTCCCAGAATCTCAAGATGGAACTTTGAAGAGGAAGACAAGCTGAAAACTTCAGGAGGAAGCAGTTTACTACATGTTGAGAAATTTTTAGGTAAGTATTGCCTATCTTAAACACTTCATTCAATAATTGACATGTATTATCAAAATTTTAAAGAGTGATATGTATTTATAACGTGGTTAGGAATGACAAATGGATGATATGGATAGATTTTGGATTGGATCATTGATGGATGGATAGAAAATAATAGACTAAATAATTCATTTAGGATCCATTAAAATATTATTAAAATAATTTAATCTATCAATTAATCAAATTTAATGGATAAATATCTAATTTATCCATTCTCAACTAGATGTATCTAGATTCCTCTTATATTCAAATACATTCTATTTTTCAAACCATATACATAAATCCATTTGATTAAATAAATATTTTAATTAATTTATTAACTATCTATTAACTAAAACTAATTAAATCCATCTAAATTCATTAAATATATTATTATAATTCGGTGGACAATATTAAATTTAGATATGGATAGATATTGGATGGGTCATAAAGTTATGGATCCAATTGCTATTCCTAAACATGACCCATTATGTTTTACATATAACCTCAATTTTCTGGGAGCTAAGCAACCTACATATTTCTTTTGTTTGTCATGCAGAATGGTGTATAACTTTTCTTTCCTATTTGCTCGCTCTAATTCAGCTGGGACTAGCATATATGATATATCACAAGGCAAAGTTATTATGTAGCCCAAAAACTCCACGTTGATAGAGACCGTTTGTCAAGAATGGACTTATGCGGCCACGCGTATTCTCTTTTCACATTACATGCATAAGACCGAGTCAGTGGCCATGCAAATTCTAGAGGCTCGCCTCAACCAAATGAACTTTCCATCTCAATTTCATGTCGAGTAGCAATTTCCTTACTCTGGTGGGGTGTTAACTATAGCAGACGCGGTGGGAGAGGATTAGTTTCTAAGAAATGAGCCCATATTGATGATTCTTCAATTGGCTCTTCAGGTCCTGGTTATGAGGTGAGGAGACCTGGTCTTATTGCAACGTTATTTCTTACTGGCGAGGAGCATCTTCAACCCTTAAACCCACATTCACATAGCAGCAAAATGCTGCTTGTTTTTAAGCGAACCCATTATGGGAACTAAGCAACCTGCATATTTCTTTTGTTTGTCATGCAGAATGGTGTATAACTTTTCTTTCCCATTTGCTCGCTCTAATTCAGCTGGGACTAGCATATATGATATATCACAAGGCAAAGTTATTATGTAGCCCAAAAACTCCACGTTGATCGAGACCGTTTGTCAAGAATGGACTTATGCGGCCATGCGTATTCTCTTTTCACATTATATGCATAAGACCGAGTCAGTGGCCATGCAAATTCTAGAGGCTCGCCTCAACCAAATGAACTTTCCATCTCAATTTCATGTCGAGTAGCAATTTCCTTACTCTGGTGGGGTGTTAACTATAGCAGACGCGGTGGGAGAGGATTAGTTTCTAAGAAATGAGCCCATATTGATGATTCTTCAATTGGCTCTTCAGGTCCTGGTTATGAGGTGAGGAGACCTGGTCTTATTGCAACGTTATTTCTTATTGGCGAGGAGCATCTTCAACCCTTAAACCCACATTCACATAGCAGCAAAATGCTGCTTGTTTTTAAGCGAACCCATTATGGGTTTTGACAAAAATAACAGGACCTGGTCTTGGGAGCTTGAACCAACGCTACCCAAGTTAGTCAACAAAATTGATATTCGCCAAAAGTCGAATGCACAGAATTACTCTTGCGCCATACGAATCCCCGCAAATGGAGGCTTTTTCTGGGAAGGTTATTTCGATGGTTTCCTCTTCGAACAGTGGGAAAACATCTAGCTTCTGTCATACTAACGAGGATAATGTATTTTGTTATTACTTGCACGTTCTCCCAACATACGCTGGACAATTTCTTAGATAGAGATAGGCTTATATAACTCAAATTAACATTAAGCATGCCTAAAGTTTTATAGATCATATTTTATGAACGTACCTTTATTTAAAGAGTTAATTACATATGTCTAACGATGATTTGATTGTTTATATAAACACGTTTCTGCCAAATAATTTTTCTAGACACTAATTAACACTTAACGTTTACATTAATTCTTAGGCTAAGCTAGCAGAATCGGTCTGGGTTTTAATTTGGCTCAATCAACGGGGGCAGAATAAGTCTACGTAATTTTTTTCTCTTTGGATAACGTCATCCTTTGAACCTTGCATTGGCACTTTGACTTTGAAAACAATTTAAAATATTATTCTAATTTATCGTCTTTCTGGAGCCATGCATATAAGGATGAGTTCCAAAGCAGCCCAGATGCATCAAAACGAGTTCTTTCCTCTCCTTTCCTTCTCCCCGTTTCCCAACAATTCACAGCTCCCTTGCTCCCAGAGATCATGGACTTCGCAAGTCTTGCGCTGCTCCTTCTGCTGACATGCGCCACCATTCATGCCATTCGTTCATTCCTCGCAAGGAACAGAAAACCAAACAAAAAGCTTCCCCCGGGACCTTCCCGTCTTCCCATCCTTGGAAACCTCCTCGAACTTGGGGAAAAGCCCCACCTATCCTTGGCCAGGCTTGCCAAGGTTCATGGTCCCATAATGAGTCTAAAGCTAGGTCAAGTAACCACTGTGGTTATCTCCTCGGTGGACATGGCCAAGGAAGTGCTCGTAACCCACGACCAGCACTTGTCAAACCGACCCATTCCCCAATCTGTGTCGGTTCTCAACCACGAGCACTATACCCTGGCCTTCATACCCGTTTCACCTCTCTGGAGGGACTTGAGGAAGATATGCAACAATCAGTTATTTGCCCACAAGACTCTAGACGCGAGCCAAGATGTCAGGCGTAAGAAAGTGCAAGAACTCCTCTGTGATATCCGTCAGAGCAGTGAAATTGGTGAAGCAGTGGACATTGGAAGAGAAGCCTTCAAGATTACCATAAATTTGTTATCAAACACCATTTTCTCTGAGGATTTGGTTAAGTCTGCAGGTACAGCTGGAGAGTTCAAGGATGTAGTGACCAATATCACAAAACTGGTTGGGTCACCAAACTTGGCAGATTTCTTTCCTGTGTTGAAGGTGATTGACCCACAGGGGGTAAAAAGGCGTCAGGCTAAGAATGTTAAGAAGGTGCTTGACATCTTTGACCGCTTGATTAACCGAAGATTGAAGCTGAGGGAAGGCACTGGTTCTGGCACCCACAATGACATGTTAGATGCCTTGCTGAACATTTCTAAAGAGAACAAGATGATGGACAAAATGATGATTGAACATTTGGCGCATGTATTCTCCTCTCCCTTCTTATTTTATGGAGTCCCTTGAAAATATGGTTTAATTTGCAAACAGATGATAAAACTGGACTACACGGGAGGTTCAACCAGTTTGACAAGAAATTCTTGGATAGACATTGCTTATAGGCACTCAAATAAGCTTTTGGCATGTGGAAAAAAGTTCATTTATAGTATGACCCATATAAATGCAAACATATCAAAAGTTTATTTGAGTAATGTCTACTCAAAAATTTCTCCCGGTTTAACTGTGAACCAAACACTTAACTAGCTGTGGTTTAGTTTCATAATTGAATTTATGATTAGACCAATTTGAATTGGTCAAAATCAATCAAAATTAAACTGTTTGAACTGACCAATTCAATTGCTTGAATTGGCTAGTCATTAATTTTTATTTTAAAAAATTTAATTTTTTTACAATTTATGATTTTTTTTTCATGAATTTTATATTGTTGTTGCATATGGAACGTAAATATTGTTATGACGTCATCCGATTTAACCAAACAGTTTAAATGGTTGAATCTTAACCAGAAGTCTTACCAATTCTTTATCCAATCTGATTTTAACAATATTATAATTGCTAAGTTACTCACTCTGAAATTATGGTTTTGCAGGATCTGTTTGTTGCGGGGACAGACACAACATCATCCACGCTAGAATGGGCAATGACCGAGCTACTCCGCAACCCAGAGGCCATGAAAAAAGCGAAGAAAGAACTCGAACAAATCATAGGGAAAGGTAACTTCGTCGAGGAATCGAATATTGCTAGACTTCCTTACTTAAATGCAATAATAAAAGAGACCTTCCGCTTGCACCCGCCAGTTCCACTTTTACTCCCTCGAAAGGCAGAGAGAGATGTGGACATTTGTGGTCACATCATCCCAAAGGATGCACAAGTCCTAGTTAACGTGTGGACCATTGGCAGGGATCCAACCATATGGGAAAATCCAACTTTGTTCTCACCAGAGAGGTTCCTAGGATCAGAGATTGATGTCAAAGGGCATAATTTTCAGCTCGCACCATTTGGTGCTGGGCGAAGAATATGCCCTGGTATGCTGTTGGCTATTAGGATGTTGCTCTTGATGTTGGGTTCGCTTATCAACTCCTTTGATTGGAAGCTTGAAGATGACATGAAACCAGAAGATGTGAACATGGATGATAAATTTGGGATTACGTTACAGAAGGCTCAATCCCTTCGAGTTATTCCAGTCAAAATAAGCAACTAAAGTGGCATGCATCTCTGTGCGTATTATGTTAGGTGGCACATTTACATTTTTCTGTCAAGACTCAATAGTTGTTATATATATATATATATTTTATAATTGTCACTTTATATGAAAATAAATTTATATTCATGTGACTATATTAATAAAAGGAAACTAAAATACTAAGTATATACAATGTGTGAGCGCGTTCGGGTCTAAAGAGAAAATATTTATTATGAACTGAAAAATTACATTTTTATCATGCAATAGTTTGAATGTGTGATGTAATAACCCAAATTTTATAATAATAATAATATAAAGAGAAGAAAAAAATATTAACAAAAACAAGAAATAATAATAAGATTATCTTTTTTTTTGTTGGTTGTAATAAGATTATCATGAAATAAAATTATGAATAAGAAAAAGAGAAATAAAGTTGTGAAAAAATTAAAAGAAATTCTTTTCGTTAAGGTTATGGTAACTCTCAAAGAAACTTTGTAATTCGTAGTTAATGGTCAAAAAGAATTATATTAACTTGATATGGAAGTGACACAATAACCTACTTGGTATTGACCATATATATATGCCCTTGGTTTAACATAAAATTAAAGATGTTATAAGGAGAAGAGGAGGAGGAAAGATATATAGAGTAGCTGATATAGGAGAGTGGTTTGGCTTCCAATTTCATGGCTAATAACTGAGTGAAGTTAGTTCTTATCAAATCCCCCTATATATAAAGCTATGACTGTCGCCAACTTTAGGCAACCATTATAACACTTCCAATCATTCTTCTGGTCATGGCTTATATAACACATACCTAGGTAATTATAAATTTCAAAAAATGCCAAAAATCTTAATTATTAGTATGACCTCTATATATGACGTGAGATACATTGGTGTGAAATATGCTTCATGCATGATAATCGTGAATAGAAGGGAAAAAAAAATGAAAAACTGAAATAAAAGTAAAAACATTTCCCACTTGCACATGCATGTTTGACTTTTCATTTTTCAATCTAAAGGAGTTATATTGGCCTTCTTGGTTCCTCTAAATCATTTTTTTTTTGTTTCCCTAGTTTTGGTGGTTTTATACTTATATGATGCAATCAAGGCACTTGACAAAGTAATTATTTCAAATTCTCTTTGGTCTTATACTTCCACAAAGGCCTTCTGAAAATTAATTATAAGAGTTTAATATTGATCTTCTTTAATTTGTGTCAAATTTTTTCACTATCATTAAATTATTAAAAAAAAGTTTGACTTTTTATTTGTTGTTATAGTCAAACACTTGTAATGATATGTTAATACATGATTTTAAATGATAATATAAAAAAGATTTCACATTAATATTGGATCAAAATTAAATAAATTTAATTTAATTTGATTTTTTACATTATCATCTAAGTGATAACAAATCATTTAAAGAGTCTGAGTATAATAACACTCGTTTAAAAAGTTAAACTTTTTAAATAATGTGTCAATACATCATTGAATGATAGTGTAGTAACTTTTACACTAACACTATTAAATCATTTTGAAATCCTTTGATACGATATTCTTAATTCGTTATGATTGGGGTGCCATGTATAGGCATATAGGATATTCATACACATATTAATAAACATCACATCCTTAATTAAGAGTATGATATCATTTTTTTCTTAAACAAAACTAAAATCATCATCGGATGATCTTAAGGGCACTATTAAAAATTTTATTTTTAGAGACAGAAAAAAATTGTGTCTAAAGGGTTAAAATTCCGTCGGAATCAAACACGAAACAAAAAACATGGTAGAAAGTGGCGTTTCTAAGTTCTTAGACACGGAATTAAATTTCGTGTCTAAGAGGCAAAAAATCCATGTCTAGACGGCAACCAAGCTTGTGTCCTGTTAATCACTCAAAGACGAAAAATTCTGTCTCTGAAGGTGTAACATTCTATGTTTGATTCACAAAAAAGTGGTTTCCTATTCATATTCAGACACAGAATTTCCGTCTCTGAGATTCAGACATGGAATTTTTTGTGTCTGATTCTGTCTCTGATTCTGTAGAATGGCCACAAAAACAGTTCAGTACTTGTAGCCTGCCATTCTAATTGTTTTTACTCTACATATAAACAACATCAAACCAAAAATTCTCCAATTATATCTAGATCAAATTCTCCAATTATAACTATATTTTTTGAATTAATAAAAAGAAGCCATTCATTCAATAAAATGTTTAAATGTATTTACAAATGTTTCAAAATTATCCATAAAGATAATCCATAAAAATATAGCCTAAATAGTTCATAAGTATATAAAATAGAACATAGGAAAATCTATAAACACTAATCAGCACAAATCATCAAAATCATTGTCATCTCTGTCTTGCTAATTATCAGGTACACAATGTGGTCTAGGAGTAGCTGTAGACTGTGTAGAAGGAGTAGGAGGGTCCAAGTCCAATCTCTGAAGGATGTGATGAATGATATCCTCTTGCTGAGTGATCAATCCCTGCTACTGGTCAACCCTCTCTTATAGAGTGTAGATGTGCATGTCTTTCTGTTGCATCTCAGAGATTACAGTAGCGATAGTGAACCTGAGAGCCTCTATCTCTAAAGCAGAACAAGTCTTAGATCCCCAGCAGAAGCAGAGGAAGACAAAATTAGAGAGGCAGCCTTCGCGCTTAAACCATTCACTTGTCCCTTTTTGTTGACTCCTCTGACAACATCTAAATATATAATATTGTTGGATTGATGGCTGGACCCTTTGCCTGCTGCTGTTTGTGAGTTCCTCTCAGATAGCTTCCTTTGGTACTCTTTCTGTAAAAAGAAGTTAAATTTGCTTAGTCTGAAAAATAATGCAATTATATAATATTCCTTAGTTATGTTAAAAGTTATACTTATAGCAACGAATTGTGCCTTTGCGAGATCCACTCAAAAGGCTTCCCCATCCGCGTATGAATTCGATGGAAGACATCGAAAGCAGAAGGCAAGGTGTCTCTCTATGCTCTTTGAAAGTATAATAGAGATTTAAAATAAAATAATCAATGTAAGTTGAATAAACTTAAAATATATTAAAATACAATATAAAATAGTCACTAATCTCTTCTTGTGCTCCACTGCTAGGATTGAGCCCCCAATGTGCAATGACACTTCCATAATAGATTTTTGATTTTAGAACTTTTTTTGAACTTCTCCACCCAAGCAGGGTCCTATTAGAAAGAGTCATAATCATCCCTAACCTGTTGAGGGATCCATTTCCCAGGATCTGCTCCACATTAAACCTTATTTATTACATTTTTCAATGAGTCAGATCCTTTATAGTTGAAACACTTACTGATTTTTCTGTCATTAGAAGGCAAACACTTATGTTTTCTCTGTGTGCAAGAACAAAATTAATTAGTATATTACCAATAATCTGAATTGTAAATTATAAATTATGCTAACTGGCAATTATTAAACATAATAAAGTACATTACCCCAAGCTCAGTAAACCATATGTTGTGAACCGCATCATCCACCTCCTTCAAATTCTTCCAAGCTCCTTCAAACTTGTATTATTATGGTGGTAATAGCAGTCAGTGGTCTCACAGCTAGGTCAAACTTGTAAGTAAACCAAACTTGGGTCAAAGCTATAATATATGATAAGATATCAATAACAAAATTATAAAAATTAGTAATGCTTGCGTCAACTTTGGCCCTAGACGAATTCATATGCGACCATAAGCATCTATGGTACTAGGAGCAGGAGTGCTGGGTGAAGCATCTGTTCGAAGATGTGAGGATGTACTAGGTGAAGTGGCTGTGTGGGGATATGAGAAAGATGTGTGAAGGTGAGAAGTAATGTTGGGAGAAGATCCTGAGAGTGGTGATGGGTTGGGTGAAGGGGTGGGTGAAGGAGATACATGAGTATATGGTGATGGGGTGGGAGAAGGATAAGATGCACTCTCACTACTACCCTACCCCTACATCTTTTGTTTACCATCTATATGCACTTATAATGACAAAAATGAATTAAATCAAGTAATATAAAAGTTTAGAAATAAAAGTCAAGTAATATCAAGTCAAGTCAGCTAACAAAAATAAAAAAAAAATAAAGAAACATATTATTTTGTTAGCATATATTACATGTCAGAAGTAACTTAATCAGAAAATCTTTTCATCAAAGTCTTCTTCCTCGTCTTCTTCTTCGTCTATGAGTAATTCTTCTTGTTATTCTTATTCTTCATATGGAAGTTCCAAATCTTCATCTTCTTCGTCCAAATCAACTTGGATGAAGGAAGATCTATTTACTTCTTCAGCTATACCAATTATATCAACTAAACTTTGCTCAAGATTATCATTTGCAATTGTCATTTGTAATTAAGGAATATTGTCGTCTTGATAAGGTTAATCTGATTCAAAGACCTTAACTTCTGAAGTTTGAATCACATTTCGTGCCTTTGTTTTAATGACACTTAGCCATCCTTGCTGGCCTTCGAGATACTTTGTGTAGTAGACTTGCTTGACTTGTTCGGTAAATATGAAAGGATTGTAGTTTCTATACCTCATAAACTCTCTTGATTCAACAATCCCTTAATTTTTATCAATTTTTGTCCCTTGATTCGAAGTAGGATCAAACTACTCACATTTGAAAAGAACTAACTTCTTTGTACGCCATCTGGTATATTCTAATTCAACAATATCAGTCAACACCCCATAGTAATCATCTTTCATTTAGTCAAGGTTGCCCCCTCGAACACATACACCATAGTTTATCATACGCATCCCTTGAGTTTGATCTCTTGTACAGAATTTATAGCCATTGACATAATACGTTGGCCATTTATTAATGTTTCTAAGTGATCCTCATGCCAAACTTTGAAGTAACGAATCTCTAATCATGTTAACTGAATTTGGCACCTATATGACAAATTTAATTAATTATTATAACAACACAACCAAAGTCCGTGTTCACACAAGTTTGAATTGAATAACCTACATGTTTTTTAAACCAGTTGGAGAATGATGTAGAAATTCACTTATGTATTTCCCTATCATTTATGTCAAGGACAAGTTCCCATAGCATATTTTTCATATTGGCTACACATATAAATTACATGAACAAATCAATATATACATGGCAAGGGAGTTGTATGAGAGTATATAATAAAATTATTATTAGATGTTTGAGAACTTACTCTTAAAAAGGCTCCACCTCAGGACAATTTAAGTGAACATATAGTGTCAAACATGGATATTTTCTGTATTTGGATGGTTTTTCTTTTTTTTTTTAAAAAAAAAAGAGCGTGTCAAACATGAAATTAGACACGGAATGTGTCAGAGATGGAAATACCATGTCTGAAGATTAAAAATTTACTCCCGTATTTGGGTAATTGTTTCCGTATCTAGTTCCATGTCCATCAGAATAAGTCCTTCTCTAAATTCCATGGCGAATATTGATTTTTTGAGTCATGGGACACGTACTCACACACTGACCTAGTGCATTGAGGAGAATTAATTTCCTTAGATACAGGTCTAAGGTTTGAACCCAAATAGTTACGATAAGGAATATATCTCCTTATAACCATTAAGTTAACTCTTTAGATTAATAGTATGATATTGTGGTTCTAAATTTCTTTATGTTTTTTGTAGATTCCCTTTAATCTTGATTTCATATTAGTAATTTGTCTTCACATAGGTTACTCTGTTCCTTCATCTTTTTTCTTTTTTTTGGTATTGATCAATTTAGGAATATGGTTTAATAATTACTGTTTCAAACATCCTATTATGAAATTTTACATGATATTTTGTTATTATTAAGAGGAATTTGCTAATGATACTTTCATTGCTTGATATTTTTCTTCTTGGTATAATGAAGGCATAAATATTTGAGTTTATGACTTACCAAACTAAAATCCTATACTTAAATAACCTTTTGAAATCGGAACTTGTGATGATGATATGACATTGTTAAGAATAATTTCGTATATATTTTAAAAAGACATGAAACAACAAAAAATAAATAATAAACAGTTGACCTAAGTCCCAATGAGCATTTTCATTGCTTTTTAATTTCTATAATTTTTATTATATTAAAATACATAAAAATTATGAATGGTTTGATGACGTAGTAATGATTATTTGTTTTATAGAGTGCCACAGGATACTAATGGCCATTCAAAATGGAAAGTGTCATAAAACATGCACATTTTACTTGTTATGTATTAGGGATTATTCCGGCACCTATTTTTTCCTGCAAGATACCAATATTTTTTATGAGTTATTAATTATTAGTTGTTGGTTACACTTTACGAACTTCAAATAATTACTGTGAAAATTAAACTAACAATCAATAAATATTTAACAATATATTAGGGTATCATCAAGGTTCTGAAAATCGGACCGGTCACTGAACCGGTCGAGGTACTGATTCAAGAGTCAATGGTCGAACCGTGGTTGAACCGTGGTCGAACCAGAATATAATTAAATATATATATAATTATTTATATACTAATAAAATAAATAAAAATTATAAAAATATAATATAAATAAATAATAAAGCCGGATCTGCGGTGGCTGGGGTACGCCGGATCTGCGGTGGGGAGGCGGAGCTGACTGCGGTGCTCGCTGGCTGCGATGCTGGCTGCGATGCCGAGAGCCGGAGGTTGCGAACGCTGGCACTGTTGGCTGGGGTACACCGGATCTGCGGGGGGGAGGTGGAGCTGGCTGCGGTGCTCGCTGGCTGCGATGCTGGCTGCGATGCCGAGAGCCGGAGGTTGCGAACGCTGGCACTGCTGGCTGGGGTACGCCGGATCTGCGGTGCTCGCTGGCTGCGATGCTGGCTGCAGTGCTCGCTGGCTGCGATGCTAAGAGTCGGAGGCTGCGATACTGAGAGCCGGAGGCTGCGATGCTGCGTCTGCGATGCTGCGGTGCGGTGCTGTGTCTGCGACTCTGCGATGCTGCGGTGCTGCGGTGGAACGACCGAACGAACGAACGAACGAATGCCGAGCCGAGGGTTTCAAATTTCGACCGCTTCAATACGACGTCGTCGAGCATTTTTTTTTTGTAAACTATGGAACGAAACGACGTCGTTTCAACTGATAAGCAAAAAAAAAAAAAGGAACCGGCAACCAGTACGGCCCGGTACCGGGTTAACCGGTTTGACCAGTTTGGAACCGGTTCACCGGTTTTTGACCTGTTTTTGAACTCGCCGGTTTTTTTGATCAACCGGACCGGCGATGGAACCGGTTCCTGGTCCGACCGGTTGCACCAGCCGGTCCGGTCCAGTTTTCAGAACACTGGGTATCATAGCAACTCCCCATTTATTATCACATTTATTAAAAATTAACGGGTGTTGATTGTAACAACTCTGTGTCTTGAAGAAATTAAAGGTGCAATTCATATATATTTATTTAGTGTAACTTTTTATAGATGTAAGTAACATTATCTCCTTATTTATGTTAAACAACTACATTTGAACGCACTACTAAAAAAACAAAAGAATAAATAATTTTGATCTAATTCTTGTAAAATTAGTCTTTTAGATGTCACAACTGTTTTGGAGGGCATCACGATGAAAGAAGCAACTAAATTTATAAAAAATAAAATAAAATTTAGGGAGTCGCAACTATTTTTTATTTTTTGAGTAATAATTAGAAAAAGCCTTTTTAAAAAAATTGATATTTAAAAAAGATATTAGGTTCGAGAATCATATTATGCATATGGAAAGGTAAAAACTTAATTTCATACTACAGCCTCGAAAGATTCATATTAAGACGGCTACAATAAAGTGAATCGTACAAAATGTAATGAATTAAGTGGTATTTAATTTATTCCTTGAAGAAAATAACAAATAACAATAATGGAAATGATTTTAAAAGACTAAATGAAAAAATTTATAAGTTTGACTTGCTCAAAATGCCGAAGTATAATCAATTGAGGAATCAAAGGCATGTAACTCATCTGAAAAATTGTTATAAGTTGATTGATTTTACTTCAAAAGAATGAATGAATAAATGAATGATGATGATAATTTGATTAATTGAAAGATTTGTTAATCGATTATAAACCTCCATCACTTCCAAGTCAAAGAGTCATCATGGTTTAAGCTCCATAGCCGTGGAATAGAAATTTTTGATGATTGACAAACATACTTAATTATTAGAATTTTTTCTCTCACAATCATTCTAAGTGTTTCGTTGATATTGTAAGTTATCTTGATAAAAAAAGGTATGAGTTGATGATTTTGATGGAAAAAACCACTATGAAGAAAGATCAAGCACTTAACAATTTTACAAAAATTTATGATTGGAGAGGTCAATGTTGATTCAAAAGTCAAGATCCACATTTATGATCAAAGGAACAGTTATGGCTAGTTTAGAAAGATTGGTGGACTGTATAGTCTCTATTGGCCTTAAGCCCAGTGACATGCATCTATCTCATCTTTACAAATTCTAAGGGCCTCATTCCTCCATATATACTCACTATGGAATCCACCTCTAGTTATATTCATTCTTTTTGCCTAAACCCTTAGCAACCATTTCGTTCTCATACTAACTTGAGCGTCAGAATGTCTTTGCAACTACCCTTACCACTGTGCCTGACTGACATTGGAGTTCTTTTGGCATATCGAGCGTTAAGATGAATACTACCCTATTAGGAGCAGGCAAGAACAATTGAAAATGTTTTAAATGTTAAAATTTTGATTGGAAAGGTTTTTTGAATAACTATTCTCATCACCATTCATGAGTATTGTTGAAAGAAGACTAAATTCTGAATAAAAGCCTACTATTGCATAACTATACTACAAGCTCAATGGATTAAACTACATCTGACAATCTAGAAGCATTTAATATGGTTAACGGCTAGTTTTTTGAACCATAGTATATAAGGAGAAGATATAGAAGGTTTTAGAGACTTTTACAACAATTTTGTTGATATCTACGACCCTTCTGAAGCTTTTTGGCAACATTATAATCTTTTACTATTTCAATTTCTTTTTTACATTAATTAGATATATTCTATTGTAGAGAATCTTCAGCTTTGTAAAGTCATTCGCTCTTTGAGAGTGATTTGAGAGCAATGCAATCTTAAACTCATATTTTACTTGTATCCCTTGACTCGATCTGTGAGAGATTTGAAATAATTTGAAGATGCTAGGTGTGAAAGTACTACTTGTAATCTAGCTTAAAAAAATTACAGTGAAAGAAAGACTACTCGAAGTTATAAAATTCCTAGATGTGTGTATGATGGGGACTGAATGAGGCACGTCATTTGGCCAAACCAATATAAATCCCATGGGTTTATTCTCTCTAACCCATCTCTTTATTGTTTTGTACTGTTTTATTGCTTTACACTTTGAAATCATTTGTGCCTGTGTTAAGTAAAGAATTTAAGTTAGTAAAACTATCTTTCTAAAGGTTGTTTTTACTAAGTATATTTCAACTTTGGTCAAAATCTTTATTTATGACCTGCGTGCTTACCTTGTTGATTACTATTCTTATCATAGTTCTAATTGTTACTCTAACTAATCTTTTTGAGCATCCAAGTATTACTTGTTTTAAAGTTTTAGAAAGGAAGAGATTTTGAAACACAATTTAACCCTTGTTCGTGTGCCATGGTCACCTTCAACTGCTGCATAGCTCTTTTATGATTAATGATTTTAAATTAATTTTAAGATCAAATGGCCATCACAGCTACATTAACCCAAATTGCTAATTTTAAATTCATTTTGAGATTAATGAACTATCACAACTCATATGATCCAGATTAATTTTATTTTCCAAATTAATAAGTTGTTGCCACTCAGGTGACTTAATTAGATTCAATGGTTTTCAAATCAATGAGCTATCACATCTCAGATGACCTGGATTAGTTGTTTTTGAAATCAACGAGCTATCTCAACTCAGATTATTGTGATTATTAAAGTTTTTAATTCACTCATGTATTTTAATTACTTAAAATCTTGTGATTTAATGAACACTAATTGCAAATTCAAAAAGATAATAATCAAATGAGATAATACCTGTGGATGAAAGCAATTAAATAAGGATAAAAAATGTCATAAAAGAAAAAAGAAGGATAAAAATTTAACTTAAGTATAAACCAAGCATATCTGATAATCTACAAACAAACTAAAACACAACGCATGAATGTAATCGTAGTATTTTTTTTTTTTGGTTGATAAAAAGATTAGGAAAAGAGAAGTCGACATCATTTTAATGTTAAAATATGTCACAAGTCTCTATGAGAGTTTATAATAATATTTATAAATCGTTTACCAATGAGAGACCCTTATAAGAATCCAACCTAACATGTACTTTTGAGAATTTATAACTCAATCCTATTAGTTATAATTACAATGTTTTATTTATTCAATTCTTTATACTCTTTTTTACCCTTTTTAATGATCCAAATACATAAATCCATCCTTTGCGTTACTTATATTAATAATAATAATAATAATAATAATAATAATAATATTATTATTATTATTATTATTAAAGTTTTAAGTAATATTGTCGTACTTCTTAATTTATTTTTTTCTTATATAATTATTTTATAAATTAATTAATTATAATTTTATTATAATTATAAATTAATTATTTAAATACAAATAATTTTAAAAAAAAGTAAAAAGATCAACAATTATAATTATAGAATATAATTACAAAAAATAATTGTGTTTATAATTTTATTCCTTTTTTATTTTTTTAATTAGTTATTAATGATTTTTTAAGAAACTAAAAATCTGAAACCAAAGAGGTGTCCCCTTTATAATATTATAGATTATTATTATTAATATTGATATTATTATTATTATTATTTACATATAAATGACAATCCAACAAACCCATATTAACAAATAAAGGCCCAAATCAAATTAGATTTGTTTACTATTTTTTGTTTATAATATTGATATTTTGATTTGTTGTTGAATATTTATTGATTTCTGGTTACATTTTATAGTTTTCTGAATATTTATTGTGAATATTAACAAATAATAAATATTTGATAACTCACTACAAATTTAAATATCTTAAAAGGATTCATAAGTGATTGATTGTAATGGTTAGTATATTATAATCTTAGGAGTATGAATAAAGTTTGAATCTTAAAGTCACCACTTGTGAAGAGGGCTTGAACCATTGCACTTCCGGTGACTCGAATGAGTAAGAACTTCTTGGGACACTTTTTGTTGTTAAAAAAATCCTAAAAAATCATTTTTTACAAAAACACTTTCGGAAGAGAAAGATCAAAAACTCCGTATTACACTTAGATATTAACCTTTGACATCAACAACATGAATAATGACAGGACATCATTCATTTAGTAATTATTATTATTTTTATTATAAATAATGAATTCTACTTGTTTTTATGTTCATAATTGTTCTGTAGAAATACATTAATTAAGGAAAGTCCACCATAATATATGTACTAATGTTGTTAGAAATATAATTAATATTACTAATTAAGCAATATATAAATGGAGTTAATTACTGAATGAAAAATTTATTTTATTTTATTTTTTAAATACACATTTATTCTATTTTTATTGAAATTTATTTTATTTATGAAAAATTAGAACACATAAGACTGAATTTTCAATTAATTGATCATAAAGGTTCTGAAATGAACAATTTATCTTAAAATATTTACCTTTTAAGTTGAAGCAAGTGAATAATTTTATGACAATTGCTTTAGTGTTTATTTTTTTTAATACAGGTGTTTTGCTAAGTTGTCAAATATTTGTTGGTTACTAGCTAGCTGTACTTTAATTATTAATTTTAAAAAATTATTTTAAAGATCTACAATTAATAAATATTTGACAACTAATACATGAGGCTAATTCTTTAAAAAGAAATCAAAGTATTGTACTAACTCCCTGATTTTATTTCTGTAAAAGTTTCTCTAAGGAATAATGATAAATCCTAGTTACTCAACCAAATAATTTTCCTAAAATTTAAAGATAAAATATTAAATGAGAAAAATAAAATTATTTAATATTTTTAGAATATAAATCAGCATCTAATATTTTTTAAAAGTAAGTAAGAAGGTTATTAAACTAATTTGTTAAAAAGATTTAAAGTTTTGAATAATGCTACACAATTAAAAAAAATAGACAGAATTTTTAATAAAATTCAGGTAAAATAAATGAGGGTTGTTGAATAAAATTAAGTGATGGGGATCACTCATCAATTTAAAGGTCAAAAAATATGTTAAATAATTTTATCAAAAATTCTAACAAAAAAATAATGATTATATAATATTTTTTTATAGTTTTTTTTTGTTTAAATGGAAATTGTTAATATGGTCAACTAAAATTGGATTCTATTGGGGTTTCCCAATGTAATAGATATGTTACGTGGTTGGTAATAAATATATAGTAATAATAGAGTAATGTTATACACTAAAAGAAAAATGAACAAAATTTTTGACAAAATTAATTCAGAATTAAGGAGTATTATTAGATATAGTTAAGTGGTATGGACTATTTATCTATTTAAGAGTCAATAAATATACTAAATTATTTTGTTAAATTTTAAAAAAATTATGATTATATAATATTTTTCATAATAGTAATTGGCCTTGGTCCTTTCTTGCACAAAACTATCATGAGCTGGCAGAATATCTTTGGTCTTGGTCCCACAGAAATTTCCGATGAACTGCACCCAGAGCTGCGTCCCTCATCTCCACCTGGCTGTTTATTTCCACCGAAGTGCATGTGTACGCACACTGTTTACTCGAACAAAGAAAAGGGAATGATCAAAACAGTCCCTCCACATTTTTAAGCTTAGAGACAATCCTTTGACAATTGCTTTGCTTCTTTCTCGTCAATGGCGAACCAAACTGGATTCGTATCCACTCTTCTTCTCCCTTTGCTTCTCCTCTCCATTTTCACAGGTAAACATCTCAATCATGTTCATGGCATGGCCTATATATGAAATGGCTTTGGTTTTCACTTGTTGGTTGGTATTTGTGTTTAATTAGTTATTAATAATTTTGTAAGAAATTAAAAATCTAAGACCAAAGAGGGGTCCCCTTTATAATAGTATAAATTATTACTATTATTATTATTATTATTATTATTATTTACATATAAATGACAATCCAACAAATCCAGATTAACAATAAAGGCCCAAACCAAATTAGATATGTTTATTATTTTTTGTTCATAATATTGACATTTTGATTTGTTGTTGAATATTTTTATAGCTTTTTAAATATTTATTGTGAAAATTAACAAATAATAAATATTTGATAACTTACTACAAACTTAAATACCCTAAAATGATTTTGCAAGTGATTGATCGTAATGATTAATACATTGCGATCTTAGGACTATAAATAAAATTTGAATTAATCCAAAAGTCATAACTTGCAAAAGGGATTTTAACCATAACACTTCTTGTGATCCGAATGAGTAAGAATTTCTTTACACACTTTTTGTCATAAGAGAAAATCCTAAAAAAATCATTTTACAAAACCACTTTCGAAAGAGAAAGATCAAAAACTCCACATTACACTAAGATATTAACCTTTGACATCGGCAATATGCATAATGACAGGACATCATGCATTTTGTAATTATTATTATTTTCATCATAAATAATGAATTCTACTTGTTTTTTATCTTTATAATTGTTTTGTAGAAATACATTAATTAAGGAAAGTCCACCATAATATATGTACTAATGTTGTTAGAAAGATATAATCAATATTACTTATTAAGCAATATATAAATGGAGTTAATTACTGAATGAAAAATTTAATTTAATTTAATTTAATTTTTAAATACATATTTATTTTATTTTTATTAAAATTTAATTTATTTATAAAAAATTATAACACAAAAGATTGAATTTTTAATTAATTGATCATAAAGGTTCTTAAATGAACAATTTATCTTAAAATATTTACCTTTTAAGTGGAAGTAAGTGAATAATTTTATGACAATTGCTTTGGTGTCTATTTTTTTTAATACAAGTGTTTTGCTAAGTTGTCAAACATTTGTTGGTTACTAGTTAGCTGTACTTTTAATTATTGATTTTAAACATTTATTTTAAAAATCTATAATCAATAAATACTTGACAACTAATTCATGACACTAATTGCTTACAAAGAAATCAGAGTATTGTATTAACTCCCTGATTTTATTTCTCTAAAAGTTTCTCTAAGGAATAATAATAAATCCTAGTTACTCAACCAAATAATTTTCCTAAAATTTAAAGATAAAATATTAAAATAGAAAAATAAAATTATTTAATATTTTTAGAATATAAATCAGCATCTAATATTTTTAAAATAATTAAGAAGATGATTAAACTAATTCGTCAAAAAGATTTAAAGTTTTGAGTAATGCTACATAGTCAGAAAAAATAACCAGAATTTTTGACAAAATTTAAGTAGAATAAAGTAAAATTGATGGATGAAATTAAGTGATAGGAATTACTACCAATTTAATGGTAAAAAAATATGTCAAATCATTCTATAAAAAATTCTGATAAGAAAATCTGACTATATAATATTTTTCTAAAATTTTTCTTCTTTAAATGGAAATTATTAATACGATCAACTAAAATAAATTGGATTCCATTTGAGCTTCTCAATGTTATTAAGTAACAGATATGTTACGTGGTTGGCAATACTAATTGGGCCTTGGTCCTTGCGTCGCACAGAAATATCCCCTGAACTGCACCCAGAGGTGCCTCCCTCATCTCTACGTGGCTATTTATTCCCACCCGAAGTGCATGTGTAAGCACACTGTTTTCTCAAACAAAGAAAAGGGAATGATCAAAACCAGGCCCTCCACATTTGTAAGCTTAGAGACAATCCTTTGACAATTGCTTTGATTCTTTCTCGTCAATGGCGAACCAAACTGGATTCGTATCCACTCTTCTTCTCCCTTTGCTTCTCCTCGCCATTTTCACAGGTAAACATCTCAATCAAGTTCATGGCATGGCCTATAAATGAAATGGCTTTGGTTTTCACTTGTTGGTTGGTAAATGGTTTTATATATATGTGTGTGTGTGTGTGCGCGCATGCTGCAGAAGTGGAAGGGGCTGAGAACTCAAATGGGACTGTGAAACTATTTGTTTTTGGGGACTCGTACGTTGACACTGGGAATTACCTGTATTCTTCATCGTTTAAGCCCCCTAGTGGGATCACCTTTCCTGGTGAACCTGCTGGAAGGTTCTGTGATGGTCGTGTCCTCACTGATTATGTTGGTAATTTTCTTTGCCATCCCTCTCTCTCTTTCTCAAGTCTAGAAATTCCATGTCTGACTAGGAAATTTAGAACCAGACATCTCTTCAAGGTTTTAATTTACATATGTAGTCGTGGTTGTGTTGTGGTCATTATAGGTTAATATGAACTTATGCTGGCCGATGCAATCAGCAGTCATAATGTGATATGATTGTAGTAGCCACTGCAACAGAGATGTTGAAATCGTATTAAGTAATACAGTTCACAATTTAAAATTTGATTCCATTTAAAACTTGATTTTGTTAATTAATTTAATTTATAATAAAGATATACAAAAAACTTTGTAATCTATGGCTATAACCTCTCAAAGATCGATATATTCGTTTTATATGCCCTCTTTTTAAGTTAAATATATTTGCTTTTGGGTATGATGTGGTGGTTTAGTTTCGGGGCGAGAAAGGTCGTGGATCAGATATTTAATTTTTGATATTATACAGGATCTATATCTCTACTTCTTTGTACAACAAGATGTTTATCTGAATCTGATCGCATATGCACACTTTGGAAATATCAAATGAATATGGAATATAGATTGAATACTTTACAAAGTGAGTTTTGCAAATTTTAGTAGCTGAATCCTCTGATATTTATATACTAACCAAAAGAAAAATGGCCACCTCGGAATACGCTTAAATATATTTGTTTTTTACAGTTATTTTTCAAAAGGAGTAAGAAAATGATTTGGAGTTTTAAAAGTCAGAGGGAAAAATGGTAGGAAACGAACACGGGAAAAGGCTAACCACTTTGTAATGTGTTTAATTTAATTTATTCAATGCTTATTTTCACTTATACCATGTATATATTACGTCACATGCAGCTTCCTCTCTGAACATAAGTACCCCCACACCATACAGATTGATAAATTCCTCAGAACTACAATATGGGATCAACTTTGCTTATGGAGGGACTGGTATCTTCAACACTTTGGTTGATGCACCAAACATGTCTGCCCAAATCGACTTATTTGAGAACCTAATCCAACAAAAAGTCTACACCGAGCAGGACCTTGATTCCTCAGTTGCTCTTGTTAGTGCCGCTGGCAACGATTACACGACTTTTTTAGTTAAAAATGGGAGCCTCGAGGTGAGTGGTTAAGCTAATTATATTTAGGTTAAATTATTGATTCGATAGGTCTTTAACTCCTTATAGTTTCACTGTATATTCAATTTAGTACTTACAGTTCAAAATCATTTAAAAGGTTCCTATAGTTTTTAAATAATGTAAAATGGTTTCTATTAGTTAGATTTGTTCTTTATATAGAGTGAAATATACGAACTATTTTGTATTGTTTGAAAATTATTTTGGTATTATTTAAAAATTATAGAGACCTTTTTAAATACTTTTAGATTCTATAGCCTAAATTGAATTTAGAGTGAAATTATAGAAATGAAATGAAGAATTTAACCTTATATATATATATATATATATATGGCACAGTTAATTTGGTGACCCTTCACTCTAATTTTGTTGTTTGATTCTGACTAATTGGTGGGTGAAACCCATCAATATTAATTAAACACTGACTAGTACAATTTCTTGAATGTTTTGGCATGCATACTAGAAATACCAAGGGTTTGTGAGATGACTTGAGAGGGTTTTTTAATGTATGCTTCTTATTGGCAATACAATAGTAATATGAATATTAATGAATTTTCGTTTTTGTTTGGGCTAGGATATACCATCCTTCACCTTATCCCTTATCAATCAAATAACTGTAAATCTGAGACGCATTCACAGCTTGGGAGTAAAGAAAGTAGCAGTTGGGTTATTAGAGCCTATGGGATGTTTGCCTAATCAATCTGTGGCGTCTTCGTATGAGAATTGCATTGAGGCTTCAAACTTGGTCGCTATAAATCACAGCAACATGCTGCTCCAATCAGTGCAGAATCTGAACCGTGAAGTGGGAGAATCTGTTTTCGTGACACTAGACCTCTACAACTCTTTCCTCTCCACTATTGCCACAATGCAGAAAAGTCGTGCTGGTAAGTTCTCTCTGTTTTTCATTATACTTTCATTGGTAACTGGAGAAGAAAGCATGGATTAATAATTATTCTGGCTTTGTCTCCTTTAAATTATGATTGCGGTTAGTGTATAATTGTAAAAATTATAGATACTTAAAAACAAAAGACAATTATAATTGCTGTTGTACTACCTGTTACGGCTGTAATTTAAACTTATAAAATATAATGATGACTTCATTTTTTTCCCATTATGCAGAAAAGTCAACTCTGATGAATCCGTTAGAGCCATGCTGTCAGGGGGTGAGTGTGGAATATTCTTGTGGGAGTGTGGATGAGAAAGGAGAAAAGAAATATAGTTTATGTGAGAAACCAGAGCTATCATTCTTCTGGGACGAATTTCACCCTTCTCAAAATGGTTGGGGTGCAGTCTACGTGCAGTTGCAATCTTCTCTCCACCAACTTGGAGAGAAAATGTTCTGATAGTTATGATATTGTATTATTTTATCATCCTCAGCTTTTTAAAATCTTAATTTACCATATGGCTGAGTTATAGAGTGGAAGATAATCTGGAAAATCAGGTTGTTTTGAACGCCAATCTCTAAATGTGATGTTTTCACATTATTCCTGTTGAGTACTAACTTAGTCAACAATTAACCTGATTAACAATTAATCTTATTTCCAACATTAACTACCATAGTACTAATAAAGAAGCGTCACTGTACCCAAAAATAATTCCAAAAAAGCTAATGCCCCAAGAGCTCCCATTGACGTCGGCATAGTTGAGCTCCCATTGACATCTGCATAGCTTTGAGCTCTACTCTTCCCTTATCCCTTCTTCTGGCTTGATTTTCTTTATTTTGACCAAGCATAATACTTGCAGCTAAGCTAGAGATGCACCGTTGATAAGGACTTACCGTATGTTCATTCAAGCTATACAAATCTTAAACTTACAAATCTAAACAGACAATTCAAAATAGGCACTCTACGGCCCTAGAAACACTTTATGCTAAATTATTTATACCGTATAAAATTCATATTTACAAAATATTAAACAAATAAATTTCAATTACCAGCAATTTACTTAAAAATAAATTATTATAAATTCAATTTTAAATTTAAAAATTGTGATACTAACATATATCATACTTGTAAAAATAATGAAGTGCATTTAAGAGTCAGTTCACTAGGTTTCTAAATTCAAAATCATAAATAAAATTAATTCTTAAACTTGCCCACACGAACAATATGATAAGTTCACCAAATAACTAAAAAATATCTCGATCAAACTAGATAAGTTAAATTAAAGGCAATCTCATTACTTGTATATGAAAAAAATATAATTTGGGATGAGTTTATAACTCAATAAGTAGTTAATATGTACTACACTAAAAACGAAATAAGTAAAGGCATGAGTTTTTCTATATAAAAAATATAAACTAACAATTGCTGAAAAGTGTAGTAGTATGAAGAGAGTTAACTAAGAATTAATAAATAATAAAATAATTTAAAAATAATACTTTTTGAAATAACACAATCCAAAGTTATGATCATAATATTTTCTGTTTAAAAGATTTCAAAAAATAGTAAGTCAATAGACCAAATTTTTAACAGTTGGGAGAATTCGCTATATAGAACTAGAACTGACCGAACACTTTAGTTCGCGAGTAAACTAACTATCTGACTAGCATATTGCTTAAACTTAATTTAACAAGTTTGTGGCTTGAACTGATTGAGCAAACAGCTCACGAGTAAACTAACTGTCTGATAAGCACAAGACTTGAACTGATCGAGTATCATGCTCAATTAAAGATATCTAACCCACGTGACAAATTGGGCTAATATCTCTCAACCAACTTGGATCCAATATAATTTATACAATGTGCACTTGGTTAACATTCAATATTGTTAGATAGAGAATTTGACAAGGATTTCTTCTAAAAATATAAATTTTTATAAAAATCTGATAATGTATATTCTGAAAATAAATTAATTAATTTTCAATGATTATAAATAATATCAAATTTATAAAAATAAACTTATTTGAAGATAACGATTTCCGATATTAGAAAATTTAAGCTTTAACAAACTTCAACTTTCTTTTTATAAATATAACAGATGTCTATATCAATATTCGTTAATGGTTCAAAACCACTATCAATATAAAATCTATACATAAGACAAATTAGAAGAGTCAATATGTTTCATATTCAATGATAAAAAACCATTCTGATATAAGTCTAAATACATGACAATAAAAAAATTACTATTTTTCTTGATAGTAAAAACTTTTAGTTCAATTAATGGTTCATCATAACCATGTTCACAAAACAAATATGAGTTTTCAAAAGGTTTACTTGTCCGAAAAGTCCTTAAGAGTTTAATATATTTAAAAATCCAATAATAAAAAAAATCTAACTTGAAATTTAAAATAGAAATCTTAAATAGACGTATAACTAGCAGATAAAAACTATTCATAGTACTTAAGAATTTTTAATTGAGTCTTCCTCTAAGAATCCATTTTATTAAATTAGAGGTTACCTGTATTCTTTTATAAACATAAAGAATATTAATTTTTCATATATCAGTCACAGTAATTAATTTTTTTAATTAAATTTTTAAATTCTAAATATTTTACAATACCAAACCCTAAATTCACTATCCAAATTTTCCCAAATCATATATTACTCATTAGTGAAATTAAATAATCAAATTTCTAATTTTTTGCGTTACCTTAACAAGTCAAAGAAGAAATGTTTAAAGAGTAGTGTGAACACTTTATTTTGTCCGGACAAAAAAAACTGTAAAAAATAAAAATAATTAAAAAGCAAGCATGACGAAAAAAAAGAAAAAAGGAGAGAGAATAATGAGCCACTCGGAACCCGTCCACCCGAACCTGGAGGCATAACCCAACCCAAAAATCCTCCGGCAACTTTCAAATCTTTTGGTGCTTCCCCTTTCTCCCTTTAACCAAAAGACCTTCACACATCTTAACACACCTACGTTCAAAACCGAGTGCACCACAAGCCCTACACTCTTTTCCAATGTAAGCTTCAGCGTGGCTGAAACCATAGAAGGGAACAGCTGTGTACAACTGGAAAGATATGAAGCAGCTGGCTGAGACAACAAACAGAGAGGTGCAGCGTGAAATAAGGAGAGATTGAAAGGTGGACTTCCTATGCACCCTAGAGGGCTATCACTTCTTTGCTACACTATCCCATATATGAGTATAATCAAGTGAAGATCGAACACTAAGGGAGAGGTCTGTGAGAGGGGGAGATTTTTACGGAGGAAGAGTTGAGGGGATCTGGTTGACCCTTCTGCAAAGTTGCAGGGGTCAGGGTAGTACATAGCTGTATACAAGTCTGCAATATGTGTTTCGTTTAAGGTTCTTCAAAGGTATAAACCATTTTATATTCTGTTCATAGAAGTTAGAACTGTAAAACAGAGAACCAAATGTTCATAAACAGTATGGCTTCCCTTGGACTACGGATGAGTGCAGATCCTGTTGAGATTTTTATTTTTATTTTTTTCTGTATACATGAATGTGCTTTTACTGCAGGTTTCTATATTCTTATCTTGAATTTGAGTTCTTTTTCCTGTGGTGGTTCTTGCGTAAGCTAACCTGCGAGTGAAAGTTGCTTTCATGGTTTGGGTACCCCTTGCAAGACAACATTTGCACACAAAAGTGGACTTTTTTTTTTATCTGAACGTTAAGTGTCAGTTTTTAGGTTGGCAGGTAGGTTATTCATAATCATGGGTAATGCTGGCAAGTAGTGTTTTTTACCATCGTAATATGTCGTTGCTGTGTCCTGCACTGTCTGCTTGCAAAGTGTAGGAAAATAAAGGTGTCTGTGTATGTAAAGTTGAGCTACGGTCAAATAGAAAATAAACGAAAAGAAGAGAGATTGTGTGTGGTTATTGAAATAAATGAAAGAGAAGATGAAAAAGATATAAGATAAAATGATATGTGTAATTTTTTGAAAAAAAACAAAAGGATGGAGACGTTACGTAGAAAGTGGAAGTAGAGAGAGGAAAGAGAAAAAGACAAGGGAGAGAGAAAAAAAAAAGAATTTAATAAAAAAAGAGATGCTGACCGTATGTAATTGGTAAGGAAAAGTGCGCGTTCGAAGGGATAAAGAAAATAATAATAATAATAAAAACAGAAAAGCTAGAGATGAAGAAAGAGAGAGAGAAGAGTTTATTGCATGGACTTATACTATATTAAATCTTATTAAGCAAATTTAGCAATTTTAACCTTTTTCAAAAGTTAATTATTTTCCTTTTAAGCAATTTAACATTTTTAATATAAAATTAATTAATTTACAAATATTTTTTAAATAAATTATAAAATTTTAATTCCTCATTATAGAAATATGTAGGCTTTTTGAATAAATTAAAATTATAAATATTTTTATTTAATTTTTTTAAAAATTTATTTTTATTATTTTTGTTATTTTTTAAATAAATAAATTAAATATTTTTATGTTATTAATAATTTACATAATTAATTTAAAATATTAAAAATGCAATAAGATTAAATTCTTACTATTTTTTATATATAAATAGAATTTTAAATTTAATCTAATTTATAAATGAATTTTTTTATTTTTTATTAAAAAAAGTTTTTATTAATTTTTTTATCAAAATAATTATTAATAACAATTTTATTTTTTATTTTTATCCTCGTTCTATCCCAATAATCCTCAATAATCCTTTGAAGGGTTGTGACAAAAGAGGTGGTAGTGTGTGAAAATCCCACAAAAGTCTGCAAGAAAAATTAAGAAAAAGACGTTTCAGATGAAATCATGAGGAAATAATAATAAAAAGAAAAACAAGAAAGAATATGGGACGGCACATTGGCGGCGTCGGCTCCATATGAAATCTGACATGTTTCTATGTTTTTATATATGGATGAGTCAATGTGTAATTACCAACTTGCCCTTGATAGCCAAAATCCTATTACCCCTCTTATTATTATTATTTTTTTAACGTATCGTAAAACAAACAAATAAAGGATTATATGCCTTGGACACCCATCCAAGCCCATATTCCACAATTTAAACTTACTAAACCAAATAACTAGGTGAAGCATATTAAGTTTAATCAAAGCTCCCAAATAAATACACTTAAGCACAAAGGGTAGTTCAACTTTCAAGTGTAGCATTTTTCCCAAGCCCTTCAATAACTAGGTGAAGCAATATTCAAGGATAATAATAACTTGAAGTGATCCTAGCACATTTTGGATGAAATATTAAGTTTAATATTTAAGTTGCATCATAAATTATCGTCATTATCAAAATAAGGACCGAAATCTTTTAAATTAAACATATATATATATATAAATTTAAGTTCAATAAAATATTTAACTTATTAAGTTTAAAGAATTTTAACCCGGTCCCTTTTAAGTATATCTAACTTTAAGTCTTCTTATTTTATTGAATGTCGGATTTTCTTGCAGAAAAGCAATCTCTCTAAAACATCAATAAAACAATTCCCATTCTCTCAAGCTGTCTCCGATGGCTTAACAATCCAAAAGATTTTCCAAGATCCCAGATACACTATCCCAAATCGAAGGGGAAGGCGAGCACCTCTCATCAATGGCTACTGTTTCCGCAAGCCCATCCATCAGATGGCCGTCTTGGGTCTTCATCCCCTAGATTTCCCCTACCCCTTCTCCAAGATGCTACTGTCAGCGGTGGCGAAGGAAGCCATGAAGATGGGGTTAATCGGTACCATCTGAAGAGGACCCAAAACACAGAGAAGCTCATGATTTCTGGAGCTTTAAAAAAGAAAAAACAAAGAAGGAAGCCGAATCCAGAAATAGAGGGAGTGAAACGGAGAGACTCATGCGGAAGGAAGGAGAACTTTGGGAGCTTGCGCACAAGACCACGGCCCAGGCCACCCGAGACCATCTCCCAAGTTCAACCGGGAGGACCACCATCACCTCTGTCCTTAGTTCCCAGTTCTGGATTCTTTGAGCAGAGGAGGAGAGTTGGGTCGGTGTTCACCCCAAATTGCAAATCCTCTTGCTATTGGCAACAGTAGCCCCCTTCCTCCATGCCTAGAAGCCTACAACTTGGGTTAGCAAATGGGGAAACCCCACTCATTTTGGAGCATTCTGCGTCGGACGTATCTCGCAGGTGATTAAGCATGCCTTGCATCTCCTCGGAAAAGCCATACAAATGAAGATCTACCCAGACAAGCCTTGCTAGACGTTAAATGTTATATCTAATTCCTAGATTAATGCCAATCTTCTCTCAAATTTCATTTATTAAGAGATCAACATAAAAAAAATGTGTATTGATAACATTCGCTTTTGATATGGATATGCTCTGCTAAAAACGTGCCTCAATATGCAGTCTAAGTGTTTGAATAAACACATGAATAAATATTCAAATATTTTAATTTGAAATTCTGATATGGAATTGTGAACTTGAGAGTGCTGTGAACCAACGAGTAGGGTGTTCCTATATTTAGAAACAAGATAAGGAGTAGTCATGTATCTGTTAGCTGTTGCAGGAAGTATTCTGATTAGAAAGTAGCACACACCAATAAAAATCCTTCGGCATATTCACTACCTTTGAAGATGTTTGACTAGCAGTAAATGAAGCCCATCGAATAGAAGTTGATTTGCTATAGACCCCAAATGTTGGGAGGCAATAGGAGAACCCATGTCTAGAGAATGATCACTAGGCACTGGCCGATGAGGCTTTGAACTTCCTTAAAGCAATGTTCTTGGTGGTGCAAACAGTAAACAATATCTAATAACAATAATAAAAATATAAAATAGTGCTACTTTAATTTAGTTGCAGCAGAAACAATGCTTCAACTTATAATTTAGATTCGTCATATATATATGAAAAGGGAAATGCCACTAAGTGCAATATCACAAGTTGTGCAGTGAAGTAGCAAATATCGAGGTTCACGTTTTTCGTTTGGACATCGTTTCACAAAGATTAAATTGACTAAAGCTACTCAAACATAAAATAGAGGGTGAAGTTTTATATTAATTAATTTCTTTTTATAATCCATCTTTACTCTCTAAAGTGGGTAAATTTGATTCTCTACTTCTAACACTTGCTGCTATGATAAGAACTTGTTGCCACATTTGGTTTTTGTAAAACACCCGATAGCTGCCCCAAATTAAATTTGATAAATAATTCTTTAAAGTCAAATCTGAGTTTTTGGCGTAGCCAAACTATAAGTCAGATCTGATATCCTATTCTTAAAACTGCAAATAAAATGAGCTGTTTAGCAAGTGAAGTACTTGATGAGAAGGGAGCCCCATAAAATTGGAAGTTGCTGGTTTTGCCCAGAAGTTTTTGGGAACAGATTATTTATTTTCTCTCTAGTAATATCCCGAAGATATCTGCTATTCTGTTTTCTGCTACTGATCTTTTACTTCAATATGATTGCTATTATGAAGGTTGCTTTACAAGTTTACTACTTCATTAATGTCACTTTTGTGGTGAAGCATTCTTAGAATGCGAGTTGTTTCGGCTTGCATTGGAGAATTGGGCTTTAAATGTTACTGATGTGTGCTTCTCCACCTTCAAAAGCATAATTTGCAATCATGGCTGGGTTGGCACCAGAAGGGTTACCATTTGATACTCATCAATATGACGCTAAGATCATCGAGTTCCACATCATCTATCTGCGGCTATATACATATATCCGCGACAAGATATCAAATGCTTTTTTTCAATGGCCGACATATCAAGGGCAAAGTAGCAACTAAGTATTTAAACACCAGGACATTTTGCTCTATGCGTCTAGATAAGTATCACAACAAAAATTTCATTATCTCACGTATATCTGATAACATGAATGACTTGACTACCACCAACTTACATAGCTTTAGCAATCTTTAATTGACATTGCTTTCTCGGTTTCTATCATAGTTGCGTGGCTTTAATTTTTAATTAAATGTGACAGCATCAACTGATACTCTTATACTTGGCATAGCATCCAACTACTACATAACATCTACAATTTGTTATTCTTCACGGAGCATCTACAATTTGAGCAAATGCACATCAAAGCATATTGTTTGTCAAAATTATTTGGCATGACACTAGTACCACTTACTAAGATGATTTCGTGGAGTTAAATTAACTTGTGCAAGAAACATTATAAAACCTGCCGGTCATTATTTACATAACCGGTCACTCTTGACAATTCCTCAAGTTTCAAGGTTTATTAACAAGATGACATTTCTCCTTCACTTCTTGTTGAAGATTTTGTTATTATCAAGACATTCTCCATGAATGGATTACTTCATATTTGCTACTCTTGCCATTAATCAACACTTTGTCTTGGTGATATTATCCTTTACATTGCAATTGTGCCTATAATTTCCCTTATAGACAAAAAGTAAACTCCCTTCACCCACAGAGAAAGATATTGAGAAAGCCTATTGGCCGAACGGAGACGACAACTCTCGACCCAAGTCTGAAGACCAGGCAGTCTAGAAGAAAGATATCGAGGGAGCTTATCCAGGCCCTTGGCTGGATGAAAACGACAACTCCCAACCCAAGTCTAAAGACTGGGCGAACAAGATGAAAGATATTAGGAGAGCCATACAGGCCTTGGCCGTATAGAGATAACAACTCCCAACCCAAGTCTAAAGACTGAGCAAGGATCCCGATCCAAAGACCCAGGCGAGATGAAGACATGCCTATCCAGGCCAAAGGCTGGATAGAGTTATCAAACCCTTCCCGGTCTAAAGATCGAGCAAAGTTCTTGGTCCAAAGACATGCCTATCCAAGCCAAAAGGTCAGATAGAGTTATCCAAAGATTCTTGTTCAAGTCCAAGGACCCAGGCAAGATGAAGACATGCCTATCCAAGCCCAAGGCCGTATAGAGTTATCCAAAGATTCCTATTCAGATCCAAACACCGGACAAAGCCGATCCTCTTGGAAAGTTATCTAATTATTGAAATTTTCATTATCATACTTTCAAATTCAATTTATTTACATGCATTCATTCGACTCAAAATGTTGTCCTTCAATTACCATTATTGACTTGCAGTTATTTGCTTTCAATTGTCTCTGATGATTGAGTATTTATCAAAGTCTCGACCTCTAGTTCGGGCATCGAAGACAAAGCTTTGATCTCTCACTCAGGCATTGGAGGCTAGATTAGCCAAAGTCACATTTGGAAAATATGTTATTTGGTTCTACTTGTATTTACCTCACATCATACAAAATTGGAAGATAATATACATATATACTCTACTCAGCATTCTTGCTTGGGAGCATATATATTTTAGCTCTATCAGCATATCAAATGTTCAAGCAAGCTTATGGCCCATAATGGTGATGTTTTTTCCCAGCAAATATGAATCACCACACGAAGGTTACTCCAAAGCAATTGGTATCTTTATTATTTCTCATTAGTTGTTGAGATTACATGCACACCATTGCAAGCATAACTGCTTTGCAACTTGCTTTTTATTAACTTTATGCTAAGTTATTGACATTTCAATGGTCACGCTAGGATCACTACTGCATATCTTGTACTATTGTCACAATTTGTTACACCTTGACTGACTATAACACTCTAGCTTTAGAATTTTGGTTTATGTTGTTTGTTGTCATTATTCTCATCATGAAGAAAGGCTTGATCATTTTTGAATATGCTATAATCTTGATATCAAACAGGAAATGTCAATTTTGGGGTGTATTTCTTGATGTTACATGTAACTCAAGATAAAGCTACCACTATTTTTGGAGACAATGAATTTGCTACTGCATTGGCGACATTTTCCATCAGTATAAGGTAGTAGGTTTTTTCTACCAATTTATTCTGTAGCCAAAACATCCAAGTCATTGTCAAGAGATTCTTAGTACAAACAATCTTAAGAGTTGCTAGTCTATCATTGAACATAATACTAGAAACTTTAATAGTTCATGGTATACGTTTTGGAATTGTTGGTTCTTGATATATGAATAATTTTATATCTCTAATATTAACTAATACCAACGACGTAGCAAAAGAAAGATGCTGACATATTTATCTATCTATACCGGCAACTTGAATTGAAATGTTTTAACATAAAGTTACTTTCTTTCCTATCGACTTTGCTAGCGCTGAGAAATGTCTTTTCCAACAGTATAAAAAAGTCCATGGCATATACCAACATTTAGTCAACTTGGGCAAAAAGAGTTGCCTAATCCATGCCTTCTTGTGGTGATGATCTTAGCAAGCATATAGTCACAACATTTGATTTTGTGAGGGAGTGTATTTTAAAGAAAGAGATTGAGGTTACTTATGTTAAAAGCAATGACCTGCTGATATAATGAAGAAGAATATAAAACTATCGTAGATAGAGTACTAGGCACAATATAAGAATCTTACAAAAATGATAAATTAATGCAGACAATATAAAAGTATACTTATTTAAAATAAATTAGGGGCTTTAAGGGATTAATTATAATTAGTAGCAATATTGGCTTCCTTTTTCATCCATCAAAAAGAGAATGTCATTATTTTAATATTGGTTCATAAAATTGTACTTTAATTGTTTTTCATACTCAACCAAAAAGAAACAAGAACCACAACTAGCTGCAAAAAAAAAAAAAAAGAGTATATGCAGAGAGGTCTCACCATTGAACTCATCAGGACTTGTAATCATCATACAATCATTTTCTCCTCTATTTGTTTCCAAAATATTAACGCGAGTTTCATTGATCGAAGATGCAGGTTCTTGGTGAAACCGGACCCCTTCAGCAAAAATGTGATGTTATACTACCATAAAATTGTCTTAGAAATAAACAAACATATATCTCCTAATTAAGATCTAACTCAAGTACCCCATTAATAATTCGATCAATGGCCCAACTCAAGTATATTGTTCCATCAACAATCTTTCGCTTAGACTTTTTTTTTTTTAAAAATAAGTTAATTTGAATATGTGCCATATGTGTCAAAACTCCAACTTGCCAAAACCGATTTAAAATATTATATCTTGTTTCATGCATTTGAATTGAACAACCAATTCAAAATCTAATTGTGAATTATTCGAAAAAAGAAAAACTGAGTCGTGAAAAGAAAATTTACATACACACATACACACACACTCACTTAATATTCAAGATAATGTAATATTACAAAATAAGATAAAGTTTGTGATAGCTTAATATACAATAAATACCAGCATTGTCTCAAAGTAACTACTACAAAATTCTTCATTCCATAATTTAGTATAGAGAAAAATTAGAGTGATACTTACATTTATATATCCACCGTTGCCAACATGGGAGTTGGCTTTCATTTATAAATGGTGAAGGCACGCTTGCCAATGCATCAAAAAAAGTTAGCATACTTCGACCTCTTGGTGTTATTGCTAACCTTGGGAACGTTCAAGCAAATCCAAAGCTACATCAGTCATGTTTCATTGTACACAAATGATAGTCTTGTATATATATTTTTAAATCGATAGACAAAAAGAAAAAACATAAATAATGTATAGAATAGATTATTCACACATGGTTTATAAAAAAAATATGAATATAATTATGTACAAAACTATATATGAATTAAATGATGTAAAAATGGAGGAATGAGTCCCTTTTTTTTTTTCCAAGTTTTATGCTAATGATGTTTATTTATATAAAATTAGAGACAAAAAGGTATGGTTGCTTACAAATTAAGTTACCAACTCTTACCTAACGGCCTGCAATAATGGCATTGGCTAAGAATTCTAGCGCCATGTGTAACCTTAATTGCACAGTGCAAAGCTGTGGAATGATCAACATTCATCAGTTCAAGATCATCCACTGACATTAATTCAACTAACTCCTCTATAATGTGCTGATGCCCGAACTTCGTTGCAACGTGAGGAGGTGTACCGTGATAAGGTGTGATGCTTGCTGTCAACGATGATCTGTGTTCAGTGCTTATTTTTGCAAGGGATCCAGCTAACTTTGGAAACATGGTCAATGATTCAAGTGGTCAAAAGTTTTTGTTCCTAATATTTTTAATGTATATTTAATCTGTTGCAAACTAGCTTGTATAGCAACACAACACTAGCCTCATCCTTGTTTTCTGGCAAGATCAACATGAGGATACATAGATAAGCTTATCATAAGAAAGGAGAAAAGATGAAACACCCGTATAATGCGATGAGCTTCCTTGTGAAGTTTCTGAATCGGATGAGTAGGATTCTTGTTTGTCCATGAAGAAACCAAAATTAATTAGGCCCTTTGGCAAACCTAGCAATACCTGCACTAATAGAAACAAAAACTTTAATAAGGAAAAAAAAATCTTACAAATTTGCGTTTGTCTAACGTGAACTTCTTATTTCTATATTACAATTTGTGTTTATTATTTCTCTATATTTCAATTATTAATTTAAATTTAAATTTGAGTTCCAAAATTTAAACTCCTAAAAAATCTTACATTAATATTTAGAAACTATATATATGGTTGCTGGAATTGCTAGATTCATACATTAAACGTATGAGTTATTTGCCATCAGCATCTTTTAATGCATTTAAAAAATATTAACAAAGACTAATTAAGAAAGAAACTTAAAAATATGCACCATTTAATAATTAACAGTTCAAATGACTTGAACTTAAAGCCTTCACGGCTTTATCCCATCATGTGAGTCAAGTTTGAAACTATATCTTAAAGAATGTTAATCCCATTCAAAATGAAATTTTAAATTTTGGCCCATTAACAAAATGTGATTTCAAGACACGATGAATTCTTATCATTGTAAATTAATATATTGAAGAAACTTTGCCTCAAGTAAAAGGACAACTTTTTTCCACGATGGGGGTATTAATTAAGTCTATTCCAGGCGATCTTAAGAGCACATTTTCATATTGGCTAATGTCTACTTTTAGGTGAATTAATTTTCATAGGAATTAATCAAAGGTTCGAAGCCGAATAATCAAAATAGGTAGTTGATGCAGGATATCTAGCTAAAGAATTCTCACAGCATTGTCATCGTTTAGGATAATTTAAGTTATTTTTAACAGTGATGATTTTGCAAGATCTTATTTAGATAATTTAAGAATTTTATGATAATTATTTTATTTATAAATTTTGAGATCCTTCCTTGATTTTAGGGAATTTACCTTTGATAAGTTATTTATTTTAGGAAATTATTATCTTATTAGGATTTCCTATTTGATTAGGGTTTTAACTAGTCCTTAGGTTATAAAATCTCTTTAAGTAAATTTGTTCCAAATTTTTTTAGAAATTTATGGAATAAAATTACAGACTTTTCTCTTAAGCTTAAAGTGCTTATTTGTCTTTAAAGTTTAATCGAGTACTAAACTTATTTTTACATTAACTTGTTGTGTCAATTGGTATTAGAATGGGTTAATCCTGCAAACCTAATGGCAAATGATATATTGTAAGAAACAATGGTCCTTATAGTGAGGATAAGAGGACTAAGGCCTAAGATCAGCGGATGTCGTTGAGGGTTTGGGAGCAATGAATGAATCTCAGATTCTAGCGTTTAGAATGACATTTTAAAAAAATTGTATACCAACTGGATGCTTTGGCCGTAGATGCCAATAAAAATTGAAATAACAGTAGGCTACAAACTGGAGATGATTCCACTCATTAGTAGCCTGTCGACAAACCCACTCTTGTATATAAACATAGACATCATGTTTATGTGAAGGTGTTTGATAAATAGTATGATTACATGATGGATCATGTGAGGAATGATGGACCTGGGAAAATGATTATGGTGGGAGAGATACCCATGAATTCCGATTAAAGGTAGATATCTCTTCCTTTAATAGGAGTTTAAATATTGAGGATCTTTTGGATATTGGATTTTAGAGATAGACAAGTTCTTTGAATATATGATTGGATATTTTTATTTTTATTTGTTGTGCACATATTACATTTAAATTAATAATATATATATTTATTTCTTAAATAATCATTTATGATTTTTATTATAAAATATTTGGTAGATAATTTTTTAGGATTTAAATAGCAAAAAAAAACCAAAATAAGTTAAAATACTGATGAATTACCAACAGTTTATTAATTAGATACTGGTAATGTTTCTGACACATTTAGTGACAGAATTGCCTTCATATAATCCGTCGGCAAACAAAAATCCATCAGCAAAACTGTCAGTTATAGCCTATTTTCTTCTCCTCCCCACTTTCTTTATCGACGAATTATTTTCCTCTGCCGATAACATAATCCGTCAGCATATTCAAATTTTTTCATTAACAATAAATCACTAACGCTTGTTTCACCTACTGTATTTTCCTGTGCATCGATATTATTAATTATCGATGGATTTTTATTATTACTGATTGAATTTTCCATCGGTAATTCAAGAATTTCTAATAGTGAAAGGATCTCATCACCTCACCTACCCTATTCCCCATTGAACCACCCACCAATTACAAATCTCAAACTAACCAATTTCAACCCCAATCCCTCATTTCCAAAAGAATTTTTTGAAGAACCCACTTAACAATATGTCACACAAATGTACGTCAAGAAGGAGCATTAAAATCTTTTGCACACTTAACATTATCTGAAAGTGTCTAGGACGACAACAAAGAGAAATACCTAAGTACTTGAAGAGTATTATTCTGAACGATTTAGATCTCATCAAAATTTTAATATATAATAATGTTATAAATTTGATATGAAGATATATACTAATTTCATGTGCCATGAATTTTATTTTTATTGGATTGTGTACTACTCTCAAAATATATAAGAATTTATCAACAACAATGACATGAAAGTTCTAGATGATCCCAGCCCCGTTGAACGAGAAAATGTCATAGAAACAATTACAGCTACTGACATCTAGAACCTTGTGGTTGTATCTTGAAAAAGTAGAAAAATCTAGGAGGAACAATCGACAGCAATGTTATTTGAACAAGTCTATAAATAGCCATATCATGTAGTGTGGTGGTTCAAGAAGAGAAATTAACTACTTGACGATTATTCAAGTCTATTACTCCTCTCTTTTCTTCAAAATAAATTTTTACTATTACCATGATACTTACAAATTGTTTATCAATAAAGAATTACTCGCAACATTCAAAATCAAGATATTTGAGTTAATAAAACTTAATCTCGCCAATTGAGTCAATTCTCATGGCCAAATAACAAACTATCGAACTAAGCTAAACTATCAAGCTATTATGTTAAGATAGCACCAAGTTTCCTAGCTAAATGAAAATAACAATATTCAAGAACAGAAAACATAGAAATATGAGAAAAACATCACAACAAATCTTGAAACGTGTATTAGTCTGAAGTAGACAAAAGTCCAAAAGCGGAAGTGCAGATAAGAGTTTGTCTTAACAACAGCTGCTGAGTAATGCTGATCAAATGCAGGATTATGTTAGGTGGCACATTATTTACATTTTTCTGTCAAGACTCAAGAGCTGTTTATATATTTTTCATAGTTACTTTATGTGAAAAATAAATGTATTCATGTGACTATATGAAGAAAAGGAAACAAATTCTAAGTATATACATGTGTGTGCACGTTTGCGTCTAAAGAGAAAATATTTATTATGAATTCAAAAATTACATTTTTATAATGCAATAATTTGAATGTGTGATGCAATATCCCAAATTTTATAATAATAATAATAATAATAACAATGATAATAATAATATAAAGAGAAGGAAAAATATTAAGAAAAACAAGAAAATTATTTTATCTTTTGGTCGTAATAAGATTATCATGAAATAAAATTATATATGAACAAGAAAAAGGGAAATAAAATTTTGAAAAAAAATTGAAAGAAATTCCTTTCGTAAAGGTTAAGCTAACTTTCCAAGAAACTTTATAATTCTTAGTTAATGGTTAATAAGAATTATATGACATGATATGGAAGTGAAACATGTACAATGAAGTTGGTATTGACCATAGATATGAAAGACAAAATTCTGAACAAAAAGCTGCTATTACGGCACTATATTACAAGCTTAACGGATTTAACTACGTGTGACAATCTAGAAGCATTTAATGCTGTTAAAGACTAGTTTTTGCAACATTTTGATCTTCTATTTCTTTTCTCTAATGTGTGTGTTTTCTTTTTCTTTTTCTTTTTTTTACATTCAGATCTAGTATGTTTGCGGAGAATCTTCAGTTTCGTAAAGTTTTGTATCCACTCTTTGAATGATTTGAGGCAATCCAATCTTAATCCCATATATATTCTACCTCTATCCCTTGACTCGATTTGTAAGAGATTTCAAATGGCTTGAAGAGGTTAAGTGTGAAAGTATTACTTGTACTCTAGCTTTGAGATATTATGGTAAAAGAAAGATTAGTTGAAGTTATAAAAATTTTAGATGTGTGCACGCTAGGGATTGGATGTAAGAACATGATTTGGCCAAACTAATATAAATCCCATGTGTTTATTCTCTCTAACCTGTCTTTTTACTGCCCTGTACTATTATATTGCTTTAAACTTTGAAATCGTTTGTGTCTGTGTTAAGTAAAGAATTTAAGTTAGTAAAAATATCTTTCTAAAGGTAATTTTAGTTAGCTATTTTCAACTTTGGTCACAATCTTTATATATGTCTTTCGTTCTTACCTTGTTGATTACTTTTTTCTAGTTTGATTGTTACTCTAATAATCATTTAAGCATCCAAGTATTACTTGTTTTAAGGTTTCAAAAAAGAAGAAATTTTGAAGCACAATTTAACCCTTATTATTGTGCCATGGTCACCTTCACCTACTACATAGCTCCTTTATGATTAATGATTTTAAATTAATTTTAAGATCAAATAGTCACCACAGCTACATTAACCCAAATTGATAATTTTAAATTTATTTTAAGATTAATGAATTGTCACAACTCAGATGACTCAAGTTAAATTTGCTTTCCAAATTAATAAGTTGTTGCAACTCAGGTGACTCAATTATATTAAGTGATTTTCGAATCAACGAGCTGTTGCATCTCAGATAATTTGGATTAATTGTTTTCAAAATCAACGAGTTGTCTTAACTTAGATGATTCTAATTATTAAAATTTTTAATTCACTTATGTATTTTTATTACTTAAAATCTTATTATTTAAGTGAAACAATAACAAATAATCAAGATATATTCTCGTCTCTTGAATTTTTCGGGAGAGGTTGAGGTCATACACACATCTCCTAAGCCTGTCAAATTACGAAAACTCGCTAAGTTTGTCCGTTTGATAATAAAGTCAACGATAAACTAAAAGAAAGCAAACTTTCATCTAAGTTAAACGACAACGAATAACTGAGACATACTCTTATTGCTTGAAGTTTTAGGGAGAGCTTAAAGTCACATGAACATCTTCTAGACTTCTTGAATTATGAGAACTCGGTAAGTTTGTACGTTTGACCATAAAGTCAAAAATAGACCATAAGAAAGCAAAATTTTATTAAAGTGAAAATATAACAAATAATCAAGATATATAATCATGAAAACTAATAGCAAATTCAAAAAGATAACAAATGAATGAGATAATACTTGTGGATGAAAGCAATTAAATAAGGTAACAAATGTCAGAAGAAAAAAGAAGGATAAAATTTAACTTAACTAGATAAACCAAGCATACGAGATAATCTAAAAACAAGCAAAAATACAATGTAGGAATGCACTCGTAGCATTTTCTTTGGTTGATAAAAAGATTAGGAAAAGAGAAGAGGACATCATTCCAATATTCGGACATGTCACAAGCCTCAATAAGAATTCATAATAGTATTTATAAATCACCTACCAATGAAAAATCCTTATAAGAATCCAACCCAACACCTTCGAGACTATGTAACTCAATCTTACCAGTTATAATTACAATATTTTATTTATTTATTTCTTTATATTCTTTTTTACCCTTTTTAATGACTCACATACACAAATCCATCATTTGCATCACTTATATTATTATTATTATTATTACTAAAGTCTTGAGTGGTACTGTCGTGTCTCTTAATCCGATTTTTTTGCTTATATAATTATTTTATAATTTAATTAATTATAATTTATTATAATTATAAATTAATTATTTAAATAAAAAATATTTTGAAAAAAGTAAAAAGATCAACAATTATAACTATAGAATATAATTATAAAAAATGTTTGTATTTATAATTTTATCCATTTTTTCTTTGTGTTTAATTAGTTATTAATAACTTTTTAAGAAATTAAAAATCTAAGACCAAAGAGGGGTCCCCTTTATAATAGTACTAATTATTATTATTATTATTATTATATAAATGACAATCCAACAAACCTAGATTAACAAATAAAGGCCCAAACCAAATTAGATATGTTTACTATTTTTGTTCATAATATTGATATTTTGATTTGTTGTTGAATATTTTTATAGCTTTTCAAATATTTATTATAAAAATTAACAAATAATAAATATTTGATAACTTACTATAAACTTAAATACCCTAAAATGATTCGTAAGTGATTGATGTTAAAGATTAATACATTACGATCTTAGGAGTATAAATAAAACTTAAATTAATTATGAAGTCATCACTTATAAAAAGAATTTTAACCATCACACTGGTGACTCGAACGAATAAGAATTTCTTTGCACAATTTTTTTTATAAGAGAAAATCCTTAAAAAATCATTTTACAAAACCGCTTTCAAAAGAGAAAGATAAAAAACTCCACATGACACTTAGATATTAACCTTTGACATCGGCAATATGAATAATGACAGGGCATCATGCATTTTGTAATTATTATTATTTTTATTATAAATAATGAATTCTACTTGTTTTGTCTTTATAATTGTTTTGCAGAAATACATTAATTAAGGAAAGTCCACCATAATATATGTAGTAATGTTGTTAGAAAGATATATTAATATTACTTATTAAGCAATATATAAATGGAGTTAATTATGAATGAAAAATTGATTTTTTAAATGCATATTTATTTATTTATTGAATTTAATTTATTTATGAAAAATGATAACACAAAAGATTGAATTTTTAATCAGTTGATCATAAAGGTTCTGAAATGAACAATTTTTCTTAAAATATTAACTTTTAAGTGGAAGTAAGTGAATAGTTTTATGACCACAAGTGTTTTGCTAAGTTGTCAAACATTTGTTGGTTACTAGTTAGCTGTACTTTTAATTATTAATTTTAAAAATTTATTTTAAAATCTATAATTAATAAATGCTTGACAACTAATTCATGACACTAATTCCTTAAAAAAAAATCAGAGTATTGTACTAACTCCCTGATTTTATTTCTCTAAAGTTTCTCTCTAAGGAATAATAATAAATCTTAGTTACTCAACCAAATAATTTTCCTAAAATTTAAAGATAAACTATTAAAATAGAAAATAAAATTATTTAATATTTTTAGAATATAAATCAGCATCTAATATTTTTTTAAAATAATTAAGAAGATGATTAAACTAATTCATTAAAAAGATTTAAAGTTTTGAGTAAAGCTACACAACTGGAAAAATAACAAGAATTTTTGACAGAATTCAAGTAGAAGAAAGTAAAGTTGTTGGATGGAATTAAATGGTAAATGGTTTTATGTATATATGTGTGTGTCGATATATATTGCAGAAGTGGAAAGGGCTGAGAACTCAAATGGGAATGTGAAACTGTTTGTTTTTGGGGGACTCGTACGTTGACACTGGGAATTTCCTGTATTCTCCATCGTTTATGCCCCCTAGTGGGATCACCTTTCCTGGTGAACCTGCTGGAAGGTTCTGTGACGGTCGTGTCCTCACTTATTACGTTGGTAATTTTCTTTTCCCTCCTTCTCTTTCTCAACTCTATAGAAATTCCAGCTTAGACTAGAAAACTTAGAAAGACATCTCTTCAAGGTTTTAATTTACAGCTACAGTCGTGATTGTATTGCCGTCATTACAGGCTAATATAAACTTATGCTGGCCGATGCAATCGACAATCATAGTGTGACATGATTGTAGTGGTTACTACTACTGAGATGATAAAGTCGTATTAAATAACGCAGTTCACAATTGAAACTTTGGTTCCTGTAAAACATAAAGAGCGTCGAAATTGTAGTTGGATGAATTTCTTTGAGTACGTAACCATCATTTCTTTTACTTGAGAAACATTATATGTGTGTGTGTGTAAGGAAAGTATCTGATTTTATTGGAAACAAATTATGTATGTGTTCATAATACGTTTATAATATATTTTACTTGCTGTGCATTTAAATGGTAACAATTTAGCCTGTTGATCTTATTAGTACATAAATTTCTATGAAGTATAATCTTAGACAATGCAGTGGCAAAAAGGGTATAATATTTAATAATTGAGCCTATTTTGAAGGTTGGAGAAACTAGGTTGAGATTTGGTCTTGGAATGGTTTTCGTGAAATTTCTGCAACATCTTAATGTCATTATTGAGGATCTTAACATAGCCTTTTAGATAGGTTGGCTACTCACTGAGTCTAAATGACTCTCTCTAATTCTCTAGGAATATTTATAGATTTACATGAAGCGGATATCAGGGTAGTGCATCTAAAGAATTTTATTTTAGAAAATACCTGATTTCTTTTATAAAAATTGTAATTTGTATAATTTTCGTTTCCTTACGATCATGAAAAAAAGTTGTGCATTTAAGTGTTTTAGTTATATTTTAAGTTTAAAGTAAATAGGCTCTTAAGAGGCTTTGATGTTAGAGAGCTAGTCTCTAATCTTAGCCGGTCACATGCTCCTAGATTGGGCTTTGACAAAAGCGCTATCAAGAAAAAGATTTGTACTACTGCATGAAATGCTTTATGGGACACACAAATGCGAATCAAGGAGGAATGTTGAAAGTGCTGCACATCCAGAACAGTACTAAAATAACCAACTATCCCATGTAGAGCTAAACTATGCAGCTAATGTCATCCAAATTAGTTGAAATACCCATCAAGCTTATTACTACAAAACTTACGTGCTTGAAAAAGCCTATTTGACTCAAGTTGTATGGGCATCTTTTATATGTTTTTCAGGTCAAAATTAAAGATTGATGAAGAAAAGACCTGGACTTTTGAGTCTAAGAATGTAATTCTTCTTTTGAACATACTCTTTTGCGCAATCTCAATCGTTTCTTCTCAGACTGCTATTCAAGTCTCTTTTAGACAGCTAGCAAGTTAATCGAGAATCTTCTCTGGCTTTGAAGATTTGTCAAAAGTTGAATTTTAACATTTCATCTTATTTGGGTAAGTATCTATGTGTGCCTCTTCTTCATAAGCATACTACTAAAACTACTAACAGCTTGGTGCTTGATAAGATTGATTGCCAGGCTAAGTAATTAGATAGATTCTATGCTCACCCAACTAGGGCTTATTGTTCTCTCATCGCTCATATTTGTAGTTAGGGAGCGATTTTCTGTGTGTATGTGATCTTTACTTAATTTTTTTTTTCATATAAAAGGAACAGAAAGAAGAAAAAGAAGTAGCTACCAAGAAACTCTATAAGCAAAGGAGTGTCATAGTTAAACTCACCAGAAATTGTACTCCTCATATAATCATGGTTTCCTGTATTTGTTTCAGGAATGTTAACGGTTGTCTCATTAATCGCAGATGAAGGTTCCTGATGGACGTGACCCCTTTCAGCAAAAGTGTGAAGTTGTATGAATAGTCAATAAAATTGTCTTACATATAAACAAACATTATCTCCCAATTTCAGAATCAAGTACCCTGTTAATCATTCAACATCAATTGCCTAACTCAAAATAAAGCGGAAAGCAGCAATTTTAAATTTTTAATGTGCCAAAACCCGTTTGAAATATTATCTTGAATATTCCAATCCTCTACCATGCATTTAAACTGGATACGCTGTTCAAAATCTGATTATGAATTGTTAAAAATAAAAAGAATTAAAAATAATTTGTGAAAGGAAAATTAAAAATAACACAGTAAACTCTTCTTCATTTATATTAGATATACTTAATATTGTAGATAAAGAAATATTGAAAATTTTGAGAATGTCTGTGATATCTTAAGATAAAATTACTTGATGTTTCGTACGTATGAATGATAATTTTATTCTATACTTATTAATGAAATGAAATATTTCTATGTTTATTTAAAAAAAATCATGGAATGGTAATTTTATTTTATTTTCATTCCATAAAATTAGGAATGAATTATAGAATCTATTTCCTCTTAGAGGGGTGGGATTAGGATTTCATACTCCATAGAATGGAATTAATATTATTTATTCTAAATATACCCTTAAAATTTTTATAAAATTACACTTATTATCCTTTTATATTTTTTTTTATAATAAAAGATTATCCTTCTTATATTTCAATTTATGGTGTAATTTTTTTATAATCAAGTTTTATGCATTTAATTACATATTAGCCTTAACAGTTTTAGTTTAGCATATAATTTTTAGTCTCGATATAGATTGTCTTTAATTTAAAATTTTTTTTTATATAAAAATAAATATAAAGTATTTACTTGACATAATAATATTATTTTTTTAAAGTATGACAATATTTATTCTAATTAAATTAATTAAAAAATTAAAATTAAACATTATTGCTCATGTTTTAAAATAGTTTTTTATAAGGAGTATTTATGTCATTTAAATTAACTTTGATTTTATTACACAGTGATTTTATGTACTAAACAATAAAGTGGCTTAGAAAGACATTACATTTCAGAAGTTACAAAACTATTGATTAGGAATGACTATTCTGTTTAATTTCTATTATATTTCAATTTTATAAAATTATCATTTTATATTCCAAACATTACGTTAATACCTTCATTGTCTCAGCTACTACAAAATTCTCTATGCTTTAGGCATAGCGTGAAACAAATATATATTGAAGTGGTGCATACATTTATATACCCATCGTTGCCAAAATGAGAACTGAATTCCACTTAGAAGCGCCGAAGGCGTGGCTGCGAAAGCATCCAAAAAGTTGGCCCTCGTGGACCTTGTGGTGTTACTGCTAACCTTGGACAATGCTTAAAAATCCAGTGCTATATCTATCATGCATCATTATATAAAAATGATAATTATATCTAAAGATTCTTTTATGGGTATAAAAAAATAAAAATAATAGATTTATTACATTATACATAAATTTATATTAAAAATATATTAAAATAGTCATATTCAAATTAAATATAAATTTAACGTTGTAATAAATTTGATTGTTTTTCAACTTTTATGCGTACTCTTAAGTCTAAAAAGGTACATCTAAAATATCTATGGCTATTAAGTATGGTTGCTTGCAAATCAATTTACCAACTCTTACCTAACATATTGTAGTAATAGCACTGGCTCAGAAGTGTAGCACCATGATTCCCGTTTTCAGGTAGGAGTACTTTAAATGGAGTGACGGAGTAAAGATAGCGAGCCAGTTCAATGTTGCCATAGTCAAGAGCCAGTGTTACTGGAATCCATCCAGATGCATCAGAGAGGGTGACCAACTCCTTGTTCTTTTCATGTATGCATTTGGCTACCAATATGTTAACGCTATTGTAAGTAGCGTGGTGCAGAGCTGTGCATTGAGAAATAGTTGCCAGTTTTAAGATCATCTTTTGACATTAATTGCACTAACTCCTCTGTAATGTGCAAATGCCCGAACATAGCTGCAATGTGAAGAGCTGTCTCGCCTGTAGACGTGATCCCTTCCCTCACTGCATTGGGGTGGTTGGTAATGAATTGTTTTGCAACGTCCAAGTCCCCAGTGCGCACAGCTTTGAATAATGGTTGATATTGCTGATGATCCGTGTTCACTGTTTGTTTTTGCATGAAATTCTGTCAAACTTGGGAAAACTAATCCATGGGGGCAAAAGTTGTTTGTTCCTATATAATTTTGATGGACACTAGTTATGAATCCAGGCATTAATACGCGGACATCTCAAAGTTCTAAGACACATTTGGTATGATGGAAAGGAATATAATGTGAATAGAAATGAGAGTTGGAATTAGAATGAAATATATGAAAAAGAATGCTTATTTCCTTAAATGAAGAGAATAAGGATTCTTAAAAGAATAAGTTCTATTTCTTATTTTTCAACCAAATATGGAAATAGAAATATCACAGTCCCATTCTTATTTCATTCTGTTGCTTTCTATCATTCCAAACAGTCACTAAAGGCCTTAGACAATAAATGAGTAGATGCTTGGAGATTGTCACCCCATAGAAAATGTTGTTTCTAAAGGCCTTAGACAACGCTAGCTTTTCCAGCATTGTCATAATCAAGTCTGGTCACAGGACAAATTTGTTGGAATGAGATATACAAATAATTTGTCACTCCTCGTTTCCCGGGGAGATCAACATGCAGAAAAATGGATAAGCTTCTGATGAGACCAAAAACCAAAAAAAAAAAGAAAGAAAAGATTAAAAACCTGGATTATGTGATGTGCTTCCTTGTGCGGTGTTTGAATCGGATGAAAGTGATTGTGGTTTGTCCATGACGAAATCAAAAACCTAGAAATAATACCTGCACAAATATAAATAGAAACATTAGAAAGCATAATCTTACAAAGGTGCGTTTCTATAAGTGAGCTTCTCATTTCTATATTGCAATTTGGGTTTATTATTTCTCTATATTTCACTTAATTTAAATTTAAATTTAAGATTTCAAAATTCAAAGTCCTAAATTCAATACATTGATACTTTAGAAACTATATGTGTGCTGGACTTGATTGGTTCATACGTTAAACGTATGAGTTGTTAGCCATCAGCTTTATCTAATACATTTATAAAAAAAATTATTACAAAAGACTAATTAAGAAACAACTTTAAAATATGCACTATTCTATACTCAAAAAACACTGCACCATTCACATAATTATTACAGTTCAAATGACTTGAACATAAAACCTTTACGGTTTTACGGCTTTACCCCATCATCCGAGTTAATTTTGAAAGTATATTTTAAAGAATGATAATCACATTTGCAATAATGTTTGAAATCTTGGCCAATAAACAAAATATGATTTCATAAAACAAATTGTTATCAAGACAATTTAATATATTGAAGAAATTTTACCTAAACTGAAAAGAAAAATTTTTTTTTCCTAAGGTAGTGGTACTTTCTAGACAGCTTTTACGTCAACTAAAACGGACCATAGACAATTTTAAGGGCACATCTCTACATTATGTCTGTTACAATATATAGTTTTTGGGTAGATTTTATGAAAGGAAATAAATGTGATAAACTCTTTTGTATCTCAGTGTAGGGACTCAAACGCTAACCACTATGGATAATAACATATCATAACTGTCAACAAATTGTATCAAGCAACAATAAAAAACTAGAATATGTAGTTGAAACAAATAAATGAGGTCAAGACCTCAAAAGCAAGTTTACCCAGTGTACAAGTGGAGTCAGAGACTGAGAGAGATGATGCTTATGTACCGGGTGTGTCTGCTGGAGCTGATGCTTACGTATCACTTGTGTGCGGTTGGTCTTCACTTTAGTGTTACGAGTGAGACATTAATTGGCTTGTTAGGCTTATATATAACCAGAGAGAATAATATGATTCTGCATTTTCTAAGCAGAAGCAGACTTGACTCAAGGAATATCAGCCTTTTCTTAGTTGAAGCAAGCTTAATTTACTTGCCAGAGGCGTCAAAGAGAATTGTCTCCTTTTCTTTTCTTACATACAATCTGTATATATATATATATATTATATATATATATATATATATATATATATATATAGATATAAAAGATATATTGAATATTAATGTAATTTAAATAATATATTAAATAAGGTATATTATGACATTAATCTAATTCAAATGAAGTTACTATTATCATATTTCACTCCTTTAACTTTTTTTTTTAAATTCAAGATAAGTATGTCAGATAATAATGTGATTCAAATAAAACTATTATTTTCATATCTTACTCCTTTAAATTCTTTTAATGAAAAAATTAAAATGATTTTAAATGATTCAAAATATTTATAACTCGTGCATGATAACGAGTAATATAATATAAGAAGTTATAAAAACAAGTAAAATATTTATGAAATGACACTTATAAAAATTTAACAAAATAATTTATATTAAAAATAAAATTTAAATGGTAATACACAATCTACAACAATAATTTAACTATTTAAAATAATGTCATCTTCTAGTTGTGATTTTGTAGGTAGGTTTCCAAGTACAACGACTTGATGTTAAGCCATTAATGTCCATCATCAAAGCCAAGTTTACGAGACACAACAAATATGAATAAAAAGTGTTCAAATCTCCAAAATGAAAAAATTTTAAATTTTAAGACAAACGCAAATTGATGCTTATAATCAAGAACCAAAAACATATACAAGTCTAAGAGAAACAGCACAACGAATTTTGATATGTAAATTAGTAGATTTAAAGTATACAAAAGGCCAAAAGAAAGGCACAGATGAAACTTTATGTCATATAAATTTGTTGAAGCAGCATCTAGAGATGATTGAGTCAGTTCAAGTGCAGGATTGATTCAATGGAAGCAAAAGAGAAAATGAAATGGCAATACCTGGTAGATGTAGAAAGCACTCTATTTCCCAGTCAACCTCTGCAGAAGCACAAAACTTTGTAGATTGTAGATGCCTTTACTCTGTTTCAAGGGGAAAATATTTAAACTGGGGCAATCATGCCCGCATTTGAACGTGATAGTTTACACAATAACATCAAAATATTAGAAGCTTCGTCCACCATTCCATATAATACTATTTGTCTTTTTCATTTTTGTTGCTTTCGGTCCTTTTGTCTTCCACTTGCATTTATCTTTTTTTTTCTGAATTTTTTTCACACTGAGTTAAGATTGCTTTTTTAAATGAATTTTTATAAGAAAATGCTACTTAGCTATAATTATTTTGAAATTTTTTTTGTTAGAATGAGTTAATATTCTTACCATTTTGTTTTATCCAACAATCACACTTTGAATTTTACAAAATTCTGACTAATTTTTATATTATTGTTGGAGGCCGTTTTTGTCACCAGCTAAATGGTCAAATGGTTCTTCCATCAAATTATGCATGGGCTGATTGACAGAAGAAGTGAGCCCATAAAGAGAAAAGTTGGCCATCAGCTGGCAACCAAGAGACCACGTACAAGTTTTACGCAGTAAGAAGTTGGGACTGACCAAATCGAGATATAATAGGCAAGGCACAATTGAAAGAGCCGAAATATAAAAGAAAGTGCCTCAAATCTAAGAAAAAGTGCTCAGTGGCTAAGACATGGTTTTGGTAGTTACTTGTTGCACTTCAAGCTTATAAAATGAGAGTTCAACACACCAAATCAAGAATTTATTTTCCATTTTTATCTTTCTACCATTCTTTTCGCTTCTAGTCATTTTGACTATTCTATTATTAGAGTCTAAATCTATAATTAAAATTTCACAAAATATTAAATCAAATAAAGTGAAAATTTATTGGACTAAAGAAGATTTTTATTGGAGACTATACAAAGTTCTAGTAGCACACTTTGTATGACTAAACAGGTACTTCTCACTTTCAAAAAGTCAAAATATGGTTATAACTGCAGCAAATTACAATTTATTTTATCATCAGCATTTTAAATCAATTAAAGGCATGACAAGTCAAATAAAAAGAGATTTTTTTTATTTTATTGAGAGATCATTGAAAATCTTGGCACACTTGACAAAACTTAAGAGATGTCCCTAACTTATGAGAAGTTAAATTATCGCATGTAACCAGTGTTAACTTTGTCCGAGATTTAATTATAGGAAAAATCAAACCAAATTCAAGAAAAATCAAAGGTAAAATCAAAATGAAAATAAAAATAAAAAATAAAATAAGAACAAAAAAATACAGTCTGCCACCAACTATTCATGAGGCGTTATTGTGCTTGAGGTGCTGTTAACTTCCATTGGGGAAGAACAAACACAAGTGCTGTACACTGTACAGGATCCTCTCTTGAAGCCTAGAAGTAGAGAACCTCATGAATGGAAGGATCCATCCAATTATATTCCTGAGGGAGCTTTCGTATTAGAGTTCAGAAGCTTTTTTTATTTATTATTTATTAGGCTTTTCTTTTGTGTTTTGTTTGGTATTAATACTTTATTTTTTGGCATTTAGCTTTCTATTTTCATTCTCTTATTTGCTTCAAGTTTTGTCTTACTTTATCTGTTTATTTCAAGTTTTGGCATTTAATTCAATTTGACTGCAGGTTTCTATTGAATCTATTTATTTCGTTCAAGTTTGCTTAGATGTTAGACTCAGTTTATTTGCTGAAATAATGAATGCAAATGTGCTATAGACTGAAGTCATTGGATGGATTTAATTATTGGCTCATTTCTGATTTTGTTTTATATAAAAAAAAATACTATGGCATTTTATATAAAATAATTTTGAAATTATGTTCAGCAATTAAAAATAATTTAATACATAAAATAAAGAAAATACATCCTAATCTAAATTTGAGGTCATAAGTCTATTACGTTAACATGTCTTATTTTCAAAAATAAAACTAAGTTATAACTTAATTACAAATATTATCCTATCAATTATTTCATTTGACCACTTTATCCTAAATCAATAATATATAGTTTTAAGTTAAGATTTTCTATAATTTCACAAATAAGTCTTAATCCTATAAATTAAGAATATTTACTTGTAACTCACATAACATACAATGAAAATCACAATCTAAGATTCTTCCAAGTATCTTATGTTACAACTTCAGTCTCTTATAATCTTAAAATCTCTTATCCAAATAACTTCACTTAATTGAAATAATGATGTACTAAAATTAATCTCAAATATCTTTCAAAACCAAGCTAAAGTTAAAAAAATTATTTACCTTAAGTTTAACCTCTAATAAAAGACAATTTACGTGACCCTTTTTCCCTTTCTTTCTTTCTTTCTTTCTTTCTTTCTTTCTTTCTCTCTTTCTATCTTTCTATCTTTCTCTCCTTCTTCGATTCTTTCTTTCTTCTTCTCTGTGTCTCTCGTTCTTTCTTTCTTGCTTCGAGAAAAATCTCCTTCCACCGACCTACTTTATGTAATTTGATTCATTCTGTTTTTTTTTTCATTGTTTTTTTTTGTTTCATTTTTTTTGCTTGATTTCTTTTTTTTTTCTTCTTTTCTGGGCCCAATTTACCTTTGATGGAGATTAAGAAAATGACCATATGACTCTCTTTTTATCTTTTTATCATTTTAGTAAATAGAGATTAATTAAAATAGAAACTATGTTTATTCTAAATAATAATACCTTACCAAGAAAATCCATTTCAGTTTTATTCTATACTTTTCTTGTCCTAATTTAAAATTTTAAGTACAAGATAAGTTAGCCTAAAAAATTATTAGGATCATATATAACCATGAAAAACTATCCCATTATAACTAACACAAAAATCATTCTTTATAATATATTTCAGCTTAAAAATATAGTTTTATTTAAATTTATTGTTATTAATTTTTTGTTGGGTTTCACAAATAGTTTACTAAAAAAAAATAACTTATTAAAGATAACCCAAATAATATCTCCCAAATCATCACGATTAAAAATTAACATTTCAAGAATTTTGTTGCTAGACATGAGTAATTAATGTTGAATAATACGTACAACTTGATTATCAATTAAAAGCCATTGCTTAACTTTCTTATCAAAGATGCTTGGCCCATAGGTTGACTTTCAGATCTCAAGAAGAAGTGGAAATTGTAACCCAACGAATAAAGTAACTGGAACACTTGAAAGAAGAGTCACAGGAAGAACAATCCATGCTTTTCCATGAAGCATTAGGAAAAGAGCTACGCAAAAGGCTACTATCATGGTTGCTATAGAGATAAACAAGGTTGAAAGCCCTATGATAAGCAATTTAAGCAATAATGAGAAAATCATCCTCTGCATAACGCTAAGTGAGAATGCTCAAAGATATTAGTACTGAGGTTGACGAAGAGAAAAGTGATACTGCATCTGATATTATAAAAAGTATAAATAAGCCTTTGTTCGAGAAGAATGGGAAACCTGTATTTTGGTCATTACCACCTTGAACTGTGAAGGCAGCAGCAAAAACAATGGCAGCTACAAAAATAGCTACAACAGTGCAGGATCTAGCTGTTTCTTTCATCCATTTCTCAACTTGTTTTACCAAATCCTGATGGTGATCTGTGAACAATTCTCTTGGTGTCTTCTCTTCTTTGTTTAAAGTTTTCTTCTCCATTGGTGGCGTAATACTCTCCACTTCCAGCACATATAAAAGTTAAGCACTTTTTTTTTTTTTTGAAAAAAAAGTTAACTACATATACAGTATCAAATATATACAAAATTTTGGCATATATAGTACGCTCATCTAGTTTTGACAAAAATATACAAAAATATTTTTTTTTGTCTTTTTCTAATTAACTTCAATGACCATGTTTATTTTAACTATTATAAATCTTATAACTAACCTCATAAATAAATAAATATTTTTATCAAAAAATTATTGAGTAGGCATTGTTTACTACAGGCACGTCATTAAATGATTAACATGTGCGAAACTCGGTAAGTCATGTTATAAATATTCATCATTTTTTAAAAAGTTATAACACATGTCAATTGTTCAATAGATCTGCCTAAGGTAGGCATTGCCTATGCAATAATAATCAACTTCATAATTTTTCTTAAGTTGATTGAAAAATGACAAAAGAATACCTTTGTCAAGGTAAAAGAGTGTAGCATGCTAACTTATATATAAATGAGTGTAAATTAGCAGCCCTAATAGATATATTAGCACAAAAAAAGAATACAAGTACAATAATTAATTTCTTAAGTTTATATTAGGACAGCCTGTTATTACTTAAAATTAGAGATAGAGTAACTATATTTTTTTCAAAATAAACTGATTTTTATATTAACAACAACATAAATAAGCTGCCATATGATTTAGTAAATATGCATTAAACAGCATATAAATAAGGGTCTTGTTGGACACATGCTAAGGAATCAAAAATATATTTATTAGACTAAATTAAATAAACATAACTACTTAAAAGAAAAAAAGTATTAAATATATTTTAAATTTTGAAGACATTAAATAGTTGTACTTTTTATTTAATAATTTTTATTTTTTATTTCTTAACATGATACGACGAAGCTGTTTGGGTGGAGGTAACATTCCTGCCATATGTAGGAGACTATTGCCACAAACGTCTCTGTTCTCGTATGCAATTGCTTGCTTCCAAATACTCCCTTGTATCAGACTAAAAACTTGGGCTTGACGAAAACGAACAGCTAAGACGAACATGTTTTGTCAAGAGGTGCCCTGTTTAAACCCCAAAAGCCGGCTCAAAGGATAAGGAGCAACCCCCATCTTTTTATATAGGCCCCGGGTCAACATTCTGTCCGATGTGGGATTTAACTTCCAACACCCCCCCTCACTTCGGAGGGCAGGAGCATACCCCCCACCACCGGAGGCACACACTCCTCAACGATGAAACAGGGGATCACCGGAACAGACGGATACATCGAAGGCTCTGATACCATGTCAAGAGGCGCCCTGCTTAAACCCCAAAAGCCGGCTCAAAGGATAAGGAGCAACCCCCATCTTTTTATATAGGCCCCGGGTCAACATTCTGTCCGATGTGGGATTTAACTTCCAACATGTTTCTCCATTCTGGACCTCCACAATCCCACAGAAGGTGCACGTGGACCTTTATCGCTGCCTTGATAAACTCTGGAATCCCTTCTTTAGTAACTGACTTGTGTACTTCAACTTTTTGCAGTTGTTCTTCATTTAGAAGAGAGATCTCGTGACACGCAATGCGTAAAATTTCAAGTGCTTGCATATGGGCCAACTTTGTTTCGTATACATTCTTTGTTCCTATTTTCTCAAACAAAGCAAAGTCATTCCTATCACAAGAAAAAATATTCATGTGTTGAATATGCAACCAGATCATCTATCCATATACAAGGGAATTCCTTCTTTTTGGTCTCAAAATTCCAGTTTTGTAAAAAATCATTAATAATTAATGGAACATAAATAGAAAAAAAGAAAAAAATTATAAAAAAATTAATAATTCATGGAAGGAAGGGTTGGCAGCAATGTGTAAAGCTAATTGGTTATCATAATACAACAATGCTGGAGTTTTGAAGTTTACTTGCAGGTTTTGTAGGATATAAGTTAGCCATTGGATTTCATAAGTTGTTGCAGCTAGGGCTTGGTATTCAACTTCATATGAGCATATGCAGACTGTGTGTTGCTTTTTTTTTTTTTTTTTTTTATTTCGAAGATAAAAGTTGATGATCCAAGAAAAATACAATACCCTGTCACTAACCCTTGAATTAATTCAGTCGGCCCAATCAAGATCACTGAAGCCTTGAAGCTTTAATTCTGAAATAGCAGGCTAGAATAATCCTTGACCAGGATTTCCTTTTATGTATCTCAACACTTTTGTAGCAACTTTGTAGTGAAGCATCATTGGTTTTGCTAACAATTGACTCAGTTGCTGGACAACATAGCTAATTTAAGGTCTTGCAGTCGTTAGGTATATCAATCTTCCAATTAAGCATCTGTAGGTTGAGATGTCTTGGTAAGGTTCACCCATATCTTGTTTTAGTTTGAGGGAGTTGTCCATAGGTATGCTTCTGCGCTTTCATGCTAATAATCTAGCATCTGACATTAGTTCCAGAGCATACTTCTTTTGACATATTGTTATGACTTTGGAATTTCTAGCAATTTTGAGACCAAGGAAGAATTTTAGATTTTCTAGATCCTTTATCTTGAATGAATTATCTAGGAAGTTTCTAACTGAAATGACCTTCACAATGTTGTTCCCAGCAATAATTAAATCATCCACATAAACCAGTAGAGCAGTAAATGAATTCTCAGACTATTTGACAAATAAAGAGTGATATGATTGGGATTGAGTATAGCCAAGAGATGTTAATGACGATGAAAACTTAGAATACCATTGCCTGCTTGCTTGTTTAAGCCCATAGAGTGACTTTTTTTATTTTGCAGACCTGGTTTGTTGTGGTAGATTAGAATCTTAGTGGAAGAACCATGTAGACATCTTCAGAGAGATTGCAATGTAGAAAAGCATTGTTTACATAATTGCCAGTTTTGGGCAAAGGCAATTGCAAGTAATAGTCTGATAGTATTCATTTTTGCCACAGGAGAAAATGTATCAAAATAGTTTAACCTTTCTGTTCGTGTGCATCATTTGGTAACTAACGTTGCCTTGTACCTTTCAATGATGCCATATGCTTTGTGTTTTATTTTGTAAACCCACTTGTAACCTATTGGCTGTTTTCCTTGAGGTAAGTCAGTCAGAACCTAAGTTTAGTTCTACTCCCGAGCAACAATCTCAGCTGCCATTGCATCTTTCTAGCTGTTATATTTAATGGCCTGAGTATAGATTATGGTTGGCTTGAGATGTGGAAGGTAAAGTGTTTGTGGGATGGGGATAGGTTGCATAATATATATGAAGAGATTGGGATTTGAATTTAATTGCTGATGGCTGTTTTGATTTTAGGAAAATGGTAGTCTATCAAATATGAAGGAGGATGTTTAGATCTTGTTAATTTTATGGTTGGTATTGGTTAAGTAGAGAGCATGGTTTGTTGTTGTGGTGTTAGATTGCTGGTTTGGAGGATTATGATTTGGTTCAATATTTGGAGTTAGTTGTTCTATTGGTGTGGTAAAGGTTGAATCTGGTATGGTAAATTATTCTGAGTTTTGTTCTGAACTGAATGGAATGGAAAAAATGATTTGTAGAAGATAGCATTTCTAGACAAAAAAAGTTCTTTATAATTAATATCAAAGAGAATGTATCCCTTGGTTCTAGGTTTAAAACAGGGAAGGTGCATTTTCTAACCTAGGGTCTAGCTTTGTTCTATTTGATGCTAATATGGATGCATAAGTGAGGCAGCCAAAGACTTTTAAATTTGATAGGTATGGTAATTTCTGATAGAATAACTCAAATGGGGAAAGATTTTGAAGTAGTGATGTTGGCATTCTGTTGGTAAGAAAAAACAGCATGGGCTGCAGCATAGGATCGGAATTGTTTAGGTAGATTAGCTTGGAAAAGAAGAGATTGAGTGACATTTAACAGGTCCTAGTGTTTTCTTTCAATGATAGTGTTTTGTTGTGGGGTCTCTACACATAAAATCTTGTATAGTATGCCTTTGGAATTGTAGAAAGATGTCATCATGAATTTTGGACCATTATCAGATCTCAGGATTTTTAATTTCATGTTGAATTGAGTTTCTGTCATGTTTATGAATGTCTTTAAATTGATTTTGGTCTTTGATTTTGATTTCCTGAGATAGATCCAAGTATACTTAGAAAAGTCATCAATAATTAAAAGGAAGCACCCATGACCATTGAGGGAAGGGATTGAGGTTGGGCCTTAGACATCAACATGAACTAAATAGAAAATCCTTTCTAACATAGAGTAATTGAAAGAAAGTTTCTTTTGCTTTGTAAAGTGACATATGTTACAAGGTTTATTATTGATGAAGGTTACCAAAGGGAATTGACTATAAATAAGCGACAACCTCTCATTAGATAGATGTCCAAACCGAAAATGTCAGAAATTAAATTTATTTACAGAGATTGAGTTTACAATAGGACTACAAACATTCTTGAATGCTTCAATCAAACCTTTCCTGGTCTAAAGACCGAGCAAAGTTCTTGGTCCAAAGACTTGCCTATCCAGGCCAAAGGCCGAATAGAGTTATCCAAAGATTCCTACTTAGATCCGAAAGCCAGACAAAGCCAATTCTCAAGGGAAGTTAACTAATTATTGAAATTTTCATTATCATACTTTCAAATTCAATTTCTTTACATGCATTTATTCTACTCATAATGTTGTGCTTCAATTGTCATTGCTGACTTGCAGTTATTTGCTTTCAATTGTCTATGATGACTGAGTATTTATCAAAATCTAGACCTCTAGTTCGGGCATTGAAGACAAAGCTTTGATCTCTCACTTGGGCATTGGAGGCCAGATTAGCCAAAGTCACATTTGAAAAATATGTTATTTGGTTCTACTCGTATTTACCTCATCATATAGAATTGGAAGATAATATACATATATATACTACTTAGCATTTTTACATGGGAGCATATATATTTTAGCTCTATCAGCATATCAAATGTTCAAGCAAGCTTATGGCCCATAATGGTGATGTTTTTTCCCAGCAAATATGGATTGCCACACAAAGGTTACTCCTAAGCAATCAGTATCTTTACTATTTCTCATTAGTTGTTGCGATTGCATGCACACCATTGCAAGCATACTTGCTTTGCAACTTGCTTTTTATTCACTTTGTGCTAAGTTATTGACATTTCAATGGTCATTTGCAATAGCTGGGATCACTACTGCATATCTTGTACTATAGTCACAATCTGTTATATCTTGATTGACTATAACCCTCTGGCTCTAGAATTTTGGTCTATGTTGTTTGTCGTCATTATTCTCATTGTGAAGAAAGGCTTGATCATTTTTGAATATGCTAAAATCTTGATATCAAACAGGAAATGGCAATTTTAGGATGTATTGTATGACAAATTATATCAAATCATCTTGCTCAAGCTAAGCATGCTTGAATGGATTAGGTATTCTCCCTATCATTGCTCACATTGGTAGTAATCAAATTGAAAGAAAGTCTTTTGCTTTTGTTGGTAGACTTGTTGATCAAACAGGAAAGAACTCAGATAATGTGCAGGATCTTTTGAATTTTCAAAGGTCAACTCTTATTATCATAACTACTATTATGCTACTTTGGACATTTCTTGGCAATCCAACCAAACATTATAGCTTCGAAACATTCTCAGGCCCATCAAGAGCTCATATGAAACTAATTATTTACCATCTAGTCTGAAGGATATAGTCACAAATATTTATTTTGATTAAAATATGTAGCTAATGTATTTCTTGTTTTAGGTTAATAGAGCAAGTCAAGTCAAACTGTATATAAGCCTTGCACAAGCCTTGGCCTACCATGTCAAGCACTAAGAACATGTCCTAGTCGCCTAAACAAGGACTCAAGCACCATCAACTTATATACCTCGGCACTTGACATGCTTTGTTCATCAACTACCGAACTAGGAGGCTGTGGACTGGGAGGCCCCAACTGAGCCCAAGCCTAATAAAATATCTAACCCACCAAAGTAAGCCTAAGGGGCCTTGACCCTCTATAAAAACACCATAAGGGCTGACCCCCAGGTATGTCTAACTCTAAGCCTCCCCATTTCACTTTAATACTAACTTGAGTGTCAGATTGCCTTTTAGGTAACCACCACCACCATGGAGGACCAATCGATAGGAGCTTTTCAATATCAGTAGGAGCTTTCCAGCGTCGTCAAGCAGTCCCTCTGAAACAGGTTATATATATATATATATATGTGTGTGTGTGTGTGTGTGTGTGTGTGTGTGTGTGTGTGTGTGTGTGTGTGTGTGTGTGTCTATATATGTATGTATATAAAAGAGTGTTTCAATGGACAAACAGGAAGTTATCCAATCAGCTAGTACAAGGATAACATGAAGAATGACAGTCAAATGAGGAAAAATAAAACAAAAGAGGCAAAAATTTAGAGTAAATGGTCTTCAAGGGACTTGGTGCCACTTTGAGACATAGAGAGAGACTTTCACCTATTATATAGTACCATGCAAGCATACCACATCAGTTATAGACAAATATTTGAACAATTAATGACAAGCCTCAAACTATAAGGACTATGTTGGAAGAAATTTGACTATTGGAGTGAAATGAATAATTTTTTTTTAACGAGAACCAATCTAATTAAAATGTTGATAAAATACATGTAGTTAGGGCTTCAAATAAAGCTATTTAACACTACACTGTTGATAATAAAAAAAAGAAATGAAAGTTCAACACCACACTAGACCATCTTGCTATCCACTCTGTCACCTTAATAAAACAATACTGCACTTCTAATATGCCATCAAATTTGTCATCCATAATCTGAAAAACTCATGGACAAGGCTTAACATTCCTATTGAAAATGCTTGGTGCATAAGTTGACTTGAACAAGTAATGGCAACTGTAACCAAATATATAAAGTAAGTGGAACATATGCTAGCAAAGTCATAGGAATGACAATCCATGATTTGTCATGAAGCATAAGGAAAAGTGCTAAACAAAAGGCTATCATCATGCTTGCTATAGAGATAAACAAGGTCGAAAGCTCTATGATTAGTTTTGTAGGTAATGATTTGAGAAAATCATCCTCTTCATAACTGGAAGTGAGAAGTCCCAAAAACATTAGTACTGAAGTTGAGGAAGAGAAAAGTGATGTTGCATCTGACATTAAAAAGAGCACAAATAACTTTTTGGTGCCTTCTACAATACCCATAGAATTAGCTGGGTTTTGAAATTCATACATGTGGCTCAATCAAAAAATAATAGTTGAGTTAAATTTGGTGATCTGGATAAGTGATGTGGAGAGCTGATGTAGGAAAAAAATCTAAATTTTTTTCAAAATAACCCTGGTAGTATATCATCCCCAAGGTGTGAACGACGTATCTCTGAATTTGAATCCCTCTCTCACTGTTAACAAGCGAACGATGCATCTAACACTGACATCCACCCACACTCATTCTTTGCCTCATTCTCTCTCACTCAAGGTGTAAACAATGCATCTTTCTCCGATATCCACCCTCATTCATTCTTTGTCTTATTCTCTCTCAAATTTGGCAATTGCCTGACTAGTGGCCCTTTTACACTAATATTTTGACAAGCCAAACCAGAGAGGAGGAACAATAAGAGGAGCAATAATAGGGTAGTTGCTCCTTGACACCAATATTTTGATAAGGCACAGCTGAGAGAAAGAACAATCAAAGGAGCAATAATAGCAATAATAGGGTAGTTGAAAAAAAAAAGACACAGCGACTTCACAACCTAATCATTTCAAACATTGTCATTCACGATTAGGTCCTTGGAGATGACAAAAAAGATGCAGGGGCCATCACAAGCCACCGGAGATGCAAGATTCTTTTGCCGGAGGCAAGAGAGACACAGTCGTGGATGAGTGTGCAAGGGATTCACAGCTAGAGGGAGACCTTCATTCACGATTGGTCTTGGGGATGACGAGGGGAGGGTTACAATGGAAAGATAAGTTCCCCACATCAGATATCCACCTCAACCATTTTAATATACTTGTAATGTTTTAATTGGACCACATGGATGGGTTTCAAAACCCACTCAATTCTTTGGGCATCGTAGAATCCACCTAACTTTTTTTGTAAGAACATTGGGTAACCCCATGTTTTGTTCATTGCCACTTGGAACTGTGAAAGCAGCAGCAAATGTGACAGTAGCTACAAGAGCTGCTACAATGGTATAAGAGTTGGCTGTGTCTTTTGTCCATTTCTCACCTTCCTTTACCAAATTCTCATGGTTCTTAGTGGACACTTCTCTGGGTGTCATACTTGTATTGTTTAACTCTTCCTTCTTCATTGGTGGCATAATACTCTCTATTTCTTGCACATATAGAAGCCAATGACTTAGTATCAAATAGCTGTAACATGTGGAGGATTGGCCAAAAGAATTAACCTTAGTGAATGGTCATTCTTGTTTATATATCTATAGATTAGCACAAAAGGGAAGACATTTACTACATAAAATAGTTTTTTATTCTACTTTAAGAGAGCTAAATTAATTTTCTCTTGCCATAAGAATCGATAAATATATTAAGAAAAAAGAAATGAAAGGACTATTATATAAAGAAGTTAATTAGAAAGAAAATATACCTTAAACCATTATAATTCTCTTTGCATCTGTAAAAGTGCCGCAGGGATGTGACTAAGATAAGTGGATGAAGCTGGCATTAATCCTGCCAAATGTAGTAGATTATTGTCATCCTTGTCTCTTTTGCATGCAATGGCATCCTTCATTATAACCCCATGTATAAGATTAAAAACTTTGGCTTGACGATATATAATAGCCAAAGAGAAGATATCCATCCCCTTTGAATTTTGGGTCCACATAAGGGATAAGCGAGCCCTAATTGCTTCCACGATGAACTCAGGATTCCCTCGTCTCGCAGCGTAAATTATGGATTCACTTGCTCCATTAGTGTCTAATTCTTCTTCATTTAAAGTGGAGATTGTTGAATGGTTCTGAGAACCACTCACGTTGTCTTCAGAAACGTTGGTAACAGACCCGAAGACTAAGTCTCAAGGTGGTCCACATTCATCCACGTCCGCATTTCACGTTCATTCCTAGTTCAGAAACCGCCCACTTTGGTTGCACGTCCGCAACTGAATTTGTGATGGGCAGAAGCTATTTAAGAGGATGTGTGTTCATGGTTTGGTTTCGGGTCCCTGAGCTTGCTTTCGTATTCAGTCTGACATACACCATCAAAGTGACGAGAGTGAAAGCTTAGAAGCACCACTGAAACCAAAGTTCGGAGCTTCAAAAATTACAGCAATGGCCAGAGGTATTTATGATCCTATTTTTTCCGCATTTGATCTAATTGCTTTATGAAATGTGTTATAAGCATGATTAGATCATTTAGATTTTTTAACTTACATTTGGTATCAGAGCGTTTCAATACCTCTGCCTTGTCTTTTAGTTTTTGGCAATGTTCTATACATGAAAACTTTGATTTCGTGTTTGCAAATTTGGACGTTTTTAATAGAAAGTCAGATAGGAAATCATTAGGAAATTAAATTTCTATCGATTCTGTGCTTTCAAACATATATTTTGGTGTAAAAATGGGTTAGAAACCATCGGGTTTCATTTCGGGTCGGAACCGAGTCGAAGCGACCCGGCTGGAGGTTGAAGACGACATAAAACGACAAGTCGTTTTGGGGTCTGCGATAAACGACAAGTCGTTTTGGGTCAGAGCGTCTCTCTTCAACGACATAAACGACAAGTCGTTTTGGACTCTGAGGTCAACGACAAGTCATTTTTGGTCTATGGTCGACGACATGTCGTTTTGGTCCACTGCTGTCGTTTTGTATGTTATCAAAAATAATATCACTTCGATCCTGCTGGGTTTCGAACCCAGGACCTGGCACACAACACTTCTTCTGCCAGTTGTGTTGCGCCTCCTTTCTGCTAAGGTGTTGCAGCATCATTTGATTTTAACCATTTTTTGTGAATCACGTTTTGTACGAAAAAGAAAATTTTGTCATCTTGAGCAGACAAAATAAATAAAATAAAATTGTTTCAATTTTATGCTTAATCTGTATGTATTTTAATTTATTTTATATATTGATGCATGTAATTTGTGGATATTTTATGCAAGAAATTAAATGTCTAGTGATCTATATAATTTAATTAATTAGGGATTAGTCACAACATCTTTAATTATTTAAATTATATATTAAGTATCCTCTAGATTACATAAAGTATATGACATAAATTGTAATTGATCATGATGATGTAATATAATATATTTTATCTCCACAGGAATTTTTATTATATTTTATTTGGTTAATTAGGGATAAAATATCGAAAGTTATATTCTTAATTTACGCCACAGGATTAAGAAATATAATTTGACAGTTTTATCATAAAGTTCTATATGAATCTAATTGAACTTAGAATTTTTAGCCCACAGGCAAATTTTATGTCACTAGATTCATGATTTTCCAAGCATGATTTACATTGGTAAAACATGATATATGGTTTATTAGTCTCAAATTTTAAATTATAAGCATGTATGTTTATTATTTGCAGTCATGCAGCCTGTGAATTTTTCTGATATGCAATGTGAAATTCCCGAACTGAGGGGTGATAATTACAAGATTTGGAAGGAGAGAATTCTTCTTCAATTGGGTTGGATGGACATTGATTATGCTATAAGGAAAGATGAACCGCCACAGATTACTGAAACTAGTGAACCATATGATGTTGATCTTTATGAAAAATGGGAGCGATCTAATTTTTCTCTCTGTCATGTTCATAAAGACTAAGATATCAGCTGGCATTTGGGATTCAGTCGAGCAGCATAGCAATGTCAGGGAACTTCTAAAGGCCATAGATGAGCAATTTGAGTCTTCGTACAAAGCTTTGGCAAGTACCCTGATTATGAAATTTTCATCCATGAAGCTCACTACTATAAGAGGTGTGTGTGAGCATATTATGCAGATGCGAGATATAGCGGCTTAGTTGAAAAATCTTGAGGTGGATATGTCTGATTCCTTCCTTGTGCACTTCATTCTGAATACTCTCCCACCGCAATACAGTCCCTTCAAGATATCTTATAATACACATAAAGAAAAATGGTCTATTAATGAACTCTTGACCATGTGTGTTCAAGAAGAGGGGAGGTTACAAATGGAACAGGGAGAGAGTTCCATGATGACAACTGAGAGGAAGGATCAGAGCCAAACCAAGAAGAAGGGGAAAGGTAAAATACCACCCCAAGGTGGAATTAAGAAGGAGTCCAAGTGTTTCTTCTGTAAAAAGAAGGGGCACATGAAGAAGGATTGTATTAAATTCCAACAATGGCTTGAGAAGAAAGGTATGTCAACCTCATTTGTTTGTTATGAATCTAATATGTTTGATGTTAATCATAACACATGGTGGATTGATTCTGGTTCTACAATCCATGTTTCAAATAACTTGCAAGGTATGCAAAATCAAAGGAAGCCTGTAGGAAGTGAACTTTACATCTATTCACGAAGCAAGATGAGTTCACCTGTGGAGGCTATAGGGACACTGCAGCTTAGTTTTGAGTAGTGGCTTTAATTTGTGTTTGGAAAAGACCTTTTATGTTCCTAGCTTTTCTAAGAACTTAATTTTAGTTTCAAGACTTGTACCTTTTGGTTATTCCTTTACATTTTATGAGACATCTTTCAGTTTGTTTTATAAATCTAAAGTTGTTGGGAATGGTACATTGTCTGATGGTCTTTTCTATATTAATTTGCGAAATGACGCTACTTATGACGCTATGCATGTTAATGTTGGCATGAAACGATGTGTTATGAATGAAGATTCCTCTATGTTATGGCATCGGAGATTAGGACATATCTCCATTCAGAGAATTAAGAGATTGGTAAATGATGGAGTACTTAGTACTTTAGATTTTACTGATTTTGAAACTTGTGTGAATTGCATTAAGGGAAAGCAGACAAACAAGTCAAAGAAAGGTGCCAAGAGGAGTACCGAACTGTTAGAAATCATACATACAGATATTTGTTGTCCAGACATAGATGCATATGGTCAAAAATACTTCATCTCTTTTATAGATGATTATTCACGATACATGTATCTCTACATGCTTAATAATAAGTATGAAGCATTAGATGCCTTCAAGGTATTTAAAACTGAAGTAGAGAAACAATGCGGTAAGCAAATCAAGATCGTGAGATCAGATAGAGGTGGAGAATATTATGGTAGATACATTGGAGATGGACAAGCACCTGGTCCATTTGCGAGGTTTCTTGAACATCATGGGATAGTTGCCCAATACACCATGCCTGGTTCTCCAGTTCATAACAGTGTAGCAGAAAGGAGAAACCGAACATTATTGGATATGGTGCGAAGTATGCTTAGTAACTCTAAGCTACCTAAGTCCTTATGGGTTGAAGCGCTGAAGACGGCAGTGTACATATTAAACCGAGTTCCAACTAAGGCTGTCCCCAAAGACGCCATTTGAGTTATTTAAGGGTTGAAAACCGAGTTTGCGACATGTACGCATTTGGGGATGTCCGTCTGAGGTTAGAATTTATAACCCGCAAGAGAAGAAACTGGACCCAAGGACCATTAGTGGGTATTTCATTGGATATGCTGAAAGGTCTAAGGGATACATATTTTATTGTCCATCTCACACCACTAGGATTGTGGAATCTAGAAATGCCAAATTTGTAGAAAATGACTTGATCAGTGGGAGCGATCAATCTGGAGACTTTGTTTCTGAGAAAGATCATTTGGATGCTCAACCATCCACTTCAAGCATGAGATTGGTTGTTGTTCACAATACCCCTTTAGTTTAACCGGGTGTTGTACAACCAGTTATTGAGAATCCACAATCAGATGCTGATATTGATCTGGTGGATCAAGTTGCTGATGAGGAACAAGAAATTATTGTTCAACCAGTTGAACAACAAACTCCTCAAGAAGATCATGCAACATTAAGGAGATCTACTAGAATAAGGAGATCATCGATACCTAGTGACTATATTGTGTATCTACAGGAATCTGACTATAATATTGGAGCCGAAAATGATCCTGAAACGTTTTTCACAAGTCATGAGTTGTAAAGAATCAAATTTATGGTATGATGCTATGAAGGATGAGATGAATTCTATGGCATCTAATGGAGTCTGGGATCTTTGTTCAGTTGCCTGATGGTGCAAAAGCCATTGGATGTAAATGGGTCTTTAAGACAAAGAAGGACTCATTAGGCAACATTGGGAGATATAAAGCAAGACTCGTAGCCAAAGGATTTAATCAAAAGGAAGGAATCGATTATAAAGAGACATTTTCTCCTATATCTAAGAAAGATTCTCTTCGCATCATTCTAGCATTAGTTGCACATTTTGACTTAGAGTTGCAACAAATGGATGTGAAAACTGCATTTCTCAATGGAGATCTAGAGGAAGAGGTTTACATGAAACAACCAGAAGGATTTTCCTCTAGTAATAGTGAGAGCATTTGGTGTGCAAGCTTAAGAAATCCATATATGGACTGAAACAAGCCTCCCGTCAATGGTATTTGAAATTTCATAATGTTATCTCTTTATTTGGTTTTGTGGAGAACATTATGGATCAATATATATACCAGAAGGTTAGTGGGAGTAAGATTTGTTTCCTTATTCTATATGTGGATGATATATTACTTGCAGCCAATGATAAAGGTTTGCTATATGAGGTGAAACAATTCCTCTCTGAAAACTTTGACATGACGGATATGTGTGATGCCTCTTATGTTATTGGCATCAAGATACATAGAGACAGATTTTCGAGGTATTCTTGATTTGTCTCAGGAGACCTATATCAACAAAGTTTTTAGAGAGATTTCGGATGAAGGATTGTTCACCAAGTGTAGCTCCCATTGTGAAGGGTGACAGGTTCGATTTGAACCAATGCCCCAAAAATGATCTTGAGCGGGAACAAATGAATAACATTCCTTATGCTTCAGCTGTTGGAAGCCTTATGTATGCTCAAGTTTGCACAAGACCTGACATTGCATTTGCTGTTGGAATGTTAGGGAGATATCAGAGTAATCCAGGTTTAGACCACTGGAGAGTTGCAAAGAAAGTGATGAGATACCTTCAAGGGACTAAAGACTACATGCTTATGTATAGACGAACTGATAATTTGGAAGTGATTGGCTACTCTGATTCAGACTACGCTGGCTGCATTGATTCACGAAAATCAACTTCAGGATATGTTTTTATGCTAGCTAGTGGGGCTGTGTCTTGGAGAAGTGCCAAGCAGACCTTGACTGCTACTTCCACTATGGAGGCTGAGTTCGTGTCTTGTTTTGAGGCTACCTCACATGGTGTATGGATGAGGAGTTTTATTTCTGGGCTTAGAGTTATGGATTTGATTTCTAGGCCATTGAGAATATATTGTGATAATTCAGCTGTTGTTTTTATGGCTAAGAACAACAGAAGTGGTAGTCGAAGCAAGCATATCGACATTAAGTATCTAGCCATAAGAGAACGTGTTAAAGATAAAACAGTGGTTATTGAACACATTATCACTGAATTGATGATTGCTGATCCTTTAACTAAAGGCATGCCACCACTGAAATTTAAGGATCATGTAGATAGAACGGGACTTGGTTCCCTCATGTAGTTTTCGTTGTAAGAACGAATTATTTTAATGAAACTCTATTTGTGATGTTTTCTCATTTCAGTTTATGCGCATATTCATTTATTCATTTTGAGAAATATCAATGAAGTTTGGACCTAGAATAAACATTAGGTTTATTCATTAAGTTATATAGGCTTGAGAGATATGATACATTGTGATACATGGAAGATAATACTCGCCTTTGGAGGACCTATTGCCATGTTTCGTGTATTTTATTTCTCACTGTAGTATATGATGGAATATGTGGACCAAGTGGGAGAATGTTGAATGGTTTTGAGAACCACTCACGTTGTCTTCAGAAGCGTTGGTAACAGACCCGAAGACTAAGTCTCAAGGTGGTCCATGTTCATCCACGTCCGCATTTCACGTTCATTCCCTCGTTCAGAAACCGCCCACTTTGGTTGCACATCCGCAACTGCTTTTTGTGATGGGCAGAAGCTATTTAAGAGGATGTGTGATCATGGTTTCGGGTCCCTGAGCTTGCTTTCGTATTCAGTCTGACATACACCATCAAAGTGACGAGAGTGAAAGCTTAGAAGCACCATTGAAACCAAAGTTCGGAGCTTCAAAATTACAGCAATGGCCGGAGGTATTTATGATCCTATTTTTTTCCGCATTTGATCTAATTGCTTTATGAAATGTGTTATAAGCATGATTACATCATTTAGATTTTTTAACTTACAGAGATCACGTGACATAGAGCACGTAGAAGCTCAAGAGATTGCATATGAGCTAACTTTGTTTCGTACAACTTATTAATGCCTGTGTGTTCACAAAAAAAATCCATCCAATTAGATGAAAAAATTCATGAGTTTAACCAAAACAATCTATTCTATCTATTTATCTACTCAGCCTATGTTACAATGGAAGAGAAAGGAGGGAAGAGATATTTTTTGCTTTTAGATTGAGAGAATTATAAAATATTTAAAAATAAATAATGAAGGATTGAAAAATTATCTAATAATCTCATTTTAAAAAAATATCAAATAAACGGAATATTTACTTAAAATGAAAATTTTCTCCTCTCTTCTTTTCACTCCAAATTTCTCTATCCAATCATACATTTAAAGTATTTATTCTTGTAATTAATTAATCAATGATACTTTTGTTCAGAAAACTATATTTAGTCAAATATCCAAAATCCATTGTTTAAATAGTTCAATTCTCTTTCTCTACATTTAAACTGTTCATTAAGATAGTAATGTAATTTAAAGGTGACAAGCAAAAGTTTGATATTGAGCCCATAATTTTAGTGGTATCTATTTCATTTATGGGTTACATCAATTTTGAGTTAATTCAAACCAATCACAGAAGCCTCTTAAAATTTATAATTTATTCTTTAAATTTTCTAAATTATATCATTATTATATATAAATTTCGTTAATTGTTCATATCAAATCAATTTATGGAGTACAAAACTTAATTTATATACAAAATCAAATTTCAAATTAAATTAACAATTGAGATTAAATACGACTGATAGATTTAAATTTGATTGTTTAGAATCCTTTTTGAATTTTGACATAAAAACTATGCTAAAACTATTTACTATCAATAATGTCAGTATTATTATTATTATTATAGATGATTTACAGTATAAATATTAAAAAAAACTATATTCCATATGTATAATGTCAAACTCCACTATTAGAGTATAAAGTATTCAACTAAATAGCAATTGATTAAATTCATATTGAATTATTCAAGCTGTTAAACTAGGATTTTATAAGTTTTCTCTAGAAGACTAACTAGGTTCATGAATTAAGCTAAAAAAATTTCCTGCAACCAAATTTAACAAATACATGGATATTATCTAAAATATTATGGATAGTTTAATTAAATTATTAATTTTCCCAACCTCTCACTCAAATGATCTCTTATTGAGCTTGCCATTTTGTTCCTCTTTAAATGGAGATCTGTTTTCTTTAAGTATGATATTTTTAGGGGAAAATTAGTAAAAGACATAAAATAGCAAAAAAAAAAAAAACCTTTGAGAGAATGCACAGTAATACCATACCTAATAAATTGAGAGTATTTGATACGAAATGATCCAACCAGCCTAGAAGTGTATCAAACAAAATAAGCAAAAACATGTTGGAACAAAAAAACAAAAATAACTAAGCTAAAAATATATGAATGCAACAAAAGTAGAAATGAGAATACCAATTTTTAGTCAAATATATCTTCTGAATTGTATTACATAAATATGCATTCGTTGAAAATAGTATCAAATTTTGCTTTACATATTATTTGATAACTGTTTAAGTATTCAAATCCCTCCATAAAATATTTGATTAATGTATTGAAGTATTTCTAATTCGTAAAGTCATCATCCAATAATAAAAAGTAAAATTTAAATTAATTTAGCAACTGCAATAACTAAGCCTTATCCCTCAAAGTTGGAGTTAATTAGCTACATAGATTAATCATGCTATTCGGACAGTGGAGTTGATGAGGGAACAATTTGGTTCAAGTTAAAGGGAAAACAAAATCCTAACCAACCAATCTGTGTTGAGATGGGTTGTGTCAGTTGGATAGAAAATTTGTTAACAACTTAAACAAAGATAGGGTCATTGAGTCCATTACTTTCTTCTTAAATAATTTGAAGTCAATGAAAAGGGTTTTCTTTTCCTAATGGTTAGCAAGAGCCAATTCTAGAGTAAATGGAAAGCTATTCACAAGGGTATGACTTCTTTGTAAGTAAGTTGGAGTCTCAATAAGATGAATTTTACCTGCAATATGATGGATTCGAATCCTGATGGAAAACACTTGTAAAATCCCAATAATTATATTCTATATTTTAAAGAGAGTTTAGGGTCTCTAATAATGACAGTGCATTTGAGTTAATTTCTTCTATCATAGAGGATAAAAAAAGAATTAGAGTTTAAATAATAAATTATGGAGGGAGAATAATTGGAGTATTAGTCTAACAAAAGTTAGTGACATGATAGAATATATATGAGATAGTGATAAATTCTTTGAGTTGTCAAAATATAATTAAATACCTCAGTTAAACCATCTATGGCAGTTAAAAATTAGGGGAAAAGTAAGGCTAGGCATAAAAAGCTAAATAAATAAATAAAAATAATTGAGAGGTCTTAATTTTGAAATTTTGGTATAAGAAAATTAAATTTAAAAAAGGTTTACTAAAAAACTAGCCCATTAAAAGAAAATACAATGATAAGATATGGAGTACAAGAATCATAATATAAACCTTTTCTTAAAAATAAGGCAAATATGCTAATATTATACTCTAATATTTGATTATTTGGTTCTTGGAAACCCACAATAAGGAAAACATTCAAACACTGCCTTATGGTATTTTGAATATTAGCAGAACGGTAATAGTTTTTGTAAATATTTTCTCAAATATTCGAATATCAATATCTAATATTTAAATACAACAGTGAAATATTCAAATGTTAGCTCATATAGAGCTAATATTCAAATTCCAACTTATAATAGCTCATAGAAGAAAGCAAAATATTTCGGCATTTTTTTTGATAAATTACTTGTGGTTGAAATTCATCCTGTTGGATATTTATCAAAATGAATGTATAAGATATATGTTATTTGGAATAAACATATTTCGGAAATCATATGGTGGCTAATATGGATATTCGGGATTATTTGTTTGGAATTATGGGTTTTGATACTTGCATGACTAAGGTAAATTTACGATAAACCCTTGTAATATGCTAGTCATTGATTCCTAATTCGGGTCATGATACTTTTCATGAGTGATACCACATACTTGAAAGTTGAAAGAAGCAACCAATTGTGACACTTTCTTCTTGTGAAGATGAATATGTTGCATATTCTTGATGTTACATGTATTTCAAGATAAAGCTACCACTATTTTTGGAGACAATAAATCTACTATTGCATTGGGGACATTTCCCATCACTATAAGGTAATAGGTTTTTTTCTAGTAATTTATTCTGTAGCCAAAACACTCAAGTCGTTGTCAAGAGATTCTTAATACAAACGATCTTAAGAGTCGCCAGTTTATCATTGAACGTAATACTAGAAACTTTAATAGTTCTTGACATATGTTTTGAAATAGTTAGTTCATGACAAATGACTGATTTTATATCTCTAACATTAACTAATACCAATGATATAGCAAAACAAAGATGCTGGCATTTATCTATCTATTCCGGCAGCTTGAATTGAAATGTTTTAACATACAGTTACTTTTTTTCCTATCGACTTTGCTAGGGCTGAGAAAAGTCATGTCTTTTCCAACAATATAAAAAAGTCAATGGCATATGCCAACATTTAGTCAACTTGGGGACAAAGACTTACTAACTCTTACCGTAAGTCCTGCAATAATAGCATTGGCTAAGAATTCTAGCGCCATGTGTTTTCAGGTAGTAGTAGTTCCAATGGGGTGATTGAGTAAAAATATCGAGCCATTTCTTTAAGACCAAGGTGAAAAGCATGTGCAACTGGAGTCCAGCTGTCCCCTTTATCAGGGATCGTGACCAATTTCTTGTTCTTTTCAACCATGCAATTGGGAGAAATGATTATGGTGGTAGAGATGTCCATGAATTCTGATTAAAGGTAGATATATCCCTTCCTTTAATGGGAGTTTATATATTGAGGATTTTTAAGATATTGAATTTCAGAGATAGACAAATTCTTTGAATATATGATTGGATATTTTTATTTTTATTTTTTGTGCATATATTACATTTAATTAATAATATATAAATTTATTTCTTAAATAATCATTTATCATTTTTATTATAAAATATTTGGTAGATAATTTTTTAGGATTTAAATAGAAAAAAAAACCAAAATAAAATAAAATACTGATGAATTGCCAACAGTTTATTAATTAGATACTAGTAATGTTTCTGACAAATTTAGTGACAGAATTGCCTTCACATAATCCGTCGGCAAACAAAAATCCATCAGCAAAACTGTGAGTTATAGGTTATTTTCTTCTCCTCCCCACTTTCTTTATCGACGGATTATTTTCCTCTGCCGACAGCATAATCCACATTGATAATAAATCACTAATGCTTGTTTCACCTACTGGATTTTCCTGTACATTGATATTATTAATTATCGATGGATTTTTTATTATTACTGACGGAATTTTTCATCGGTAATTCAAGAATTTCTAATAGTGAAAGGATCTCATCACCTCACCTACCCACCCCGCATTGAACCACCCGCCAATTACAAATCTCAATCTAACCAATTTCAACCCCAATCCCTCATTTCCAAAAGAATATTTTTTGAAGAACCCACTTAACAGTATGTCACACAAATGTATGTCAAGAAGAAGCATTAAAAACCTCTGCACACTTAACATTATCTAGAAGTGTCTGGAATGACAACAGGGAGAAATACTTAAGTACTTTAAGAATATTAGTCTCAACGATTTAGATCTTATCAAAATTTTAATATATAATAATATTATAAATTTAATATGAAGATATATACTAATTTCTTGTGCCATGAATTTTATTTTTATTGGATTGTGTACTACTCTCAAAATATATAAGAATTTATCAACAAGAATGACATGAAATCTCCAGATGATCCCCAGCCCCGTTGAACTAGAAAATGTCATAGAAACAATTACAGCTACTGACATCTAGAACCTTGTGGTTGTATCCTGAAAAAGTAGAAAAATCTAGGAGGAACAACCGACAGCAATGTTACTTGAACAAGTCTATAAATAGCCATATCATGTAGCGTGGTGTGGTTCAAGAAGAGAAATCAACTACTTGCCGATTATTCAAGTCTATTACTCCTCTATTCTCTTCAAAATAAATGTTTACTATTATCATGATACTTACAAATTGTTTCTCAACGAAGAATTACTGGTGACATTAAAAATCAAGATATTTGAATCAATAAAACTTGATCTTGCCAATTGAGTCAATTCTCATCGGCCAAATAACAAACTATTAAACTAAGATAAACTATCCAGCTATTATATTAAGATAGCACCAAGTTTCCTAGCTAAATGAAAATAAAAATATTTAAGAACAAAAAACATAGAAATATGAGAAAAACATCACAACAAATCTTGATACGTGTATTAGATCTGAAGTAGACAAAAGTCCAAAGGCGAAAGTGAAGATAAAAGTTTATGTCTTAACAACAGCTTCTGAGTAATGAGGATCAAATGCAGGATTGATTCAATAAAGCAAAAGAGAAAATGAAGGTGCAATGGTGAAATACCTGATAGATCTAGAAAAGATAAATAATATATGAACGCCAAAGACTCAGTTTACTTCTGCAGAAGCACAAACGATGCTACCCAATTGAAGACAGTGGATGCATTTATATTGAGTTTCTTGGGAAAAATATTTAAATGGGGTGGTTATGTTCACTTTTGAACATTACTCTATACTCTACCCATTAACATCAAAGTATTAAAAGTTTCGTCCTCCACGGTCCACCAGCGTATACTGTTCGTTGCAACCGTTCACACTCTTTTCCCTTTGTCTTCTTTTTGGTCCTTGTCCCCACTGACGTAGGATTTGTTATAAAATGACTTCGTATATTTTGTAGTTTTTAGTAAACTATAAAAAAAGTTTAACCTTAATTCTTTATATATGTATTATACATATACATACAAAACTAGCTAGCCACAGCCAACCCAACCTCTGCATCCTTGGTCCTAAACAAAGCAACAGCATCATCCAAACCCACAAGTCTCTATTACTAACCCATTTAATCAACTCAAGCCTTCACGGCCATACACACTCACCCTTCCAAATTGGATATTGAGCTATTGTGCAGAATAGGGTGACGCAGGATGAAGGGCACCAAATAAAATAGGAAGAATGAGACGAGAATGAGAAAAGAGAAAGAAATAAAATAATAACAAGATTAAAAAAAAAAAAAAAGAGGTGGCTGTCATAAGAGTTGGTGAAAGGGGATGACAGAGATTATTGAAGAACAAAAACGTTGTTCTTAAACTCGCTACGTTACATTTTCTTATTACACCTACCTTTTATGATAAAAAGGATGAGAGAAAAACTTACTTATACTTCACCTTTCCCTTTTTTTCTCTTTTCCTTTTTTTTTCTTTAATAAAAGATAGGCGTTAAGGGAGAAGGGTAGAAACTAAGTGTACAAATGACATTTTTGATCCGTGGAAAGAGAAAACTCAGAAAAGGTATGGGGAGATTTTTAAGGGGTTTTTTTTATATTAAATATATAAATAGATAAAAAGAGTTAGTCATTGTGAATAAAGAAAAAAATATATTAAAATTAGATCAGACATTGAATCGATGACATCTTCAATTCAAGTTCAATCAAGTTTATGATCGAACCGAACAACGTCATACATATAATTTACAAGTAATAACATAAAATTTATTAAAAAATTCATAAAATAAAAAAATACTGGGTTGTTTTTTAAAATAATGATTGGTTGTTCAAGTACTTCAACTTGTTGGTTCAAACGGTGTTAACCGATTTTATTTAACTTTGACTAAATCAAATTAGTCTGAATATAATTAATTATAAGAATAAATCTTAACAGTTGAGTGTTGGGAGAGAGAAAATTGAAAAGAGTAAAAAGAAAGGACAATTTGAGATGTATTTTAAGGAATTTAAGTTAAATAAATAAAAATAATAATAAGTTAAGCAAATGTTGATTGTGTGCGATCTAGCAAATAGAGAAGAGAATAGGAGAAAAGAGAAATTAAGAAGAGAGAAAAAAAATTGAAGAGAAAGGTTCAAAGGAAGAGAGAGAAGAAGATTAAGAATATGAATAACAAATTTTGAAAGGAAAGAAGGATGCTACCATGAGAAGTGAGAAGAAAAAGAGAAAATAAGAAAAAGCGAATTTTGCGTGGGAGTTGTCGAGAAAAGAGACAGAAGAGAGGAAAAAAAATAATTTTTTTTTATCTCAGGACACTTTTATTTTTGATCTCCAAGAGAAGGAAAAAATATTGAAAAAGTAAAATAGATAAATGTAAAAGTAAAACAATGAAAAAAGGTTTTTGCCTTTGCTGTTCAATTTATTTTTGTGTTGATCACATGTATTCATGTACACATTTTAATTTAGGATTTTAAAAACATTTCAACTGTTTTTACACTTTAATTTTACATGATAATTTTATCCCAAGACATCTATGCCATCCCCTGGCATGCTGTTGGCTATTAGGATGTTGCTCTTGATGTTGGGTTCGCTGGTCAACTCCTTTGATTGGAAGCTTGAAGATAACATGAAACCAGAAGATGTGAACATGGATGATAAATTTGGGATTACCTTGCAAAATGCTCAAACTCTTCGAGTTATTCCAGTCAAAATAAGCAACTAAAGTGGCATGCATCTCTGTATGTATTATGTTAGGTGGCACATTATTTACATTTTTCTGTCAAGACTCAAGAGCTGTTATATATATTTTTTTCATTGTTACTTTATATGAAAATAAATGTATTCGTGTGACTATATGAAGAAAAGGAAACAAATTCTAAGTATATACATGTGTGTGTGCACGTTTGTGTCTAAAGAGAAAATATTTATTATGAATTGAAAAATTACATTTGAATGTGTGATGTAATATCCCAAATTTTATAATAATAATAATAATAATAATATAATAAAGAGAAGAAAAAATATTAGGAAAACAAGAAAATGATAATAAGATTATATTTTTTCTTTTGGTCGTAATAAGATTATCATGAAATAAAATCATATATGAACAAGAAAAAGAGAAATAAAATTGTGAAAAAATTGAAAGAAATTCCTTTCGTAAAGGTTATGGTAACTTTCCAAGAAACTTTATAATTCTTAGTTAATGGTTAATAAGAATTATACAACATTTTATGGAAGTGAAACATGTACAATGAAGTTGGTATTGACCAAATAAATGAAACATAAAATTCTGAACAAAAAGCTGCTATTACAGCACTATATTACAAGCTTAACGGATTTAACTACATGTGACAATCTAGAAGTGTTTAATGTTGTTAACGACTAGTTTTTTGAACCATAGTATATAAGGAGAAGAACTGGAAGGTTTCATAGACTTTTACAATAATTTGTTGATATCTACGACCCTCAGAAGTTTTTGCAACATTTTGATCTTCTATTTCTTTTCTCTATTATCTTTTTTTTTTACATTCAGATCTAGTATGTTTGTAGAGAATCTTCAGTTTTGTAAAGGCACTTTGTATCCACTCTTTGAATGATTTGAGGCAATCCAATCTTAAACTCATATATATTCTACTTGTATCCCTTAACCCGATTTGTAAGAGATTTGAAATAGCTTAAAAAGGTTAGATGTAAAAGTACAACTTATAATATAGCTCGGAAAGATTATGGTGAAAGAAGATTACTTGAATTTATTTAGATGTGTGCACGCTAGGGATTGGACGAACGCACGTGATTTGGCCAAACTAGTATAAATCCCATGTGTTTACTCTCTCCAACCTGCCTCTTTACTGTTCTATACTATGATATTGCTTTAAACTTTGAAATTGTTTGTCTGTGTTAAGTAAAGAATTTAAGTTAGTAAAAATATCTTTCTAAAGGTAATTTTAGTTAGTATATTTCAACTTTGTTCAGAATATTTATTTGTGACTTGCTTGGTTACCTTGTTGATTACTATTCTTATCATAGTTCTGATTGTTACTCTAACTAATCATTTTAAGCATCCAAGTATTACTTGTTTTAAGTTTCAAAAAGGAAGAAATTTTGAAGCACAATTTAACCCTTATTCTTGTGCCATGGTCACCTTCACCTGCTTCATAGCTCCTTTATGATTAATGATTTTAAATTGATTTTAAGATCAAATGGCCATCACAGCTACATTAACCCAAATTGATAATTTTTAATTTATTTGGAGATTAATGAACTGTCACAACTTAGATGACTCTAATTAATTTTACTTTCTAAATTAATAAGTTGTCACAACTCAGGTGACGCAATTAGATTCAGTGGTTTTCGAATCAACAAACTGATGCATCTCAGATAACTTGGATTAATTGTTTTCAAAATCAACAAATTGTCTTAACTTAAATGATTCTGATTATTAAAATTTTTAATTCACTTATGTATTTTTATTACTTAAAATATTATTATTTAAGTGAAATAATAACGAATAACCAAGATATATTCTCATTCCTTAAACTTTTAGGGAGAGTTGGGGGTCACACACACATCTTCTAAGCTTGTCAAATCATAAAAACTCACTAAGTTTGTCTATTTGATAATAAAGTCAAAGATAAATTAAAAGGAAGCAAACTTTCATCAAAGTTAAACGACAACAAATAATTAAGACATATTCTCAGGCCTTCTTTGAAGTTTTGGGAAGAGCTTAGAGTCACACGAATATCCTCTAGGCTTCTTGAATTATGAGAACTTGGTAAGTTTATATATTTGACCATAAAGTCAAAAATAGATAAAAAAAAAAGTAAACTTTCATTAAAGTGAAAATATAACGAATAATCAAGGTAACAAATGTCACAGAAGAAAGAAGAAGGATAAAATTTAACTTAACTAGAAAAACCAAGCATATGTGATAATCTAAAAACAAGCTAAAACACAATGCATGAATGTACTCGTAGCATTTTTTTTTTGGTTGATAAAAAGATTAGGAAAAGAGGAGAGGACATAATTCCAATGTTTAGACATGTCACAAGCCTCAATGAGAGTTTATAGTAGTATTTATAAATTGCCGACCAATGAGGGACCCTTATAAGATTCCAACCCAACACCATTGAGAATATGTAACTCAATCTTATCAGTAATAATTACAGTATTTTATTTATTTATCTATTTATATTCTTTTTTACCATTTTTAATGACTCAAATACACAAATTCATCCTTTGCGTTATTTATATTATTATTATTATTATTATTATTATTACTACTATTACTACTACTAACATCTTGAGTGGTATTGTCATGTTTCTTAATCTGATTTTTTGCTTGTATAATTATTTTATAAATTAATTAATTATAATTTATTATAATTATAAATTAATTATTTAAATAAAAATAATTTTGAAAAAAAGTAAAAAGATGAACAATTATAACTATAAAAATATAATTATAAAAATATTTGCGTTTATAATTTTATTCCTTTTTCTATTTGTGTTAATTAGTTATTAATAATTTTTTTAAGAAATTAAAAATCTAAGAGCAAAGACGGGTCTCCTTTATAATAGTATAAATTATTATTATTATTATTATTATTTACATATAATAAAAAATAAAGGCCAAACGAAATTAGATATGTTTATTATTTTTTTGTTCATAATATTGCTATTTTGATTGTTGTTGAATATTTTTATAGCTTTTTAAATATTTATTATGATAATTAACAAATAATAAATATTTGATAACTTACTACAAACTTAAATACCCTAAAATGATTCCTAAGTGATTAATCGTAATGAATAGTACATTGCGATCTTAAGACTATAAATAAAATTCGAATTAATCCTGAAGTCACCATTTGCAAAGAGAATTTTAACCATCGCACTTCTAGTGACTTGAATGAGTAAGAATTTCTTTGCAAACTTTTTGTCATAAGAGAAAATCCTAAAAATATCATTTTACAAAACCACTTTTGAAAAAGAAAGATCAAAAACTCCACATTACACTTAGATATTAACCTTTGACATGGCAATGCGAATAATGACAGGACATCATGCATTTCGTAATTATTATTATTTTTATTATAAATAACGAATTTTACTTGTTTTTATCTTTATAATTGTTTTATAGAAATACATTAATTAAGGACAATCCACCATAATATTTGTAGTAATGTTGTTAGAAAGATATAATTAATATTACTTATTAAGCAAGATATAGTTGGAGTTAATTACTGAATGAAAAATTTAATTTAATTTAATTTAATTTAATTTTGAAATACATATTTATTTTATTTTTTATTAAAATTTAATTTATTTATGAAAAATTATAACACAAAAGATTGAATTTTTAATCAATTGATCATAAAGGTTCTGAAATTAACAATTTATCTAACAATATTTACCTTTTAAGTGGAAGTAGGTAAATAATTTTATGACAATTGCTTTAGTGTCTATTTTTTTAATACAGGTATTTTGCTAAGTTGTCAAACATTTGTTAATTACTACTTAGCTGTACTTTTAATTATTAATTTTAAAAGTTTATTTTAAAAATCTATGGTCAATAAATACTTGACAATTAATTCATGACAATAATTCCTTAAAAAGAAATCAGAGTATTGTACTAACTCTCTGATTTTATTTCTCTAAAAGTTTCTCTAAGGAATAATAATAAATCCTAGTTACTCAACCAAAGAATTTGCCTAAAATTTAAAGATAAAATATTTAAACAGAAAAATAAAATTATTTAATATTTTTAGAATATAAATCAGCATCTAATATTTTTTCAAATAATTAAGAGGATGATTAAACTAATTCGTCCAAAAAGATTTAAAGTTTTGAGTAATGCCACATAGCCAGAAAAAATAACCAAAATTTTTGATAGAATTCAAATGGAATAAAATAAGATTGTTGGATGGAATTAAGTGAAAAGAATTACCACCAACTTTAAGGATCAAAAAATATATCAAATCATTCTATCAAAAATTCTAATAAAAAAATTCTGACTATATAATATTTTTCAAAACTTTTTCTTGTTTAAATGGAAATTATTAATACGGTCAACTAAAATAAATTGGATTGCATTGGAGCTCCTCAATGTAAAAGATATGTTCCGTGACAGATGTGACGTGGTTGGTAATAGTAACTGGGCCTTGGTCCTTGCGTGCCACAGAAATATCACGATGAACTGCACCCAGAGTTGCGTCCCTCATCTCTTCGTGGCTATTTATTCCCACCCGAAGTGTATGTGTACGCACACTGTTTTCTCAAACAAAGAAAAGGGAATGATCAAAACCAGTCCCTCCACATTTGTAAGCTTACAGACAATCCTTTGACAATTGCTTTGCTTCTTTCTCATCAATGGCGAACCAAACTGGATTCGTATCCACTCTTCTTCTCCCTTTGCTTCTCCTCGCAATTTTCACAGGTAAACATCTCAATCATGTTCATGGCATGTCCTATAAATGAAATGGCTTTGGTTCACTTGTTGGTTGGTAAATGGCTATATTTATATATGTGTGTGTGTGTGTGTGTGTGCGCGCGCGCATGTTGCAGAAGTGGAAGGGGCTGAGAACTCAAATGGGAATGTGAAACTGTTTGTTTTTGGGGACTCGTACGTTGACACTGGGAATTTCCTGTATTCTCCATCGTTTATGCCCCCTAGTGGGATCACCTTTCCTGGTCAACCTGCTGGAAGATTCAGTGACGGTCGTGTCCTCACTGATTACGTTGGTAATTTTCTTTTCCATCCCTCCCTCTCTTTCTCAAGTCTATAGAAATTCCAGCTTAGACTAGAAAATTTAGAAACAGACATCTCTTCAAGATTTTAATTTACAGCTGCAGTTGTGATTGTATTACTGTCATTGCAGGCTAATATGAACTTATGCTGGCCGATACAATTGACAATTACAGTGTGACTTGATTGTAGTGGCCACTACAACTGAAATGTTGAAGTCGTATTAAATAATGCAGTTCATAATTTAAACTTTGGTTCCTGTAAAACTTGATCTTGTTAATTAATTCGATTTATAATAAAGATATACATAAAACTTTGTAATCTATGACAATAACCTCTCAAAGATCAATATATTCGTCTTTTATGCTCTCTTGTTAAATTAATTGTTTTTGGGTATGATGTGGTGGTTTAGTTTCGTGGCAAGAAAGGCCATGGATCAAATTAATTGTTTGATATTATACAGGATCCATGTCTACTTCTTTGTACAACAGGATGTTTCATCTGAATCTTATCACATATACACACTTTGAAAATATCAAATGAATATTGAATATAGATTGAATACTTTACAAAGTGAGTTTTGCAAATACACACACACACACACACACACACACACACACACACACACACACACACACACACACACACACACACATATACACACACACACTAACCAAAAGAAAAACGGCCACCTCGGAATAAACTTAATTATATTTATTTTTTACAGTTGTTTTTCGAAAGGAGTAAAAAAAAAATGATTTGAAGTTTTAAAAGTCAAAGGGAAAAATGGTAAGAAATGAAACACATAGGGAAAAAGGCTAATCATTTTGTAATGTATTTAATTTAATGTAATTTATTCATTACTTATTTTCACTAATACCATGTATATATTGCGTCACATGCAGCTTCCTCTCTGGATATAAGTTCCCCCACGCCATACAGATTGATAAGTTACTCAAATCTACAATATGGGATAAACTTTGCTTATGGAGGGACTGGTATCTTCAACACTTTGGTTGATGCACCAAACATGGCTGCCCAAATCGACTTATTTGAGAAACTAATACAACAAAAAGTCTACACCGAGCAAGACCTTGATTCCTCAGTTGCTCTTGTGAGTGCCGCTGGCAACGATTACGTGAACTTTTTTTCTAAAGGTGGGAGCCTCGTGGTGAGTGGTTATGCTAATTATATTTAGGTTAATATTGATTCGATCGGTCCTTAACTTCTTTTAGTTTCACTCTAAATTCAATTTAGTACTTATAATTAAAATTTGTTTGAAAAGGTTCCTATAGTTTTCAAATGATGCAAAATGATTTCTATTAATTAGATTTGTTCCTTATATAGAGTGAAATTGTATGAACTATTTTGCATTGTTTGAAAATTATAAGTATTATTTTGTATTATTTGAAAATTATAGGAACCATTTTGTATTATTTAAAAATTATAGGAACCTTTCTATATACTTTTAAATTTTAGAGCCTAAATTAAATTTAGGGTGAAACTAAAGGGATTAAATGAAGACTTTAACCTTATATTTATATATATCTCTAGCACAGTTAATTTGGTGACCTTTCGCTCTAATTTTATTGTTTGATTCTCACTAATTGGTGGACTACTATGGTGAAACCCATCAATTAATTAAACACTGATTAGTACAATTTCTTGAATGTTATGGCATGCATAGTAGAAATACCAAGGGCTTGTGAGATGACTTGAGAGGGTTTTTTAATGTATGCTTCTTATTGGCAATACAATAGTAATATGAATATTAATGAATTTTCGTTTTTGTTTGGGTTAGACTATGCCATCCTTCACCTTATCCCTTATCAATCAAATGACTGTAAATCTGAGACGCATTCACAGCTTGGGAGTAAAGAAAGTAGCAGTTGGGTTATTACAGCCTCTGGGATGTTTGCCTATTCAATCTGTGGCGTCTTTATATCAGAATTGCATTGAAGCTTCAAACTTGGCCTCCATAAATCACAACAACCTGCTGCTTCAATCAGTGCAACATCTGAACAGTGAAGTGGGAGAATCTGCTTTCGTGACACTAGATCTCTACAACTCTTTCCTCTCCACAATTGCCACAATGCAGAAAAGTCGTGCTGGTAAGTTCTCTCTGTTTTTCATTATACTTTCATTGGTAACTGGAGAAGAAAGCATGGATTTATAATTATTCTTGCTTTCGTCTCCTTTACATTATGGTTGTAGTTACTGTATGAGTGTAGAAATTGCAGATAATTAAAAAAAAATGCAATTATAATGGCTGTTGTGTGCTACCAGCAGCAATTACCTTTTGGCCACAATTTAAAACTATATATGATAATGATGACTTCATTGTTCCCCATTATGCAGAAAATCCAACTCTGATGAATCCGTTAGAGCCATGTTATAAGGGGGTGAGTTTATGCGAGAAACCCGGGCTATCATTCTTTTGGGACATATTACACCCTTCTCAAAATGGTTGGGGTGCAGTCTACATGCAGTTGGAATCTGTTCTCCACCGACTTAAAGAGAAAATGTTCTGATCGTTCTGATATTGTATTATTTATCATCCTTAGCTTTTTAAATCTTAATTTACCAGATGGCTGAGTTATAGAGTGGAAGATAATATGGAAAATCAATTTGCTTTGAACGCCAATCTCAAAATGTGATGTTTTCACATTCTTCTTTTTGAGTAATAATTCAGTCAACTATTAACCTGATTAACAATTAATCTTATAATCCAACGTTAACTACCATATTATTACTAATGAAGAAGTGTCCTGACTCCCAAAAATTCTAAAACTTCCAGAAAAGCTAAGCTCTACTCTTTCCCATTGTTTTCAATTGTAGTTGTGGTTACTTTTTAATTGTAAAAATTACAGACAACTATATAAAAATGCAATTGATCCAGTTGCAATATGGTTACGGATACTATCACAACACACTGCAATTTAAAATCATGCTCTGCCCCTATCCTTTCCTCTAGTTTGATTTTCTTTAGTTTCACCGATCATGATACCTGCTTCTAAGTTAGAGATTTAACATTAATTTGGATATACTTTGGTGGTAGGAATTTTCAAATACAAAATTTTCATATAGTTTATGTGACGACTTGAAGTATATATATTTGAACACATATTGTCAAAGTGATAGTGCAGACTTATATAATTAAGATTAAATTTATACTTAGTTAATTATGTTTTCCTTTCCAATATATTTTCACCATCTTTTTATTCTAGTCCTAATACTTAAATGTTTATTTTAATTCCATAATTTTAAATTTCGGTCAATGTAGTCCATACCAATCAAGACTCAACTTTATACTTTAAAACAACGTACATCAAATGCTATTTGGAAGCCAACAAAAGTTGTATGGCTACCTTGAAATGAAAAAAAAAAAAAAAAAAAAACGAACAAGTTTTTATGGCGGTTTTACTAGCAGTGGCTCTAACACTAGGATATTTTCTTCTACTCTTGATTTTGAAACTATGGGGATTATTGATTTAAATTGAGTGAAAGAAAAACAAAATAAAAAGAAGTTTCAAAAGAAATAGAATTATTTAGATTATTGACTTGATAAAGTGTCCTGTATGGGTGTGTTACTTTAAGAAAAGGCATGTGGGATTCGGCCTTGAAGAGACCGTGCTCCCGTTTTTGTATGGAGAAGAGAGTTTGATAGACTAGGATACGTAGAGAGTGAGCACGTGAGTTTAAATGTGTATGTGTGTGTTGCTTTGGTATCAGAGAGTAATAGAGATTAAAATTGTGATTGTGTGAGTTAACCAGTAGAATGAGACATGTAGAGAAAGTTATTTTGAAGTGAGAATTGAGTGTAGTTTGTTTTGGGTGTGTGAAAATAAGAATAAAATTTAGAGTATGTAATTCATCCATTCAATTGAAAAAACAAAATGTTATTCTTACACTTTGGTTTTTCTGCTTCCTCTTTACATCTATCTTTTATTTTTTTCTTTCCTTCACCTTCCTCTTTTTTTTTTAAGAGAGAGAAATGCATGAAAAAATGTGTTTGAGTAGCATTATTGTCAATAAAATTTGTGAGTTTAAACAAATTGCAGAACTGCACTAACTTTCCTTTACCATTGCCTCTAAACCGTTGAATTGTGTATAAAATATATCTCCATTACTGAATTTCCTTTACAACCCAGCTGGGTCATTTGAGTCATCTTCGTCAGCAATGCCAATAAGATACACAAAGTTAAATCCATGAATGGTGGCAACACCCTCTAATTTTAGATTTCTAGTCTTGTATCCTCCGTCGAAGTTTCAAGTCGCACTCACCCTCGTTGCTCAAGGACCCACCCCACAGCAAGCCCATCTTGGTCATTACGTGGTTCCTTTCTTGCCTTTTGAATTAAAGATAAACGCATTTGCAATAAGATGAAGCTTGATTGGGTTGTCAAGTTTTGAAGATTGGGAAAAAAAAAATGAATTTGATAAGCCACAATAAACCAGCAACAGCACAAAGGGAAGCCAGGCGATGCAAAAGCATGAATTTCTTGAATGGAGGTTACAAGTCTTTGTAGATATCTCATCCATTTAAATTTCTTTCTATTCATCTATGAGTGGGATGATAAAAAAAAAAAAATAGGAATCAGGTAGTGTTTAAGTAGTGAGAATTTCAACAAAGTTGGAAAATTTGGTGAGAAATAAGTTTAAACTGTTGAAATTATAGAGTTTGGGCAGAGAGAAGAAAGAAAGTCAAATGAAGATTAAACAATAGCAAGTGATAGATGTGTTTGATGTGATTGATGTGTTACAAAAAATAAAGTATTAATCTCTATTTATATTCTATTAACCCTAATCAAATAAGAAAATCAATCAGAAAATATAATAAAATTAAGATATGACTCTTAAATTGCTTTATCAATTAGAGCACTAATTGATTTCATAATATATTTTAAAGATCTTCTAAAGATATTCTAAATATATTTTAACACTCTCCCTCAAGGTAAAGCTTACTAAGCTTTAAGCTTGTTACAAATAAATACCTTAATTAAATAACATAAATATAAAATGGACTTCATGGCTGAAACACAACTCAGGATGCTGGAAACGCTGGAGAGATGAACATTTTAGGAAAGAAATCACCATCAGAATGATCGTTGATAGAAAGATAACATCACAAACACAAGTATTAAAAAGTCATCACTGATATAACTTATCAATGGGAAAGAAATCATCATTGGAATGATCATCAATGGTAAGAGAATAACATGACAAACACTAGTATTGAAGAGATATCATCACTGGTACGATTCTTCAGTGGGAAAGAAATTACCATCGAAATGATCGTTGATGGAAAAATAACATCACGAATACTAGTATTGAACAGACACCACTGATATGACTTATCAGTGGGAAAGAAATTACTATCAAAATGATCGTCAATGAGAAGATAACATCACGAACACTAGTACCGAAAAGTTACTACTATCATTATCACTCCCCCTCAATGCTATGCTAGCATTGGAAAAGAGATAAACAGTAAAAAACAGAGAAAATAGATGAAAAAATAGATTAAGAAAACAATAAATGAGAATTTATAAAGGAGTTCTGTAGAACTCAATACAGCGAAAAACATGGACATCTTCAATGTGGATGGTACCACTTTGATACCATGTTAAAATTATAAGGTTTAGATAGAAAGAAGGAAGAAAATATAATAAAGATTAAACAATAGTATTAAGTTAATATGAAAGAAATGTGATTGATGTGTTAAAAAAAAAGACAAAGTATTAACCTCTATTTATATTCTAGTAACCCTAATCAAATAAGAAAAATAAATCAGAAAATATAATAAAATTATGATATGACTCATAAATTACTTTATCAATTAGAGCACTAATTAATTTCACAATATATTTTAAAGATCTTCTAAAGATATTCTAAATATATTCTAACAAAAACTAAATATCAGATCAAATAAGTTTCAAATCAAATAATTTAAGTTGACGCTGGAAATTAAAAACAACAGGGAAACAAAAATATTGCAAATCAAATTTTTTAGTGATTCAGTCATAACTTACGGTCTACATTCAATTTCCAAGTGAAATTCAAGAATTTCCCCACTAAAACTTGTTTCAAGTACACACCAAGCTCTCATTAGCTTGAAATACTCAACTGGCAATGCTCCCAAACCTTTCCAAACACACCCATAAATGATAATGCCTTGGACACCCCTCCAAACCCATATTCCACAAATTTAAACATACTCAACCAATATTGTTGGGTTTAAATTCTCTAAACATAGGTTAGGCATATTAAGTTTAATCAAATTAAGCTCCCAAATAAATACACTTAAGCACAAAGAGGAATTCAACCACTAGCTCATTCAACTTCCAAGTGTAACATTTTTCCCAAGCCTTTCAAATAACAAGGTCAACTAATATTCAAACATACAAATAACTTAAGTATTCCTAGCACATTTTGATTGAAATACTAAGTTTAATATTTAAGCTGCATCATATATTGTCATAATCAAAATAATTGTTGGGATAATTTAAACCCAACAAATCTGTATATAGGAATGTTTCAAGGGATGAACAGGAAGTTATATCCAGTCAGCAAGCAAAAGGGTCACATGAAGAATGACAGTCAAACGAGGAAATTTTTTTAAAAAAAAAAAAAAAGACAAAAATTAAGAGCAAAAGGTCTCAAAGGTTGGTGCTGCTTTGAGACTTGGAGAGAAACTTTCACCTATTATATATTGCCATGAATATCAGGCATGCCACATTAGTTACCGCCAAATATTTGAACAATTAATGGCAAGCCTCAAACTATAAGGATTATGTTGGAAGAAATGGAGTAAAATGAATAATTTTTTTTAAACGAGAACCAAACTAATTAAAATGTCGGTAAAATATAAGCGCTAAAAAACATATGTAAGTTTTTAACGTTAAAGCTTCAAATAAAGCTATTTTATATTACACTGTTGATAAAGAAAAAAAAGAAATCAAAGTTCAGTACCACACCAGACCATCTTGCTATCCACTCCGTCACTGCAATAAAAACAATACTCCACTTCTAATACGCCACCAAATTTATCATCCATAGTCTGGAAAAACTCATGGCCAAGGCTTAACGTTCCTATCGAAGATGCCTGGCCCATAAGTTGACTTGAAGATGTCAACAAGTAATGGCAACTGTAACCAAATGTATAAAGTAACTGGAACACATGCTAGCAAAGTCACAGGAATGACAATCCATGATTTATCATGAAGTGTAAGGAAAAGTGCTACACAAAAGGCTATCATCATGGTTGCTATAGAGATAAACAAGTTCGAAAAACGTATGATTAGTTTTGTAGGTAATGATTTGAGAAAATCATCCTCTTCATAATGGGATATGAGAAGTCCAAAAACATTAGTAATAAAGTGGAGGAAGAGAAAAGTGATATTACATCTGACATTAGAAAGAGCACAAATAACTTTTCCTGTAAGAACATTGGGTAACCCGTGTTTTGTATATTGCCACCTGGAACTGTGAAAGCAGCAGCAAATGTGACAATGGCTACGAGAGCCGCTACAATGGTATAAGAGTTGGCTGTGTCTTTCGTCCGTTTCTCACCTTGCTTTACCAAATTCTCAAGGTTCTTAGTGAACACTTCTTTGGGTGTCATACTAGCATTGTTTAGATCTTCCTTCTTCATTGGTGGAATAATACTCTCCAGTTCCTGCACATATAGAAGTCAATGACAACTATCAAATAGCCGTAACATGTGGAGGATTGGCCAAAATAATTAACCTTAGTGAATGGCCATTCTTGTTTATATTTCTATAGATTAGCACAAAAGGGAAGACATTTACTATATAAAATAGTTTTTTATTCTACTTTACGAGAGCTAAATTGCCTCTTGCCAAAAGAATCGATAAATATGTTAAGAAAAAAGAAACAAAAGGACTATTATGTAAAGAATATTGTTAATTAGAAAGATAATATACCTTAAACCATTGTAATTTTTTTTGCATCTGTAAAAGTGCCCAAGGGATGTGACTAAAGATAAGTGGATGAAGCTGGCATTAATCCTGCCAACATGTAGCAGATTATTGTCATCCTTGTCTGTGTAGCTTGCAATGAGATCCTTCATTATAACCCCATCAATAAGATTAAAAAACTTTGGCTTGACGAAATATAACAGTCAAAATGAAGATACGCATCCCCTTTGAATTTCGGGTCCACAAAAGGGATAAGCGAGCCTTTATTGCTTCCACGATGAACTAAGGATTCCCTCTTCTCGCAGCGTAAACTATGGATTCGCTTGCACCACTATTGTCTAATTCTTCTTCATTTAAAGTGGAAATCACGTGACATGCAGCACAACTTATTAATGCCTGTGTGTTCACAAATAAACCATTCATCCAATTAGATGAAAAAATTCATGTGTTTAACCAAAACAATTTATTCTATCTGTCTGTCTACTTAGCGTATGTTACGATGGAAGAGAAAGGAAAGGGAAGAGGTATTCTTTACTTTTAGATTGAAAGAATTATAAAATATTTAAAAATAAATAATGAAGGATTGAAAAATTATATAATAATCTCTCATTTTAAAAATTTTCAAATAAATGGAATATTTACTTAAAATGAAAATTTTCTCCACTCTTCCTTTCACTTCAAACTTCCCCATCCAATCATACATTTAAAGTATTTATTCTTGTAATTAATCAATGATACTTTTGTTAGGAAAAGTATATTTAGTCAAATATCCAAAATCCATTGTTTAAATAGTTCAATTTTCTTTCTCTACATTTAAATTGTTCATTAAGATAGTAATGTAATTAAAGGTGACAAGCAAAAGTTTGATGAGCCCATAATTTTACTGTAATTAATCTATGTCATTTATGGGTTACATCAATTTTGAGTTAATTCAAGCCAATTACACAAGCCTCTTAAAATTTATAATTTATTCTTTAAATTTTCTAAATTATATCATTATTATATATAAATTCGTTAATTGTTCATATCAAATCAATTTATGGAGTACAAAACTTAAGTGGCATTACGTTACAGAAGGCTCAATCTCTTCGAGTTATTCCAGTCAATAAAAGTAACTAAAGTGGCATGCATCTCTGTATGTAGTATGTTAGGTGGCACATTTACATTTTTCTGTCGAGACTCAAGAGTTGTTATATGCTTTTTTTTAATTGTTACTTTATATGAATATTCATGTATTCATGTGACTATATGAATAAAAAGGAAACAAATTCTAAGTATGTACATATGAGTGTGCGTGTTTGCGTCTAAAGAAAAAATATTTATTATAAACTGAAAAAATACATTTTTATAATACAATAATTTGAATGTGTGATGTAATAACCTAAATTTTATAATAATAATAATAAGAATACTGGTACTGGTACTGCTACTGCTGCTGCTATTGCTACTACTACTATTATTATTACTACTGCTGCTAATAAAAATAATAATAATAATATAAAGAGAAGATAAAATGTAAACTAAAACAAGAAAATAATAATAAGATTATCTTTTTCTTTGTCATAATAAGGTTATCATGAAATAAAATTATGAACAAGAAAAAGAGAAATAGAATTGTGGAAAAAAATTAAAATAAATTCTTTTCGTCAGGGTTATGGCAACTCTCAAAGAAACTTTTTAATTCTTAGTTAATGGTTAAAATGAATTATATTAACTTGATATTGAAGTGAAACAATAACCTAGTTGGTATTGATCGACCATATATATATATATGCCCTTGGCTTAACATAAAATTAAAGATGTTATAAGGAGAAGTGACGGAGGAAAGATATATAGAGTAGCTGATAGGAGAGTGGTTTGGCTTCCAATTTCATGGCTAATAACTGAGTGAAGTTTAGTTCTTATCAAATCTCCATATATAAAGCTATGACTGTCAACCAACTTTAGGCACCCGATTATAACACTTCTAGTCATTCTTCTGGTCGTGGCTTAACACATATCTATATTATTAGGTAATTATAAATTTCTAAGCATGCCAAAAATCTTGTTAGTATGACCTCTTTATATGACATGAGATACATTGGTGTCAAATATGCTTCATGCATGATAATCGTGAATAGAAGGAAAAAAAGAAAAAAAGAAAAACTGTGATAAAAATAAAATATTTCCCCCTTGCACATGCATGTTTGACTTTTCTTTTTTAATCTAAAGGAGTTATATTGTCCTTCTTGGTTTCCCGAAGTCATAATATTTATACTTATATGATGCAATCAAGGCAGTTGGCAAAGTAATCTATCTATTTTATATATAAAAAGAATTAAGCGGTTTGATTCTGTCATATATTATTTTAACTATATCATTTGACATTTTTATTTTGATATTTGACTCTAATAAATAATATTTTTATAATATACAATGATGATATGAATCTTGAATATCGTAATGTATTTATTATGGTAATTTATAAGTCATGATTGTAAATCTTAAAAAGAAAAATTTTATGAATAAAGTTTTTTAGAATTCTTCCTTTATTCTTTTTATTATTATTATTAGTATTATTATTATTATATTTCTTCTTTTTATTTAATATTATTTTTCTCTCACTTTTTAATTTTTTATGAATTAAATTTAAAATTTCAATTTTTTTTACCAGTATGAATTAATCATTAATTATTATTAAACTTTTCTAAATAAAGAACAATACTAAATATTAAAAGTATTAACAAATATTAAAATAAATCTAAAATAAGTAATGAATATATAATTTTAAATTATGTAAAATTAAAAATAATAATGATTTATTAAACATCTTTTCTAAAATTATTATCAGTGATTTTTTATTTTCAATTAAATATTATATTATAATTTTTAAATAATATATCATTAATTTTTAGTTTTATTTTATCTTTTTAAATTTTTATGTGCATTGCACAGGTATTATGCTAGTTCTTTCAAATTCTCTTTAGTCTTATACTTTCACAAAAGCCTTGTGAAAATTAATTATAAGAGTTTAATATTAATTTACTTGGATCTGTGTCAAATTTTTTTACTATCATTAAATTATTTGTTAACACTTCATTAAAAAAAAAGTTTGACCTTTCATTCATTGTTATAGTCAAACACTTATTATGATATGTTAATACATGATTTTAAACGATAATATAAAAAAAATTTCACAGTAATATTAGATCAAAATTAAATGGATCTAATTTTTATCTATTATCATTATAAAAATTTCGTACATTATCATCTAAGTGATAACACATCATTTAAATTAAGTTTGAGTATAATACACTTACTTAGAAAGTCAAACTTTTTAAATAATGTATCAATACATCATTGGATGATAATGTAATAACTTTTACACAGATACTATATCAAAATCAAACTCAAATCGTATCCTAATTAATTATATCATTTTGAAACCCTTTTATATGACATTCTTGGTTTTGGCTTGTGGTGTCATTTTGTAAGTATATAGGATATTCTTGTACATATTAATAAACCTCACATCTTTAATTAAGAGTATGACATCATTTGTTCTTAACCAAGACTAAAATCATCACCGGATGATCTTAAGGGCAAATTCACACACTGATTTAGTGCATTTAGGAGAATTAATTTCCTTAGATACAGGCCTAAGGTTTTCAACTCGAGTAGTTAAGATAAGGAACATAACTCCTTAAGTTAACTCTTTAGGTTAAGAGTATGATATTATGGTTCTAAATTTCTTTATATTTTTGTAGATTCCATTTAATCATGACTATATATTGGCAATTTCTCTTCACATATATAAGTTACTCTGTTCCTTCATCTTTTTCTTCTTTGGCATTGATCAATTTTAGGAATATGCTTTAATGATTATTGTTTCAAACATCCTATTATGAAATTTTACATGATATTTTGTATTATTAAGAGGAATTTGTTAATGATACTTTCATTGATACTTTTTGGTATAAAAATGGCATGAATATTATGACATTATTAAGAATAATTTCTTATATATTTTAAAAAGACGTGGAACAAGAAAAATATAAATAATAAACCGTTGACCTAACTTCCAATGAGCATTTTCATTGTTTTTTAATTTCAATAATTTTTATTATATTAAAATACATAAAAATTATGAATGGTTTGATGAGGTAATAATGATTGTTTGTTTTATAGGGTGCCATAGGATATACTAATGGCCATTCAAAATGGATAGTGTCATAAAGCAGGCACATTTTACATGTTATGTATTGGGGGGATTATTCTAGCACCTATTTTTTCTCTAAGACACCAATATCCCTATTTTTATTAAGTAATTATTGTTTGCTAGTTATACTTTATGAACTTTAGATATTTATTGTGAAAATAAATAATTAATAAATACTTAATAATTTATAAAAAAAATCAGTACTTTTAGGATACCATAGCAACTCCCATTTATTGTCACATTTATTAAAAATTAACAGGTGTTAATTGCAACAACTCTCGGTCTCTTAAAGACATTAAAGGTGTAATTCGTCTAAAAAATGTACTTCAAATTAATTAATGATTGAACGAATGAATGACGATGATTGATTAATTAAAAGATTTGTTAATGGATAGGATACCTACATCATTCCCAAGTCAAAAAGTTGTCATGGTTGTAAGCTCCAAAGCCGTGAAACAAACATTTTTTATGATTAACTAAGATAATTAATTATTAGAATTTTTGCTTTCATAATCATTCTAAGTGTTTTATAGATAAATTAATTATCTTGATTAAAAAGGCGTGAGCTGATGATTCTAATGAAAGAAACCACTGTGAAGATAGATCAAGCACAATTGAACAACAAAATCTTCCCAGTGGTTGATGTTGATTCAAAAATTAAGATTCACTTTTATGATCAAAGCAGGAGTTGTGGCCAATTTAGAAAGGTTGAGAATCTTTTAAATGTAAAATATTCAATCAAAAAGGTCGCTGAATAATTATTCTCGTTAGTATCATTTAGAGAAGATAAAATTCTGAACAAAAGTCTGCTATTGCAGCACTATACTACAAGCTCAACAGATTTAACTACATGTGACAATCTAGAAGCATTTAATATGGCTAACAGCCAATTTTTTGAACCATAGTATATAAGAAGAAGATTTGGAAGGTTCCAGAGATTTTTACAACAATTTGTTGATATCTATAACCCTTCTGAAGCTTTCTATAACATTCTAATCTTCTATTTATTTTCTCTACTGTTTCATTTTTTTACATTTAGATATATTATGTTTGTAGAGAATCTTAAGTTTTGTAAAGTCACTTTGCATCGAGCAATCCAATCTTAAACTCTTATTCTACTTGTATCCCTTTGACCTGATCTATGAGAGATTTGAAATAACTTGAAGTGGTTAGGTGTGAAAGTATTGGTTATAATCTAGCTTGAAGAGGTTATAAGGTTATAATGAAAGAAAGATTACTCAAAGTTATAAAAATCTCAACTGTGTGCACATTGGGATTCGACGTTGGCATATGGTTTCGTCGAATTAATGTAAATCTCATGTGTGTATTCTCCTTAACCCATGTTTGGGGCTGTCAAATTAGACCAGCCCACTTTAGGCCATTAGATTTTTGGGCTAGGCCAGGCCAGGCCAGGCTAGTCCAAAGTAAATGCAAGTCAGCATTTGTTCAGTATAGACTAGCCTTATGCGGGCTGTGGGTTAATCAGACTAACCCAACCACCTGAACTTTTTATTTTTATTTTTTTGAGATGAAATCTATTTTTGTTTACATTATGTACAAAAACAATTAAAATTAATTTTATAAATTGTTTATAAATACTATTTAATCAATTTTTTTCCTTTTTTAAAGGTATATAATTCTATTATTATACAATATAAATATTTGTAATTAGCAATTAATATAAAGTCATAATGTGACAATTAGCAATTGGTAGAATTATAAAGTAAGCATGATATATTTATATGTATAATTAGTTATATTATCATGTAAATCATTAAATTAAAATATAGTTGGTACTTTAAAAAATATTCTTTTTGAGGAAAAAATAAAAAAATCATTTTAAGGCCATTAGGCCATCCCAGCTTGCCACTCTAAAATAACGTTGGGGTAGAATCGAGCCAAAATTACAAAAAATGTATATTTTGCCAGCCCATCCCAACTCATTTATCGGGCTATTTGGGTCAGCCTATCGGGCTTAACTCATTTTGACTCCTCTATTCATGTCTTTACTTTATGCACTGTTATATTGCTTAACATTTTGAAATCATTTGTGTCTATGTTATGTAAAAAATAAAAATTTAACTTGATCATATAACCAAACATACATGATAATCTAAAAACAAACTAAACATAACGCATTAATGTAAACATAGTAATTTTTTTTTTGTTAATAAAAAGCTAAGGGAAAAGAGGAGACTACATCATTTCAACATCATCACATGTCACAAGCCTCGTTGAGAGTTATACTGACCAATGAGATCCCACAGCAGGAATCCAACCTAACACTTTTGAGAAAATCTAGCCAAATCCTACCAATTCTAATCACAATATTTTATTTATTCATTTGTTTATTTTCTTTCTCTTTCCCTTTTTAATGGCCCAAATACACAAATTCATCCTTTGTGTTACTTATATTATTATTATTACTACTAGTGTCTTGAGTGATATTGTCGATCCTCTCAATCACTTCTTTTTGTTATATAATTATTTTATAAATTAATTAATTATAATTTTATTATAATTATAAATTAATAAGTTAAATAAAATAATTTTGTAAAAAGTAAAAACATAAGTCTTTGTATTTTACAGCAATTATAACTATATAATATAATTATGAAAAATATTTGTATTTATAAGTTTTTTCCTTTTTATTTTTAATTAATTATTATTAATTTTTTAAGAAACTAAAAATTTAATACCAAAGGAGGAATCCCCTTTATAATAGTATATAGAAGATTATTATTATTAGTGTATTAAAAGGGCATTATCATACTTCTCAATCTATATTTTTTTATTTTTGCTCATATAAGTATTTTATAAATTAATTAACTATAATTATAAACCAATTAATTAAATAAACATATTTTTACAAAAAAAAATGGTAAAATATACTATTATAAAGGAGATTCCCCTCTTGGCCTCAAAATTTTAATTTACCAAAATTCCATTAATAATTAACTAAATACAAATAGAAAAAGGGATAAATTATAAGTATAAACATTATATTCAATAGTTACAATTAATTTTAAATATATAGAATTATCTTCTTTTTACATATAATATTATAATTGACTTCAATAATATTTTACTTTTTCATAAAAATATTTTTATTTAATTAATTGATTTATATTTTTCATAAAATTCTTATAAATTAATTTATAAAATATTTATATAAATAAAAATAAAAAATATGAATTAATAGGCACGATAGTGATGTAACTATAAAATATAATGTTTATGTTTATAATTTTATCTATTTTTGTTATAACTATAAACCAATGACTTAAATAAACATATTGTTGTAAAAAAAGTAAAATATATTTGAAATATGTTATAATAGTGTATGTTAAAAAATGATAACTCTTTATATTTAAAATTAGTTGTAACTATAGAATGTAATATTTGTGTTTATAATTTTACTTATTTTCTTATTTGTATTCAATTAATTATTAATTAATTTTTCAAAAAACTAAAGAGAAAAATTCGCTTTATAATTGTTAAATTATTATTATTATTATTATTTATAAATGACTATCCAATAAACCCAGATTAACAAATAAAGGCCCAAACCAAATTTTATATGTTTACTCATTTTTGTTTATAATACTGATATTTTGATTGGTTGTTGAATATTTATTAATTTTTTGTTAAATTTTATAGTTTTTAAATGTTTATTGTGAAAATTAGCAAATAATAAATATTTGATAATTCACTAGAAATTAAAATATCGTAAGTGATAACGTTTGAATTTTGAAGTTATTACTTGCGAGGAAAGCTTTAACCATCACATGTTCTAGCCGAATGAGTGAGAACTTCTTCTCACACTTTTTGTCATAAAAAAAATACCCAAAAAAAATCATGTTATTGCAAAACAACTTTCGAAAGAGAAAGATCAAAAACTCCATATTACACTTAGATATAAACCTTTGACATTAATAATATGAATAATGACAAGCCATCATTAATTTAGTAATTATTATTATTTTTATTATAAATAATGAATTCTAATTGTTTTCATCTTTATAATTGTTTTGTATAAATACATTAATTAAGGAAAGTCCACCATAATATATGCAGTAATGTTGTTAGAGATATAATTAATATTACTAATTAAGCAGTATATAAACGGAGTTAGTTACTGAATTATTTCATATTTAATACACATTTATTTTCTTTTGTATTGAAATTTAATTTATTTATGAAATATTAAAACATAAAAGATTGAATTTTTAATCAATTGATCGTTTCTAAAATGAACAATTTATCTTAAAATATTTACCTTTTAAGTAGAAGCAAGTGAATAATTTTATGACAATTGCTCTAGTGTCTATTTCTTTTTATACATGTATCTTAATAAGTTGTTAAATATTTATTCACTATTAGGTAGTTATACATTAATTATAAATTTTAAATGATTATTTTAAAAATAAAAAAATCTATAAATATTTGATAACTAATTCATGTTATTAAATCTCTAAAAAAATGTACTATATAACTCTCTTATTTTATATCTCTAAAAGTTTCTTTAAAAAATAATGATAAATCCTAGTTACTCAGCCAATTATTTAAAATTTTAAGAATATAAATCAGAATTTAATATATTCTTTAAATAATTAAAAAATTATTAAGCTAATTTGTTAAAAAGATATAAAATTTGTCTTGTTTAAATGGAAATTATTAATATAATCAACTAAAATAAATTGGATTCCATTGGAACTTCCAATGTGACCGAGACGTTACGTGGTTGGCAATAAACATATAAAGTAATTCGGCTTTGGTCGGCTAAAAATATCATGGGCTGGCGGAATCTCTTTGGTCATGGTCCCACAGAAATTTCCACAGTTGCGTCCCTCTCTACGTGGCTATTTATTCACCCCCGAAGTGCATGTGTGCGCACACTTTTTTCTCGAACAAAGAAAAGGGAATGCTCCAAGCCAGTCCCTCCACATTTGTAAGCTTAGAGACAATCCTTTGACAATTGCTGTGCTTCTTTCTCATCAATGGCGAACCAAACTGGATTCGTATTCACTCTTCTTCTCCCTTTGCTTCTCGCCATTTTCGCAGGTAAACATCTCAATCAAGTTCATGGCATGGCCTATAAATGAAACGGCTTTGGTTTTCACTTGTTGCTTGATAAATGGTTATACATATATATGTGTATATGTGTGCACGCGCGTGCGTATATTGCAGAAGTGGAAGGGGCTGAGAACTCAAATGGGACTGTGAAACTGTTTGTTTTTGGAGACTTATACGTTGACACTGGGAATTACCTACATTCTGCATCGTTTAAACCCCCGTGTGGGATCACCTTTCCTGGTAAACCGGCGGGAAGGCTTTGCGACGGTCGTGTCCTCACTGATTACGTTGGTAATTTTTTTTCCATCCCCTTCTCTCTCAAGTCTATAGAAATATTCCAGCTTGATCTTGTTAATTAATCTAATTTATAATAAAAGTATACAGAAAATTCTCTAATCTATGACAAGAACCACTCAAAGATCGATATATTCGATTTTTATTCTCTCTTGTTAAATTACATATCTTTGTTTTTGGGAATGATGTGGTGGTTTATTATCGTGGCAAGAAAGGACATGGATCAAATATTTAATTGTTGATATTACAGGATCTATGTCTCTTCTTTGTAAAACAATATGTTTATATGCATACTTTGGAAATATCAAATGAATATTGAATATAGATTGAATAATTTACAAAGTGAGTTTTGCAAATTTTAGTAGCTGAATCCTCTGATATGTATATATACTAACCAAAAGAAAAATGGCCACCTCAAAATAAGATTAATTATATTTGTTTTTTACAATTATTTTTCAAAAGGAGTAAGAAAATGATTTGGTGTTTTAAAAGTCAAAGGGAAAAATGGTAAGAAACGAAACACATAGGGAAAAAGGCTAACCATTTTGTAATGTATTTAATTTAATTTATTCATTGCTTATTTTCACTAATACCGTGTATATATTACGTCACATGCAGCTTCATCTCTTAACATAAGTACCCCCACACCATACAGATTGATAAATTCTTCAGAACTACAATATGGGATCAACTTTGCTTATTGAGGGACTGGTATCTTCAACACTTTGGTTGATGCACCAAACATGACTATCCAAATCGACTTATTTGAGAACCTAATCCAACAAAAAGTCTACACCGAGCAAGACCTTGATTCCTCGGTTGCTCTTGTGAGTGCTGCTGGCAACGATTACACGGCCTACTTAGTAAAAAATAGGAGCCTGGAGGTGAGTGGTTAGGATAAATATATTTCTGTTAAATCATTGGTTCGGTCCTTATAATTATATTTCAACACTTGGTCTCCATAAATCACAACAACAAGCTGCTCCAATCAGTGCAAAATCTGAACCAGGAAGTGGGAGAATCTGTTTTTGTGACACTAGACCTCTACAACTCTTTCCTCTCCACAATTGCCACAATGCGGCTGCAATTTATAACCATAAATTATAATGATGACTTCATTTTTTTTCCCATTTTGCAGAAAATTCAACACTGATGAATCCGTTAAAGCCATGCTCTCATGGGACGAGTCTGCAATATTCTTGCGGGAGTGTGGATGAGAAAGGAGAAAAGAAATATAGTTTATATGAGAAACCAGAGCTATCATTCTTTTGGGACACAGTTCACCGTTCTCAAAATGGTTGGGGTGCAGTCTACGTGCAGTTGCAATCTTCCCTTCACCAACTTAGAGAGAAAATGTTCTGATTGTTATGATACTGTCTTATTTTACTATCGATCCGTATCTTTTTAAAATCTTAATTTACCATATGGCTGAGTTATAGACTGGAAAATATGGAAAATTAATTTGCTTTGAACGCCAATATCCAAATGTGAAATTTTCACATTCTTCCTGTTAAGTAATAATTCAGTCAACTATTAACTTGATTAACAATTAATCTTATTATCCAACGTTAACTACCATATTAGTAATGAAGAAGTGTTGCGGCTCCCAAAAATTCTAAAAATTTCAGAAAAGCTAATGTGCGAAGAGCTCCCATTGAATCGGCATAGCTTTAAGCTCTACTCTTCCCCGTTGTTTCAATTGCAGTTGCTGTCACATTTTAATTGTAAAAAATGCAGATAATTATAGAAAAATACAGTTGATTCAGCTGTAGTTATGGTTGCGGAGATTACTACAAGAGTAGTATTATAACCACAATTATAATTGCAGACTACAATTTAAAATCATACTCTGGCCTTATCCTTTCCTCTAGCTTGATTTTCTTTATTTTCACTAATCATGATACCTGCATCTAAGCTAGAGATGCAACATTAATTTGGATATACTTTGGTGATAGGAATTTACAAATACAAAATTTTCATATAGTTTATGTGAAGACTTGAAGTATATATATTTGAACACATTGTCAAAACGGTTGTATGGACTCATATTAAGATTAAATTTCTTCTTTTTATTGGTAATACAAAGAGGCCAAAGCCCAAAAAGAAACAAAAAAACTAAGTTGTTTCCCTTGCAGATCCTACACCCGTAGAATCCTTTTCCAGCAACACATCTGGCTCTCTCAGGGGCACATCCCACATACAAATCTCAAGCTTCTCATTCTTCAGACTAAGCCTTGCCAACATGTCTGCATAACTATTTCCCTCCCTGTCAGTGTGTTCAACTTTAACTCTCCACTCCCTCTTCCTTAATCATCCTCCTAGGTCTACTAGGTTCATGGTTTCCCACATCCTTTCCCAACATAATCCATCTAACTGCTTTGAAGTCCATCTCACAAATCACCCTTCTTACTCCCATGTTCCAAGCTAATTTTAACCCCTCCAATAACCCCCCATATTTTAGCAGCTAGAGTAGATTTTACTATAAGCCTTCTGTTGAAGCTTTTGATCCAATTTCCCTCTTTATTTCTCACCAATCCCCTATAGCCAGTAGCTCCTTCTGCCATTCTAAAAGCTCCATCAGTATTCAACTTCACTCATTCTTCATCAGGAGGACTCCAGCATATGTTAACAATTTCCTTCTGTCTGATGAACTAACTCTTCTCCTCTTCTCTTGCTTTAACAAAACCATTCACCCATCATTCAATAACTTCTTTCGGTTCCCTCGATCTTGTGTAATTTTTCACAAAAATGCTTTTGTTTCTTCACTTCCACAGCAGCCAAGTAGTTATTGCGCAAATGCAACTCTACATTTCCACTCCCAGGTTGCCTATTATCTCTAGTCAAGTTCATCTCTACCAAACTTTCCCTATATGCATTATAAAACCTGCTTCTATTCCTTGTATCAACCAGCTAATTCCAAACTAAACATGCTTTGCTGCAATCCCTTAAAACATGAAGAATTGTCTCCTCTTTGTTTTTACATTCATTACACATAGGACTATTATTTCCTCATTTTGCTCTTCTTGCATTAGGATTCAACTTACCATGTGCCACAAGCCAAACAAAGCTTCTAATTCTCTCAGTCCTTTTATTCTCCAAATTCTCCCCCAAATTCAAGAACTCCTCTATATATATATATATATAGATATATATATATATATATATCCATTTATCATCCTATAAACTCTTTTAACACTAAACCTTCCATTATTTTCCCCTAGCCAAAAAGGCTTATCCTGACCTAACTCCATCCTAGGAACTGCAGTTGATCTAAGACGATTGATCAATTTCTTCCTCCAGTCTCACATTCAGTGTCTCCCAATTCCACTCCTCATTATTGACATAATCCTTCACATTCAGCTAAGTCTCATTTCCATTGTCACTGATGGCATGATCAATGAGTCTGAGTTTAGAGTCCTTACAACAATCAATCCAAAAACAAACTCTTTCCCCATCTCCTACATCCCATAATTCAAACTGTTTTATTTTATGCATGCATTTGACTATATACTTCCATATTTTTGAATCAGTGGTCTTAACATTTGCTTCTCAGAAAAAATTCTGATCCCTGCTATATTTTCCTTTTAGCACCTCAATCCATGGGGCTTGGATCTAATTCTTGATCTTTCATCCCCATTTCATCATACAGGCCATATTCATGACTTTCATCCTTCTTATATTCAAACCTCCTTCATTCTCTGGCTTAGTAATACTCTTCCAATTCACCAAATGAACTCCTCTTTTTTCCTTCTCGTGTCCCCAAGTAAAATTCCTCTATCCTCTTTCTATTTCTTGAATAATGCTCTTCGGTAGACATACACTCATCATGGCATATGTTGGTATAGCTCCAATAGCTAAGTTAGCTAGAGTTATTCTACCAGCCAAGGACAGTTGATTGGCTTGCACCCGGTTAGTCTTTTCCTAACTTTATCCACTAGAAATTGGAATGTTTTCCTTCTTGCAGCACCATGTAGAACAGGCATTCCTAAATAACTCCCTAGGTTCTTTGTTTCTTTGAATCCTGATCTTTCAATTATTTTCTTTTTCATTTCTGATCCCACATTCTTTGAAAAGAAAATCTGAGTTTATATTAAGATTTAAGTTATACTTAGTTAATTATGTTTTCATTTCCAATATATTTTCACCATCCTTTTATTTTACTCCTAATACTCAAATGTTTATTTTAATTCCATAATTTTAAATTTAGGTCAATATAGTCCATACCAATCAAGACTCAACTTTATACTTAAAACAACGTACATCGAATGCTATTTGGAAACCAACAAAGGTTGTGTGGCTACCTTCAAATTAAAGAAAAAAAAAACGAACGAAGGTTTTATGGCAGCTTTACCAGCCGAGGCTCTAATACTAGGATATTTTCTTCTAGGCTTGATTTTGAAACTATTGGGATTATTGATTTAAATTGAGTAAAAGAAAAATAAAATAAAAGTTTCAAAAGAAATAGAATTCTTCAGTTTATTGACTTAATAAAGTGTCGCGTGTGGGTGTGTTACTTTAAGAAAAGGTATATGTGGGCTTTGGCCTTGATGAGTGCCATGCTCCCGTTTTTGTATTGAGAAGAGAGTTTGATAGAGTAGGATATGGAAGACCCAAAAAAAAAAAAAAAAGAGGAAATGAAGAGAGTTAGCACGTGAGTTTAAATGTTTATGTGCGTGCTGCTTTGGTACCAGAGAGTGACAGAGAATAAAATTGTGATCGTGTGCGTGAAGCAATAGAATGAGAATACATCGAGTGTAGTTAGTTTTGGGTTTGTGAAAATAAGAATAAAATTTAGAGCAGTAATTCATTCATTCAATTAATAAAACAAAATATTATTTTTATATTTAATTTGTATACTTTTTCTTTACACTTATCTTTTATGATAAAAAGAAAAAGTGAAAAAGTTAGAGTGTGTTTAGTTTCGAAAATGTTTTCTTATTTTCATTTTTAGTTTTTATTTTCTTAAATTTATTTTCATTTTTAGTTTTTCACATTTTAAGAAACATGTTTTGGTTTAAAAAGCTTAAACAGTTTTCAATTACACGTTCATTCATATTCTAGCAAAACTAGATACTAACTCAACTTCCCGTCAAGTACTTTCACACAGCTGCCAATTCCCATACTATGAGCCTCACTTGTTTTACAATAAACCATTGAACAAAGTACAGGGTAGAAGCAAACAGATACCCAATAGGCAATAACAGGAGATGAATTACTCATCAAATCAGAATAGCCATGTCCCAAATCAACACTTGGGTTCACCTACTTCCTCAAGATCCAGAGCGTATGGAAATAAGAGGTGGTGTCGTTTTTATACCGAGAAGCAAGAAAGGTGGCAATGGAGGATGTGGGGAAGGAGAGTGGAAGAATGGTTAGATGATGTTGACGAAGCGGAGAGAAAGAATTGGGAGACTAGAGGCAGAAGAAATAGTCGGCAAGAGAGACGAGGAAGAGAAAAGACGAGTATGACGCAGATTGAGAGAACAAGAGAGGTTTGGGGTAGATAGAGTGTAGGCAAGCCAGCCATGGAAGCATTTGAGAACAAAGGATGATGTTGGAGTGACTAACCAGAGATGATAGCTCTGTTTTTGACTTGTTCTTGTAATTTCAAAATTGCCACCGTGTTTTCAGCGAAAATGAAAACAGAAAATGGCTAAAGCAAACAGACCCTTGGATTTCCTTTGCCTTCCTCTTTTTACTATTTTTTTTTCTTATAAAAGATAGGTGTAAGGGAGAAATATATAAAAAAAATGTACTTGAATAACATTACTGTCAATAAAATTTCGGATCTGCACTAACTTTTTGTGTGCTAAACCAACCTTGAAAATATGTGTGTGGTTTTTTTTTTTTACCAAAGTATTAAAAAAGACATTACTGTGTTTAAGGCCACCAATATTGAGAAATCAATAGCCTTGAAACCATTAGAATTGTGTACAAAATACATCTCCATTACTGAATTTCCTTTACAACCCAGCTGGGTCATTTGAGTCATCTCCATCAGCAATGCCAATAAGAAACACATAGTTAAATCCATGAATGATGGCAACACCCACTAATTTTGGATTTCTAGTCTTGTATCCTCCGTCGAAGTTTCAAGTCGCACTCACCCTCGTTGCTCAAGGACCCACCCCAAAGCAAGCCCATCTTGGTCGTTACCTTGTTCTGTTCTTGCCTTTTGAATTAAAGATGGACGCATTTGTAATAAGATGACGCTTGATTGGGTTGTCAAGTTTTGAAGATTGGGAAAAAAAAAATGAATTTGATAAACCACAAGAAACCAGGAACAGCACAGAGGGAAGCCAGGCGATGCAAAAGCATGAATTTCTTGAATGGAAGATACTGGTCTTTGTAGATATCTCATCCATTTAAGTTCCTTTCTATTCATCGAGTGGAATGGAAAAAAAAAATAGGAATCAAGAAGTGTTTAAGTGGTGAGAATTTCAACAAAGTTGGAAATTTTGATGAGAAATGAGTTTAAAACAAAGTTTCAAGCACAAGGCCAGTTCAACCAAATAATTTAAGTCCGTGTCGGAAAATAAAGAGGACAGGGATAGAAAATAGTGTTAATCAGATTTTATAGTGATTCAGTCATAACTTACGGTCAACAATTTCCAAGTGAAGTTTGAGAATGTTTCCCACTAAACTTGTTTCATGTACACACCAAACTCTCATTAGCTTGAAATACACACCGATAATGCTTCCAAACCTTTCCAAACACTCCCAAATGAATAAAGGATATTGCCATGGACACCCCTCTAAACCCATATTCCACAAATTTAAACATACTCAACCAAAATTATTGGGTTCAAATTCTCCAAACATAGGTTAGGCATATTAAGTTTAATCGATTAAAGCTCCCAAACAAATACACTTGAGCACAAAGAGTAATTCAACCACTAGCTCATTCAACCTCCAAGTGTAACATTTTTCCCGAACCTTTCAAATAACAAGGTCAAGCAATATTCAGGCATACTAATAACTTAAGTGATCCTAGCACATTTTGAATGAAATACTAAGTTTAATATTTAAGTTACATCGTATATTGTCATCATCAAAATAAGGGATGAGATCCTTCAAACCCAACATAGACATATATATATATATATATATATATATTGGAGTGTTTCAAGGGATGAAAAGGAAGTTATCCAATTAGTAAGTTCAAGGGTAACATGAAGGATGACAGTCAAACAAGGAAAAATAAAATAAAAGAGGCAAAAATTAAGAGTAAATGGTCTCTAAGGAACTTGGTGCCATTTTGAGACTTAGAGATGCACTTTCACCTATTTTATATTGCCATGCACATCAGGCATACCACATCAGTTACTGTCAAATATGTGAACAACTAATGGCAAGCCTCAAACCATAAGGACCATGTTGGAAGAAATTTTATTAATGGAGTAAAATGAAATTTTTTTTAAAATGAGAACCAAACTAATTAAAAAGTCGGTAAAATATAAGCACTAAAAAACATATTTAAGTTTTCAAGTTAAGGCTTCAAATGAAGCTATTTAACATTACGCTGTTGATAAAAAAAAAAAAAAAAGAAATCAAAGTTCAATACCACACTGACCATCTTGCTGCCCTCTCTGTCACCTCAATAAAACAATACTCCACTTCGTATATGCCATCAAATTTATCATCCATAATCTGAAAAAAGTCATGGCCAAGGCCCAACATCCTTATCAAAGATTCCTGGTCCGTAAGTTGACATGAAGATGTCAACAAGTAATGGAAACTGTAACCCAATGTACAAAGTAACTGGAGCACATGCTAGTAGAGTCACAGGAATGACAATCCATAATTTGTCATGAAGAATAAGGAAAAGTGCTGCACAAAAGGCTATCATCATGGTTGCTATAGAGATAAACAAAGTCGAAAGCCCAATGATTAGCTTTGTAGGTAATGATTTGAGAAAATCATCCACTGCATAACGGGAAGTGAGAAGTCCCAGAAACATTAATACTGAAGTTGAGGAAAAGAAAAGTGATACTGCATCTGATATTATAAACAGCATAAATAATTTTTTTTGTAAGAACATTGGGTAACCTGTGTTTTGGTCATTTCCACCTGGAACTGTGAAAGCAGTAGCAAACGTGATGGTAGCTACAAGTGTTGCTACAATGGTACAAGATTCAGCTGTTTCTTTCGTCCATCTCTCACCCTCTTTTACTAAAGCCATATGTTTCTCTGTGAACAAATCTCTGGGTGTCATATTATCATTGTTAGAAGGTTCCTTCTTCATTGATGGCATAATACTCTCTACTTCCTGCACATATAGAAGTCAATAACACACTCAAAAATAGCTCTAACATATGAATGATTGGCCAAAATAGGCTAGGCCGTAACCTCCAAATTAAGCTAATTGACCTACTTCTTCCTTTCTTTTTTTAGTTGTTTAGACTAATCTATTTCTAAACTAATGAGAAGTTGCGATCTTGATCTTGTTTTCTATTTCCGTAAGAATCAAGACATACATTTAAAGGTAAAAATAATAATTGAAAAGGACTATTTTACAATAAGGTTAATGTTAAAGATAATATACCTTAAACCATTGTAATTCTCTTTGCATCTGTAAAACTGCCCCAGAGATATGATTAAGATATGTGGATGGAGCCAGCAATCCTGCCATATGTAGTAGATAATTGCCATCGTTGTCTCTGTAGCTTCCAATTACATTCTTCAAAACAAGCCCATGCATAAGACTAAAAGCTTTGGCTTGACGAAATTCAACGGCAAAGAAAAAGATATGTCTTCCTTTATTATCTCGGGTCCACAAAATGGGTAAGTGGACCTTTATTGCTTCAACAATGAATTCAGCATTCCCGTGTTTTGCAGCAAGAATTATCGATGAGAGTACTCCTTTTTCATTGATTTCTTTGTCATTTAAAGTAGAGATCACATTACATGCCGCACGTAGAAGTTCAAGAGATTGCTTATGGGCTAACTTTACTTCGTAAATATTCTTCATTCCTATTGTTGACAAATAAAGCATCAATCCAATTAGATGAAAATATTCCTGTGTATAACTAAAACAATCTATCAATCTCATTAGAGTTTTGATTCTTGTAATATATGACACTTCAGTTAATAAAAATATGTTCAGTCATGTATCCAAAAAAACATTGTTGAAATTGTTCAATATTCTTTTTGTGCATTTAAATTGTTCACTAAGATAGTCATAATTCAAAGGTCATTAAACTTCTATTCTTGCAATGATATATATTAAAGCATGTTTCATGGTAGCTAGAACTCATTTGGGTTCTTGTTGAGCTAATATGAAGTTTGAAATAAGAGTAAGATAGTTAGCTTTAATTAGAAATAGAAGAAAGTTAATACGTTAGGATTGGGCTAGTACCTAAATATTTGAATAGTTTGTAAGAAGTCATAGATTAAAATATCTGTGTCATAATTGTACTAAAGAAAAGAAATAGAAGAAAGTCCAAATTTTAAAATTTAATTAGATGTTGAAAATTTTATTATAAATTAGTTTGCTTCAAGGAAAACATATATAGACAATATTCCCAACCTCTCACTAAAATGATATGATATTTAGCATGAGATCTTGTTCTCCTTAAGTGGATATATGTTCTCGATAAGTATAAGATTATCGGAAAAGAAATTAAGAAAATATATAAATTAAAAAACATGTCCTTAGAGACCGTACAGAGTACCATACCTAACAAATTCAGAGTATTTGAGACCAATTGGTGCAATAGGCCTGTAGTAGCATCAAACAAAATAAGCAAAAACATATTTAAAAAAAAGACAAAAGTAGCAAAAAAAACTATGATCAAACGAAAAAGGAAACGAGATTGCTATGGAAAACAACTCTGATTGAATTTTGGAGCGACCAAAAGCCTTTGGCAAGCATTTAAGAGTCTTTCGCTACATGTGCTACTTCTATGATCCAGTTGATATATTGGATAAGCAAGATCGAGGACAATATAGAAAATGACATCTGCCTCCATAATAGCATACAGTAAAAAGGCTTTCGAGTATACAATTACGTTTGGTAAGAGGGAAAGGAATGTAATTGAATAGGAATAGAAGATTTTTTTATATTTTGACTTCGGAGATTTTATATATTCCTTTCTATTCTATCCCTTTTCTTTTCAATTACTAGACGTGCGCTCAATGAATCACAAAGCTAGTTGTTGGTTGAGATGTAGAGATTGATGAGATAGCTGCAAGAAACTGGGAAAAGAAAAAGTCAGAAAAAGGAAGCATCATAGTTCCTCAATTGCAGTCTCTACAACTAAGACAACAAGAACGAGAGGCTTCAGACTCAACGACTAAATCTCCACCTACATCTTCTTCGCAATCATCTATAAGTAATGTTTATCCTCCAAGAAGAACGAGACCACTACAAATGATTCATAAATCAAGAAATCTCATGATGATGAAGCCAAAAGAGTTTTAAAGTAGTTGCAAAGGAAGAAATTTGGCTGAAAGTAACGGAAGAAGAAATGAAGATGATATAGAAAAATGACATGTTGAAATTGTGCAAATAACCTAAAATCAAGGCTTATGCCAAAGAGCCGGTATGGTAAACTACTAGGAATAGAATATTCTGAAACATAGCCTTTTAGATAGGTTAGCTACTCAGTGAGTCTAAATGACTCACTCCAATTCTTTGTGAATATTTATAAATTTACAGGAAGCGGATATTAGGGTAGCGCATATGAAGAATTTTATTTTAGAAAATACTTGATTTCTTTTATGAAGATTGTAATTTGTATAATTTTCGTTTCCTTACGATCATGAAAGGAAATTGTGCATTTAAGTGTTTTAGTTATATTTTAAGTTTAAAGTAAATAGGCTCTTAAGAGGCTTCGAGATTAAAGAGCTAGTCTCTAATCTTGGCCGGTCACAGGCTCCTAGATTGGGCTTTGACAAAAGCACTATCAAGAAAAAGATTCGTACTACTTCGTGAAATGCTTTTTGAGACACACAAATGTGAATCAAGGAGGAATGTTGAAAGTGCTGCACATCCAGAACAGTACTAAAATAACCTATTATCCCATGTAGAGCTAAACTATCCAGCTAATGTCATCCAAATTAGTTAAAATACCCATCAAGCTTATTACGACAAACTTACATGCTTGAAAAAGCGTATTTGACTCAAGTTATATGGGCATCTTTTATATGTTTTTCAGGTCAAAATTAAAGATTGGTGAAGAAAAGACGTGGACTTTTGAGTCTAAGAATGTAATTCTTCTTTTGAACATACTCTTTTGCACAATCTCAATCGTTTCTTCTCAGACTGCTCTTCAAGTCTCTTTTAGACAGCTAACAAGTTAATCGAGAATCTTCTCTGGCTTTGAAGATTTACCATTTCATCTTATTTGGCTAAGTATCTATGTGTGCCTCTTCTTCATAAGCATACTACTAAAACTACTTACAGCTTGGCGCTTGATAAGATTGATTGCTAGGGTGAGTAATTAGATAGATTCTATGCTCACCCAACTAGGGCTTATTGTTCTCTCATCTCTCATATTTGAAGTTAGGGGGCGATTTTCTGTGTATATGTGATCTTCACTTCTTTTTTTTTTCATATAAGAGGAACAGAAAGAAGAAAAAGGAGTAGCTACAAAGAAGCTCTATAAGCGAAGGAGTGCCATAGTTAAACTCACCAGAACTTGTACTCCTCATATAATCATGGTTTCCTGTATTTGTTTCAGGAATGTTAACGGTTGTCTCATTAATCGCAGATGAAGGTTCCTGATGGACGTGGACCCCTTCAGCAAAAGTGTGAAGTTATATGAATAGTCCAATAAAATTGCCTTACATATAAACAAACATATATCTCCCAATTAAATTTCAGAATCAAGTACCCTGTTCATCATTCAATATCAATTGCCTAACTCAAAACAAAGCGGAAAGCAGCAATTTTAAATCTTTAATGTGCCAAAACCCGTTTGAAATATTATCTTGAATATTCCAATCCTGTTCCATGCATTTAAACTGGATACCCTGTTCAAAATCTGATTATGAATTGTTAAAAATAAAAATAATTAAAAATAATTTGTGAAAGGAAAATTAAAAATAACACGGTAAACTCTTCTTCATTTATATTAGATATACTTAATATTGTAGATAAAGTAATATTGAAGATTTTGAGAATATATGTGATACCTTAAGATAAAATTACATGACGTTTGATACGCAGGAATGATGATTTTATTTCATATCCATTCTATGAAATGGGGTATTTCTATGTTTATTTAAAAAAAATCATGGAATAGTAATTTCAGTCTATACTCCATTCCATAAAACTAAGAATGGAGTATGGAATTCATTCCCTCTTAAAGAGATAGGATTGAGATTTCATACTCTATAAAATGGCAATAATATTATTTATTCTAAATATACCCTTAAAAATTTTATAAAACTACACTTATTGTCCTCTTATATTTTTTTTGTAATAAAATATTGTCCTACTTATATTTTAATTTATAGTGTAATTTTTTTATAGTCAAGTTTTCTGAATTTAATTACTTACTAACCTTGACGATATTTTAGTTTATCATATAATTTTTAGTCTTGACATAGATTGTCTTTAATTTAAAATTTTTTTTGTATATAAAAATAAATGTGAAGTATTTACTTGACGTGATAACATTATTTTTTTAAAATATGAAAACATTTATTATAACCAAATTATTAAAAAAAATTAAGATTAAACATTATTATTCATGTTTAAAATTTTTTTTTCTTATAAGAGATATTTATGTCATTTAAATCAACTTTAATTTCATTCCACAGTAATTTTATGTACTAAATAGTGGAGTAGTTTAGAAAAACATTACATTTCAAAAGCTACAAAACTGTTAATTAGGAATGACCATTCCATTCAATTTCTATTACATTTCAATTCCATAAAATCATCATTCTATATACCGAATATTACATTAACACTTTCATTTCTCAGCTACTACAAAATTCTCTAATGAAAAAAATATATATTGAAGTGGTACTTACATTTATATACCCATCGTTGCCAAAATGAGAACTGAATTCCACTTAGAAATGCCGAAGGCGTAGTTGCCAAAGCATCCAAAAAAGTTTGCCCTCGTGGACCTTGTGGTGTCACTGCTAACCTTGGACAACGCTTAAGCAAATCCAGTGCTATATCTATCATGGATCATTATATAAAAAGATAAATTTTATCTAAAGATTCTTTTATAGATATAAAAAAAATAAAAATAATAGATTTATTAAATTATACATAAATTTATATTAAAAATATATTAAAATAGTTATATTCAAATTAAATATAAATTTAACGTTGTAATAAATTTGATTGTTTTTCAACTTTTATGCGTACTCCTTAAGTCTAAAAAGGTACATCTAAAATATCTATGGCTATTAAGTATGGTTGCTTGCAAATCAATTTACCAACTCTTACCTAACATATTGTAGTAATAGCACTGGCTCAGAAGTGTAGCACCATGATTCCCGTCTTCAGATAGGAGTACTTTAAATGGAGTGACGGAGTAAAGATAGCGAGCCAGTTCAATGTTGCCATAGTCAAGAGCCAGTGTTACTGGAATCCATCCAGATGCATCAGAGAGGGTGACCAACTTCCTTGTTCTTTTCATGTATGCATTTGGCTACCAATATGTTAACGCTATTGTAAGTAGCGTGGTGCAGAGCTGTGCATTGAGAAATAGTTGCCAGTTTTAAGATCATCTTTTGACATTAATTGCACTAACTCCTCTGTAATGTGCAAATGCCCGAACATAGCTGCAATGTGAAGAGCTGTCTCGCCTGTAGACGTGATCCCTTCCCTCACTGCATTGGGGTGGTTGGTAATGAATTGTTTTGCAACATCCAAGTCCCCAGTGCGCACAGCTTTGAATAATGGTTGATATTGCTGATGATCCGTTTTCAACTGTTTGTTTTTTGCATGAAAGTCTGTCAAACTTGGGAAAACTAATCCAAGGGGGCAAAAGTTGTTTGTTCCTATATAATTTTGATGTACACTAGTTATGAATCCAGGCATTAATACGCGGACATCTCAAAGCTCTAAGACACATTTGGTATGATGAAAGGAATATAATGTGAATAGAAAATGAGAGTTGGAATGTGAATGAAATATATGAAAAGGAATACTCATTTCCTTAAATGGAGAGAATAAGGATTCTTAAAAGAATGAGTTCTATTTCTTATTTTTCAACCAAACATGGAAATGAGAATATCCATTCCCATTCTCATTTCATTCTGTTGCTTTCTATCATTCAAACATTCACTAAAGGCCTTAGACAATAAGTGAGTAGATGCTTGGAGATTGTCACCCCAAAGAAAATGTTGTTTCTAAAGGCCTTAGACAACGCTAGCTTTTCCAGCATTGTCATAATCAAGTCTGGTCATAGACAAATTTGTTGGAATGAGATATACCAATAATTTGTCACTCCTCTTGTTTCCCGGGGAGATCAACATGCAGAAAAACAGATAAGCTTATGATGAGACCAGGAAAAAACAAAGAAAGAAAAGATGAAAACCTGGATTATGTGATGTGCTTCCTTGTGCAGTGTCTGATCGGATGAAAGTGATTGTGGTTTGTCCATGACGAAACCAAAATTAGTCTGGTCCAATGGCCAACCTAGCAATAATACCTGCACTAAATAAATAGAAACATTAGAAAGAATAATCTTACAAAAGATGCGTTTCTATAAGTGAGCTTCTCATTTCTATATTGCAATTTGGGTTTATTATTTCCTATATTTCACTAATTTAAATTTAAATTTAATATTTCAAAATTTCAAAGTCCTAAATGCAATAAATTGATACTTTAGAAACTATATGTGTGCTGACTTGATTGGTTCATCGTTAAACGCATGAGTTGTTAGCCATCAGCTTCATCTAATACATTTATAAAAAAATTATTACAAAAGACTAATTAAGAAACAACTTTAAAATATTGCACCATTCTATACCCAAAAAAACACGGCACCACTTGAACATAAAACCTTTACGGTTTTACGGCTTTACCCCATCACCCGAGTTAATTTGAAAGTATATCTTAAAGAAAGATAATCACATTTTGCAATTTTGTTTGAAATATTGGCCGATAAACAAAAATTATGATTCATAAAACAATTGTTATCAAGACAATTTAATATATTGAAGAAATTTTACCTAAACTGAAAAGAAGTTTTTTTTTCCCTAAGGGTAATGGTATTTTCTAGACAGCTTTTACGTGAACTAAAACGAACCATAGACAATTTTAAGGGCACATCTCTAGATTATGTTTGTTACAATATATAGTTTTTGGGTAGATTTTATGAAAGGAAATAAATGTAACAAACTCTTTTGTATCTCAGTGTAGGGACTCAAACGCTAACCACGATGGATAATAACATATCATAACTGTCAACAAATTGTACCACGCAACAATAAAAAACTAAAATGTAGTTGAAACAAAATAAATGAGCTCAAGACCTCAAAAGCATGTTTACCCAGTGCACAAGTGGAGTCAGAGACTGGAGAGACAATGCTTATGTACCGGGCGTGTCTGCTGTAGCTGATGCTTACGTATCAGTTGTGTGTGGTTGCTCTTCACTTTAGTATTATGAGTGAGACATTAATTGGCTTGTTAGGCTTATATATAACCAGAGAGAATAATATGATTCTGCATTTTCTAAGCAGAAGCAGACTTTACTCAAGGAATCTCAGCCTTTTCTTAGTTGAAGAAAGCTTAATTTACTTGCCAGATGCGTCAAAGAATTGTCTCCTTTTCTTTTCTTACCTTCTACTTTTGTTTCCCTTCCATGTTCTCTTCTAACTTTTATTTCTTACCTCCTCCCATATATGTACCAAATAAATCTCACCTAACGATGATTCTCATATTGCCTCAATCTTCTTGGTTACAATTTTTATATCACTTGCACTCCGTTTGGAACTCTTAAAATTTGTAGTTGATTTGATTTGATTTAAGTTGAGTTTATTTAATTTGATTTAGAAATAAATTTTCATTCTTGAAAATCATTATAAAATTAAATCAAATTCTTATTTTATAATCTTTCAAATAAAAAATTCCATTTACAAATCAAATTAATTCTCTAAATTTATGGTTATAAACATACTCTTGGTGAAACATTAAATCTCTAGCAAAAAAGTCTACTTGTAAGGCAAATGATTTAAAAGTTGTTGAGAGGCATATGAATCTAAATGGAACGCAAATAAAAAGAAATAAAAACATGATAAAGAAGACATTATTTAATGTGGCTTAGTCCCACTAACCTACGTCAATTATCACTTAAATGGATAAAAATTCTTATGACCCTTGAAATGGATAATATTTTTCACTAATAAAATTGAATTTGGATAATCTTCTTTCACTTGAGAACAAGAGAAAGTCCTGTTAGGAAAGCAATAGAAACAATTTCCTAGATATAAACCTTCACCTGGTGTTGCATCTTTATCATCTTGAAAAACACTGCCAAGGTATTGTTCTGCCCAATGGTCCTATATGCAACTTTATTCTAGACACGGAAACAGAATAATATAAGCATCTTGCGTACAATGTACTCAACATTTCTTTCATACTAACTGTGGCCAATCTATTGTTCACTCGGATTCTTTTTAAACACAAAAACTATTTGAGAGAAAAGAGGAAAGCAACTTGGAGAAGGGTAAGATATCCTCCCAACATATATTAAAAATGGCCACTCCCTTGAAATAACCATAAGCCGATTACCAAATAGAAGCCATAAACATAGTCTTGTCCCACCAAAAAAGTTTAAAGGCAAAGAGACATAGTCTTCTATATACCATAAAAAGTTTGAAGGCGAAGAGACACCCTTAAAGATGCGAGCATCTACTACAACTAGACACAACAAAGAACTAAATAAATTTGCACTGCCATAGACGTTTTGCCTCCACCTATCATGATTGGTTATGGGGTCGCACTTTGTCTCTCTTTTTCTTGCAACAAGATCCTCTTATGTTCTTCATAAATAGGAGATAATCCAAATCCAATAAAATTATACCAACTTCTTTATGCAACTATTTTTTGGAGTGATATTATACTTCAATACACGAAGGCTTATTTATATGAGAAATCTCTCTAAGAATCTCTAAATTTTAGGACATGGGACTGGGATTAGGGTCAATTAGATAACAAAAAAAAAAAGTCATATAGAGAAACATAATGTGCAAATATTATATATAAGTCTTCCCTAATAATATTATTATGTCCAATAGGATCAACAATTTCCATATAATGTAAAGATAAAACAATTTCCCACATACTGACGCCAAGAATGTGACAAATTAACACACTCTTGATACAAATATAAATCTCTCTTTGATATGTTTCTCTCTTGGGCACCATCGCATAATCTTTTGATTTGGGATGTGGCTTGAAGTGGAAAACTATTGTAATTGCTCCATAATCACGAGAAGAATTGGTGATCGGTCTTTTGGTTCATGTCACATAAGGGTAGCTGTCCCTGCTACAGACCAAATACAGAGCACAAAAGGGTTTTATAGGAAGACAAATATATTCATTCAGATTTTCATAAAGATCAAACAAAGAATGCTCATTTCAATATATACTAAAATGAAAAAGCAAAAGAAAATAACCTCCTAACATACCAATTAACAAATAAATATTATTTATAACCAAATGGATAATATTTAAAGAAGTTTAAGTTAAAAGATAAGAGTACCTTCTCTTTGCATTTGTGAAACTATCCAGAGATATGATCAAGTTGTGTGGATGAAGCTAGCATTCCTGACGTATGTAGCATCTAATTGCCAAAGCTATCTCTGAAGTTAATTTGTAATTACGTCAATCAATACATGCCCATGTACAAGACTACAAGCTTTAGCTGGATGAAATTGAACAACAAAGAAGATATGTTTCCGTTCTGAATTTTGCGTCCATAAAAGGGTAAATAGACCGGTATCGCTTCAACAATGAACGTATGAATACCTTGTTCAGTTGTTGCAACTACTGATGAAATTGATTCTTTCTTTTTTTAGTAATGATATTTACATACACTATGTACATTCACATATTTCTCACATACTCTTTTGTAAATCTCCAAAATAACAATATAATTCTGTCATAAATCAATTATTATAAATACATAAGTTGTTAGATGAAAGTATATAAATTAATTTTTTATTTCTAATACACCTGATTAATTATTTTAAAATTTTAAATTATTAAATAAAAGTATATAAATTATTTAATATCGTCACTGTCACGAGAAATAATAATGGCCATTAATGTGCTTGTTATGCTTATTTATAATAAGAGAATATAATTATGACTTTTCTTAGGAAACACAGACTTTACTCATGAAATTCTTGTCAGAAGCATTAATGAATCTCTGCCTTTTCTGAGCACAAGCAGGCTTTCCTTGCCTAAGTCATTCAAGAATCGTCAACTTTTCTTTTCTACCTCCAATTATTTTTTTTTTCTTTTTTAATCTTTATTTGTTACGTCCTCTCATATATATGTACCAAATAAATCAACTTGTCATAATTCTCGTACTCATCTTTCTCCTTGGATTTTGGATTTTTGTATTGGGATTAAATTTTATAAATTAATTTTTAATAAGTTTGATTCTAATTAAAAAAAAGTAGGTTTTACTTTAATAATTTATGTTTAAAAATATTTATTATCAAAATTATGAATATATAATTATCAAAAAAGAATATAAATATTATATTACTTTATCTATATTACTTCGTATTGTATTTTATTATTTTTTAAGTATACTCATTAATGTTGTTATAACATTTTGTTTAACTTTTGTTGCTATTATTAAATTTTAAAAAATATGCATCATATTTTAGCTTTTCAAATATAATGGCCCCATTAACAAATATATAATTTAAATGAAAATAATTATTTAACGATGGAATTACAACTCTATGTTATAAATGCATATAGCGAATTTGCTAAGTTTAATATACATATGCTGCATGTTATGAACTTAAACGCTCCCCGTTGGTAATTTTTTAAAAAGAAAAAAAAAAACAAGAAATGACATTTCTTTAGACTTTAACTACAGTACATAACGCTTGCACGATCCATGTATTACCCGGTTCTTCTTTTTTTGTTTTTGGGGGGGGGGGGGGTCAGCACGTATTCCCGTTCTTGTATCAACCAATAGAAGTGGTAAACAAGTGGTCCTGCCCCTTTTGATATTCTATTAAAGGCCCATGGCCCATGAAATGTTGGGTTGACTTATATATCCAGCTCTAATAACACCCAAGATCTATATCCATCATAACCTCCAATGTCACAACCTCAGCTATACGTGATTGGTCAAAATTAGATATTTGCTCTCTTATTCTGAAATTTTACTCTGTAACCTTTATCATGTCAAGACACGCAATTTATCAATAAAATTTTATCTTAGAACATTCTATTATAAGAACTTAATTATAGTACAAAATCATCTTGAGGTTGATATTTTTTATTATCTAATCACACATGATAATTAACTTCCCTTACATATACATGATTACATGAACTAAAGTTACATTAATACACACTTAATACAAATTTCACCATCATTCAAAAATCAAATCTTTGCTATACACTGTTACGACGTGCACGACATGGAGTGGCAAAATTCCTTTTGAAAAGGAAATTAAAAAATGTATGGGATGATGATATATAATTGTGTGAATGCATATGGATGTAAGATCCAGATAGAGTTGCCACTAATCATTTCTTCCATTTAAAGATGACAAGATATAATCGGACACCAAATGTAGTCTACACTCTAGAGTTTAGGTTCGATAGTTGATTATAGGTAACGAAGGTATTAACTCTTTATATTTGAGTACAGCTGCATATTTAATGTAAAATTAGTTTCTAAATGAATTAAACTGGTACTTAAATAGTCAAAACATTATTTTTGGTTTTTATTTTTAAAATGTCTCATTCAGTTGTGTATATTACAAAGAGATTATAAATGGCTAAGTTAAGGAACGGGTGGCTTAATGGCTATTATCTAAACTCACAACAAGTTGCATATATAATAGTGGTGAGTTTTCAGAAAATATTTTTTAATGAAAATGGATGATTTTTTAAAATGAATTTCACGGAAGATGTTTTATTTTAGAATGAATTATGAAATAGAATTTTCAGTTCACCACTATCATAGAGTTAGAGTTATGTGATTTCGTTCGCATTTATTTGTTTTTAATATTTTATTTATGGAAATATTTTATTTTTTTAATTGCAGAATTAGACCACACCATTTTTGACAAAAATCTAATGATAATTACATCAAGAGTATTGAAAAGAATTTAGTTGATCATCATTATAATCCTTTCCTAATTTTTCTGTCGTCCACAGGTTTAGGGTTCTGTTTATCATGTAAAATACGCAAGTTAATGCAAAATGAGGTGTATGTGTAAACAGATGACAAAAACAATTAAAATCAATTCTCAAAATGGCAAGTTAGATGTACAAAAAAAGATTCTTCATTGAAGATTATCAAAAGCCCTGCCAGCATTTTTAACCACTCACCTCTGAAAAGTCAAAAGCCATGAAGCACCAGTATGGCTCTCAAGCCGTTATACTAGTGTTTGGTATTGAAACGTGTGTCAAACGGCAGAATACGCCTGGGTTTCAAAGCATCCAAATTTTTCAAAGAAATGGGCAAACAACTAAACAAGTAAATGGGCAAACAAAAAGCAGAGAAGAACACAACAGCACCTAAACTTCACGTCAGCTCCAATCGTTGGTGAATTGCTTCATTGTCTGTTGCTGCGCTGTCGGTAACGTTGTTGTCTTCCACCGACTGGGCACGAAGCAGAAGAGTCTCTGCCCCTCGGCCCTCCACCAGCGTTTTGGTTGAGAAGGCCCGACAAGAAGGTCTAGGACTTGGAGTTTTGGTTGGGACATGTGTTTCGGCTAGTGACCACTATCCTGACCTTCTATTTTAAATAATTTGTAATTTGCTTTTTGTTATTTGGTTAAAATCATTGGATCAGTCCTGGCCCATTTGTTGATTGCACCAATCTTGAGAATGTTTGTGATATTTTTATTTTCTGAAATGATATATATATATATATATATATATATATATATATATATATATATATATATATATATATATATATATATATATATTATATGTCGTATATATCCTATCACCTATATCCATGCATCATAGGTGATGCGAATCTCGCCAAGAATAACGAGATCCGTCAACAACTAAGGTACTACGACCGTCTACAATCAGATTTTTGGATGGAAAACCTCGATCCGTTACCTATGTAGAGGTAAGAACCTTGGTATGTTGAAGACGCCACAAACGGTAGTGAAAATTCCGTTTGATAAGTCGAATTGTGAATACCATGGAATGATTTTGATAAGTTCAAAAAGTTCTTCAAAGAACCAAAGAGAAATTCTCAATTTTTGTGAATAATTCTGTGTTCTTTCTTTCATTCATGTACGCCTTTAAATAGGCTGATATAATAAAGGAAAGTATATGATTAAATCAATCAGCCCTAACAAATAAAAGAAAGTATCTGATTAAATTAATCAGCCCTAACAAATAAAGAAAACTATATGATTAAATCTATCAACTCTAACAAATAAAAGGAAAGTATATAAAAAGATACTTGGCAATGAACCAAGCTCAAAATGCTTCCAAACTCAGCCCCCAAATCATGCAGATTTGCTGCTGCAATTAGTCCCCAAATCATGCAGATTTGCTGCTGCAATTAGGTTGGGTTTGGATCGAAATCTTCTAGAATTTGAATCATATTGATGCTTCTTTGTTGAAAACGTGGGCTATGCTCAATGGGCCGTAAATTTGATTCAAACCAGATTTCTTGAATCAGCCAGTTGAGCGCTTCCTTGAATTTCTTTGCACGAGCTCTCGTACTGGACCAACTGGGACTTGGACCGGATCCTTTAACGTCGTAACTTCATTTGCATCATTCCCCTCCTCTTGAAAAGGATTTGTCCTCAAATCATCACCTACATCAGAAGGAGTCAAGTCAGTAACATTAAAAGTAGCACTGACATTGTACTCACACGGTAAATTCAGCTTGTAGGCATTGTCATTGATACGCTCGACGACTTGAAAAGGACCATCTCCTCTCAGAAGTAGTTTGGAACACCTTTGAATAGGAAATCTTTCTTTCCGCATGTGCAGCCAAACCCAATCTCCAAGTTCTAAAATCAACTTATGGCGTCCCTTGTTGGCTTGTTTTGCATATTGCTCAGTTCTCAGCTCGACATTAAGTCTTACCTTCTCGTAGATCTGTTTAACAAATGTAGCTTTCTTTTCGCCATCTAAATTCATACACTCAGACAAAGGTAAAGGAGATAAATCCAATAAAGTCAAGGGATTAAATCCATACACAATTTCAAAGGATGAAAATTTAGTAGCAGAATAAACAATACGATTATAAGCAAACTCGACATGTGGTAAACACTCTTCCCATGTTTTGATATTTTTTCTAATGATAGCCCTCAACAAAGTTGACTAAGTCCTATTTACTACTTCAGTTTAACCATCAGTTGGTGGGTGACACGTAGTAGAAAAACAAGAGCTTAGTTCCTAACTTGCACCACAAAGTCTTCTAAAAGTAACTCAAGAACTTAGCATCTCTATCCGAAACAATTGTCCTAGGCATACCATGTAATCTCACAATCTCCTTAAAAGAACAAATCAGCAATATGTGAAGCATCATCCGTTTTATGACATAGAATAAAATGTGTCATCTTAGAAAATCCATCCATAACTACAAATATTGAATCTCTTCCCTGTTTAGACCTAGGCAAACCTAACACAAAATCTATTTAAATATCAATCCAAGGTTCGCTAGGAATTGGCAAAGGAGTATACAAACCGTTGGGCTACACCCTGGACTTAACTTGCTTACATGTGAACATCTCTACCACAAATCCTCTCGACATCTCGTTTCATGTGTGGCCAATAGAAGTGTTCCTGCAAAACAGCTAAAGTCTTGGCAACTCCAAAATGTCTCATTAATCCTCCATTATGGCATTCCCTTACCAATAAGTCTCTTAATGAACAATTAGGTACACATAACTTATTTTCTCGAAACAAGAAATTTTCATGCCCAAAGAACTTTCCTATGCCCTTTTCCTCACATTTCCTATACTCCTCACAAAATCTTGGTCGAAAGGGTACAATTCTTTAATGTGTTCAAAACCAAGTAATTTTACATCAAGAGTAGAAATTAACACGTACCTTCGAGAAAGTGCATCAGCTACCACAATCTCCTTACCCTGTTTATATTGGATGACATATGGGAACGTCTCAATGAACTCTACCCATTGGACATGTCTCCTACTCAACTTGTATTGGCTCTTTAGATGCTTCAAGGACTCATAATCAGTGTGAATCACAGACTCCTTAGGCCAAAGGTAGTGCTGTCAAGTCTCTAAAGTTTGAATCAATGCATATAATTCTTTGTCATAAGTGGGATAGTTTAGGGCTACCCCACTCAATTTCTCGCTAAAGTACGTAACTGGCCTTCCCTCTTGCATCAAAATGCCTCCAATGCCTGTACCTGAAGCATCACACTCAATTTCGAATGTTTTAACAAAGTTAGGTAAAATAAGTAAAGGCACATTAATTAATTTTTCCTTGATAAGTTTGAATGCCTTCTCTTATTCCCGTCCCCAATTGAATGGAATATTCTTCTTGATGATTTCGGTTAAGGGCATCGCAATGCTACTGAAGTCCCGAATAAAGCGTCGGTAAAAACTCGCCAAGCCATGAAAACTTCTTGCCTGACTTACGGAAGTGGGCGTTGGCCACTCTCAGATCGCACGAATCTTTTCTTCATCCACCTGTATTCCTTGTGCACCCACAACAAAACCAAGAGACAAAGGCTTATCGGTGCAAAAGGTGCACTTCTTAAGGTTAACAAATAACTTTTCCTTTATTAACACATCCCTTATTAATCAAATGACTGTAAATCTTAGATGTATTCACAGCTTGGGAGTAAAGAAAGTAGCAGTTGGGTTATTACAGCCTTTGGGATGTTTGCCTATTCTATCGATGGCATTTTTCTATGAGATTTGCATTGATGCTATAAACTTGGTCTCCATAAATCACAACAACAAGCTGCTCCAATCAGTGCAAAATCTGAAACAGGAAGTGGGAGAATCTGTTTTTGTGACACTAGGCCTCTACAACTGTTTCCTCTCCACAATTGCCACAATGCGAAAAAGTCGTGCTGGTAAGTTCTCTTTGTGTTTTCCATTATACTGTCCAATGCAAGATGTTATTAATTATCTTAAATCACGTGACGATGCATTAGGAAATCTGTCACTACTCGTACTGCATCACTGTCATTGGTAACTGAAAGAGGATAAAGCGTTCATTTATAATTATTCTTTCTTTGTCTCCTCTAAATTACGGTTGCGGTCTTGGTTGATGTTAGGTATGATTATAGAAATTGCAAATAATTGCAACAAAATGCAGTCGTAGGTATTGTTACATTGCAATTGCAGAAACTTCCTTAATAGCTATATTACTTGCGGCAGCAATTTATAACCAGAAATTATAATGATGACTTCATTTTTTTCCCATTTTGCAGAAAATTCAACACTGATGAATCCGTTAAAGCCATGCTGTCATGGGGCGAGTCTGCAATATTCTTGTGGGAGTGTGGATGAGAAAGGAGAAAAGAAATATAGTTTATGTGAGAAACCAGAGCTATCATTCTTTTGGGACATAGTTCACCCTTCTCAAAATGGTTGGGGTGCAGTCTACGTGCAGTTGCAATCTTCTCTTCACCAACTTAGAGAGAAAATGTTCTGATTGTTATGATACTGTCTTATTTTATTATCGATCCTCAGCTTTTTAAAATCTTAATTTACCATATGGCTGAGTTATAGACTGGAAAATATATGGAAAATCAATTTGCTTTGAATGCCAATATCCAAATGTGAAGTTTTCACATTCTTCCTGTTAAGTAATAATTCAGTCAACTATTAACCTGACTAACAATTAATCTTATTATCCAACGTTAACTACCATATTACTAATGAAGAAGTGTCACGGATCCCAAAAATTCTAGAAATTTCAGAAAAGCTAATGTGCGAAGAGCTCCCATTGAATCGGCATAGCTTTAAGCTCTACTCTTTCCCATTGTTTCAATTGCAGTTGCTGTTACATTTTAATTGTAAAAAATGTAGATAATTACAAAATAAATATAGTTGATCTAGCTGCAGTTATGGTTGCGGAGATTACTACACGAGCAGTATTGTGGCTACAATTACAATTGCAAACTGCAATTTAAAATCATACTCTGCCCCTATTTTAAAATCAATTGATCTAGCTTGATTTTCTTTATTTTGACCAATCATGATACCTGCATCTAAGCTAGAGATGCAACATTAATTTGGATATACTTTGGTGATAGGAATTTACAAATACAAAATTTTCATATAGTTTATGTGAAGACTTGAAATATATATATTGGAATCTATGGACTTATATTTAGATTAAGTTTCTTTTTTTTATTGGTAATACAAAGGGGCCAAAGCCCAAAAAGAAACAAAAAACTAAGCTATTTCCCTTGCAGATCCCACACCCGCAGAATCCTTTTCCAGCAAGACATCTAGCTCTCTCAGGGCCACATCCCACACACAAATCTCAAACTTCTCGTTCTTCAGACTAAGCTTTGCCACCATGTCTGCATAACTCCCTCCCTGTCAGTGTGTTCAACTTTAACTCTCCACTCCCTCTTCAGGTATTCCTTAATCATCCTCATAGGTCTGCTAGTTTCATGTAAATCCTTTGCATAAGCTGGAGAGTTTACGTTTCAGATAAAAGCAATCTAAATACATAAAAAGTGGAAACATATAACAATTATTCAAAAACTAGCTTAAACTAGTCAACTGAGTCGTCAAGATCAACATTATCAAGTGAATAGCTAATGACCGCTGACTCATCAGCTATGGCCTTAAGGCCTTGCAGATACCTAGAAACTGGTTTTCTTCCTACTTCATATGGTGAAACAAGAAAACTTCTCCTTTAGATAGATAATTCTGGAGTGAGTCTTGCTAGCATACATTTTGTTGAGGATGTCCTAGGCCTGTTTGAAGGTGGTGATATTTCGGAGCTTGGTGACCACTGCTTCGGTCATTGAGGAGATGATTACATATAGAATTAATTGGTGAGGAGATGATTGCCTGTAGAATTAATTGGTCTTGAGTCCTACAGATCTAGTGAGCATTGTCATGATGAGTTAGATGAGGGCAGCAATTTGTGCCATCAACGTACCTTTTGAGATCATACCCAACAAGAAGGGCATTGAATTGTACCCTCAAAGCCAGGTAGTTGGAGCCATTGAGTTTGGTTGAGTTTTGTGTAGTGAGAGCAATCAGAGCAATCAAAGGTTGGGAGTCTTGGGTGCGTACGACATTGGTGTTTGTGGATGAGGTTGGGGAGCTAACTGTAAAGGAGAAGGCTTGTGATACCATATAAAAGAGGGATTGAAGAAATGAATGAACTTGTATTATAATGTCAGTTACAATTAAAAGTATTTACTGTTAGAATTCAAATGTGAGTAAATGTTAGATATTAGATAGAAATCAACTTAGTAAGAACAATATAAGTAGAAAGATCCATAAAATTAATGCCTTTAAAGTTTTCAGTTAAGATTTGGTGTCAAATCCATTAATGTAATTCCTTATTTAAGTCCTTTTTATAATAGAGGAAGACATAATAGAAAAATTTTAAATCTACAATGTGTCTGAACTAGCTATTCTAGGTTTCCTTGGGCCCAATCCATGCCTTCTTGTAGTGCATGATGAAAGCAAACGCATAGTTACGAAATTTTACTTTATAAAGGAGTAGATTTCCTTTAAAGAAAGAGATTCATATTACTTATGTGAAACAATGACCACATGATATAATGAAGAAGAATATATAAAAATATCATGGATAGAATATATAATGAAGAAGAATATATAAAACTATCATGGAGAGAGTATTGGGCACAATATAAGAATTAGAAAAAATGATAAAGGTTAAAACCTTATTTTTGTTTCTAAAATTTAACCAAAGTTTCAATTTAGTTTCAAATGTTTAACTTATATAAATTCTATCTCAAACATTACAAAATTGTATCAATGTGATCATTTTTGCTAATGGCATCCATTTTAATAATGTTATTATTTTACATTCATTTTATTAATTAGTTCCACCACAAAAGCAAGCCTAAAAGGATTATATCTCAAAATGGACCCAATTTTGTAAAATGAACTTAAAATAATATTAGTAAAATGGATGTTGTTTGTGTAAATGATCATATTAACACAATTTTTTAATGTTTAGGACAAAATTGATACAAATTAAACATATAAAACAAAATTAAAATTCTAATTAAACTTTAAGCACCAAAATAGAGTTTTAGCCAAATGATAAATTAATGCAGACAATATAAAAGTATACTTGTTTAAAATAAATTAGGAACTTTAAGGGATTAATCATTAGTAGCAATATTGTCTTCCTTTTTCATCCATCAAACGAGAATGTCATTTTGTAAATATTGATTCATTAAATTATACTTTAATTGTTTTTTATGCTAAAAAAAGAAACAAGTAAAACGACTCTAGCTACCCAAAAAAAAAACTGTATATGCAAAGAGGTATCGCACTTGAACTAACCAGGACTTGCATTCATCATATAATCACCTTTTCCGGCATTTGTTTCTGGAATATCAATGCGAATTTCATTGATCGAAGGTCCACGTTCTAGGTGGACTTGGATCCCTTCAGCAAAAGTGTGAAGTTATACAAACAACCATAAAATTGTCTTAGAAACAAGAAAACATATATCACCTAATTAAGTTCTAACTCAAGTACCTGTTAATAATTCAATCAATTGCCCAACTCAGGTATACTGTTCAATAAAGAGCTTTTCGCTTAAATTTTTTTTTTGAAAAATAGGTTAATCTAAATATCACTATATGTACATGTCAAAACTCCAACTTGCCAAAACCAGTTAAAAATATTATTTGTCTTGTTTTATGCATTTAAATTGGATAACCAGTTCAAAATCCGATTGTGAATTCTTCAAAATGAAAATAACTAACTTCTGAAATGAAAAATAAGATCAACATAGTAAACTTGTCCGCACTATATTGCTTGTCCTCACTCTTATGTTGTTTTATATAGAGAGAGAGAGAGAGAGAGAGGGTTAATTGTCACTCATATCAAATTAATTTTAATTTGATCTTTCCAAAATACCCTTCTTCATTATTTATAATTAAACACCACTCTCATATTTATCCCAACTTATCATTAATTATTCCTTTAATTTATTTTAAAAATAAAAATATCTTTTAATTAGTGTTAGTAGAATTCTAATTATCCAATTACTCCTCCTCTACGATATCTCTAATCTTCATGAGCAATTTTTCTTCTTGCCTTTTTTTTTTCCCCATAAAGACACATTAGTTCATTTTTTCACATGAGAAAAAAAATTGATTGAAAATCAAATTGATAGAGAAAATATAAAGCCCTATTGAGAATATTGAGACTAGCTGGCACAAACTCAGCCTGATATTTTGACCAGGCTAATTTTTTTTGGCCTGGACTCTACCTAGTCCAAAACAAATCTAATCATGCTTAAGTTTGTGTGTGACCTGAATAGGACCAAGCCAAGACCGAGTTGGCCAGAAATTTGAATATAATTTATATTTTAACATATTTAATTAAAAAATTAAGTCATAAAACTTTAATCTATAAAAGTATGAAACTTAAAATAATTTTTTTAAATGTTTAAGTTATAATATGAGAGTGTTTACATGAATTTAAAAAATAAATAAGAGATGATATTTTAAAAAAATAAATATTATGTGATTTCAAACTGAGTTAAGCCAACCCAAAGGGTGACTTGAGCTTGGCTTGAAAATGCAGCGAACCAAGTTTTTTAACCAAAACCTGACTCTATTTTTCATTAAAATTGAGTTTTATCCGGCCTGATTAACTCAGACTTGGGCTGGGCTACCGTGCCAAGTTGGATCTTGAACACCTATATATATATATATATATATATATATATATATATATGGGTCACTTTCAAATTTTACGATGTCTCCTTCCCCAATCCCGCAATCCAAAATACAGAGTCGACTCTGGCCATGTGCAACCCTCACTGAGCGCACTTCCGAGAGTATTACATTAGGACTGCGACTAGCCCTCAGTCAAGCATCACCTAACCCCTCCTTCCGTGATATGCATACACCCCAGGCAACCCACCGCGTCTTTGTTGGCCTTCCCCCCAACGGCATTAAAGCAAGTTCCGTGCAACTCACACCGAACACACTTCCAAGAATATTACATTAGGACTGAGGTTAGCAATCAGTAGGCATCATCTAACCTCCACTTTCGTGATATGCACAGTTTTATATATATATATAATTACTTACATAAATATAAAAGTGACAATAAATTAATGTTTGACTAAAAATAATTAAGAAAAATATTTTGAAAAGATCTCAAATTAAAATTAGTTTGATGAAAATGATAATAAATAATTAAGAGCGGCAATGGACTCTTCCATCAAGATAATGTAATATAACAAAAATTTGATACCTTGAGATAAAATAAATACTAGCATTGTCTACAATATTTTTCATTCTAGAATTTAGAATGGACAAAAGTTAAAGTGATACCTACATTTATATATTCACCGTTGCCAATATGGGAGTTGGCTTTCATTTAGAAATGCCGAAGGCGCATTTGCCAATGTGTGAAAAAAAGTTGGCCGATTTGGGCTTTCCGGTGTTATTGATAACCTTGGGCAACGCTTGAGCAAATCCAGTGCTACATCTGTTATATTTCATTGTATAAAAATGATAGTCCCATATATATTTTTTTAAATCGATAGACAAAAAAATAGAAATAATGTGTAGACGAGTTTATTCATACATGGCTTATAAAAAAAAATACGGATATAATTATGCACAAAAGTATATATGAATTTAATGATGCAAAAATAGAGGAATGAGTCCCTTTTTTTTTCCAACTTTTATGCTAATGATATTTATATATATAAAATTAGAGATAAAAAGGTATGGTTGGTTACAAATCAAGTTACCAACTTTACCTAACATCTTGTAGTAATAACAATGCCTTAGAAGTTTAACGCCATGATGACCCATTCCATGTAGTAGTCCTTCCAATGGGGTGACTGAGTAAAGATACCGAGCCATTTCTTTATAACCAAGTTCAAGAGCAATTGTAACTGGAAATCGGTCGTTTTCATCAGGCATCGTCACCAAGTTGTTGTTCTTTGCAACCATCAATTTTACCACCTTGATATTTCTATAGCAAGCTGTCCAAGGCGCAGCATCCACCAGTTCAAGATCATCCACTAACATTTGAACTAACTCCACTACAATGTGCTGATGCCCTAACACAGTTGCAACATGAAGAGGTGTCTCGTCCTTAGCTGTGATTCTTGCTCCCAACGCTTCTTGATGGTTAGCAAGGAATTGTTTTACAGCATTCAAGTTCTCACTGCGCACAGCCTCGTATAACGGTTCATATTGCCGAAAGTTATCTGTGTTCATTGTTTATTTTTCCAAGAGACTCAGCCTAACTTTGGAAACTTGGTCATCGATTCAAGTGGGAAAAAGCTTTTGTTCCTACTTTTTTTAAGTATATTTAATTTGATGCTAACTATAGCTTGTATAGCAACACAACACTAATATAAACATGAGGAACATAGATAAGCCTATCATAAGAAAGGAAAAAAAATGAAAAACCCGGATTATCTGAAGTGCTTCCTTGTGCAGTCTCCATGACGAAACCAAAATTAATTTGGTCCTTTGGCGAACCTAGCAATACCTTCACTAATAGAAACAAAAACTATAAAAAGAAAAAAAATTTACAAATTTGCATCCGTCTAACATGAGTATATATCTTATTTTTATATATATGGCAATTTGCGTATATAAGCGTATATATTTATTATATCTCTATGTCTGAATTAAGTATAATTTAAGTGCATGTTGCAATTTGCGGCTTTACCCCATCATCCGAGTTAAGCTTGAAAGTATATCTTATATATCCTCCTAAAGAATGTTAAAACCAGAAAGGTAAAATGTGTATCTCAAACACATAATTGAGAGAGAGAGAGAGAGAGAAACTGACCTACCAGTTGTGTCTGTTTGAGAGTTGAGAGACAAACGTACCAGTTATGTGTGGGTGCCCTTCACTTTACTTGCTAGGCTTATATGTAATTAGAGGATATATATAATTATGCCTTTTTCAGAAGTAGAACTTACTCATTGAATTCTTTTCAGGAGCGGTAACAAACTATCTCCGCCTTTTCTTAGATAAAGCAAGCTTTACTAGTTGAGGCATTAAAGAATCGTCTCCTTTTCTTTTTTATGTTCATCTTGTGTTTCCATTCCATTTTCTCTTTCAATCTTTATTTCTTACCTCCTCCCATATGTACCAAATAAGTCTCACTTTGTCATAATGATCATATTCGTCTCTTTCTTCTTAGTTACAGTTTCTATCACTTTGTGAAACATTAAGTATCTTACACTGAAGTCTTCGTATATGCCAAATGATTTAAAGTTGTTGAGAGATACATCTTCAACAGGAGCGAAAGAATAAAAATGAAGACACAATAAAGAAGACATTGGTTAACGTGGTTTAATTCCACTAACTTACCTTTATCATTAATAAAATAGATAAAAAATTCTCATGATCCTTGAAATTAAAAAAAATGGTCCAATAATAAAATTATATTACAACTTAATTACTAGTTACAACCTCTCAAGTATCTTGACAACTCTCCTTCGGGCAATATACTATTTCAATACAAAAAAACTTCTCTATATGTAAAACTCTTTTCAGACTTTTCTAATTTTAACAAAGTGGGAATCCGACCTGAATCAATCAAATTTAAAAAAAAAAAGTGACACAGAGAAATATAATGTGCAAATATTATAACTCATATATAAATGTTCCCTAATAATATTGTTATGTCCAGTAGGATCAACAATTCTCATATATAGACGCCAACGATATGATAAATTAACACAGCTCTCTCTCCTCTCACTCTTGATACAAATAAATATTAATCTCTCTTTGGTTTGATTCTCTCAAAGGCACCATCACATATATCAATCTTGGGACTTTTGGATGTGAATTGAAGTGGAAAACTATTGTAACCGCTCCATAATCATGAGAAGAATTGGTGATTTATCGTAGGTTTCATGACTTGTTGAAGTGTTCTTGGTTCATGACACATACGGGTAACGACATCCCTACTATATATCAAAGGCATTGTTCATGACCATTGGAGCACTAACGGTTTTTTAAGGAAGACCAACATATTGGGATTCTCATAAAAATCAAATAAACCATGCTAATATATACACCCTTCAATGTATAATAAAAAGAAATATTATATAAATCCAAATGGAAAACTATCCAAAAATATGATTAAGTTGTGTGGATGCTAGCATTCCTGACATATGTAGAATTGCCAAAGCTATCTCTGAATTTTGTAATCACATTATTCAATACAAGCCCGTGTATAAGATTTTTGGCTTTGATGAAATTGCACAACAAAGTAGAAGGTATGTTTTACTTCCGAATTTTGTGTCCATAAAAGGGTTAAGTAGACCTCAGGTGTTCAGCAATTAAAAGTATTGATGAAATTAATTTTTTGATATTTGATGAAATTAATTCTTTTTTGTAATGATACTTATAACATATTCTTACATTAACATATTTCTCGCATAATCTTTGGTCAGCCACAAAATAACAATGTGGGTCCCATTGCAACTTATCATTTCTATCTTGATCTTCACTTCAGCATGGTGATGGCCGACTGGCCGTTAATATGCTTTTGCCCTTTATGTAAGTAGAATGCAATCTGGCTTTTCTAACCAGAAGCAGACTTTACTCATAGAATTCTTGTCAAGAGCCTTAATGAATCTCTGCCTTCATTTCTAAGTTGAGGAGCCTTGAGGCGTCAAAGAATCGTCTCGTTTTCCTTTTAACCTGAAGCTTTTGTTTCCCTTAATTCTGCTTTCTCTTTTAATCTTTATTTTTAACCTGGTCCCATATGTTTCACATTGTCATACTTTTCATAATGTCTCTTTCTTATTAGATCTAGGTGAAACAAAGTGCGTGTTTGAATTTGATTTTGGTCATAAATAGATATATAGTGAAATGAATTATACTTGAAAAATTTTATTTAAACAATACTTTTAATAGAATTAATATTATTTAGATAATGTTAATCAAAATCACTCTTAGATGTGTAATTATTAAAAAGGATATGAGTTTCATATTGATTTGTCCATATTATCTTTTTACTTTATTTCATTATTTGGGTACGCTCAATAAGATTGTAGGGAGATAGAGAAGGAGAGAGATGGAAAAGAAGGAGGAGACTGAATAAGATGAGAGAAGGAAAAGATGTTGATGCCATTCGTATGGAAATTTTGGTCGATTAGGGGCTTTCTTGTAGGGTCTCATTTGCACACCTTTTGTATAAGAGAACATTTAATAAGTAAATAGAAAAATAAAAAGTAAACAACAATGCAAAACATACAGGGAAATCACGTACTTTGTACTTTAACCACATTTCATGGCCTTGCTTCAAGCCCTTCTCACTCAAAAAAAAAAAAAGAAAAAAAAAAGAAAACAAACGAAGTTTTTATGGCGGCTTTACTAGCAGAGGCTCTAACACTAGGATATTTTCGCCAAGGCTTGATTTTGAAACTATTGAGATTATTGATTTAAATTGAGTAAAAGAAAAATAAAATAAAAAGAAGTTTCAAAAGAAATAGACTTCATTAGGTTATTGACTTTATAAATTGTCGTGTGTGGTAGTGTTACTTTAAGAAAAGGCATAAAGCCTTGAAGAGTGCCGTGCTCCCGTTTTTGTATGGAGAAGAGAGTTTGATAGAGTAGGATACGAAGAGAGTTAGCACGTGAGTTTAAATGTGTATGTGTAGAGATTAAAATTGTGATTGTGTGCAGTAGAATGAGAGATGTAGAGAAAGTTATTTGGGAGTAAGAATTGAGTGCAGTTAGTTTTGGGTTTGTGAAAATGAGAATAAAATTCAGTGTATTCAATTCATTCATTCAATTAATAAAATAAAAATATTATTTTTACACTTATTTTATATAAGAAAAAAAGTATACAGATTTTTTTAATTTTGAATTATTTACAAATAGTCATCTAAACTTTAAAATTATCTTAATTAGTACATAAACTATAATAATTACACCATCTGTTTTTCATTTATTCCAAATTGAATAAAAAAAATTTAAAAAGAATGGAAGGTAAATAGAAGGGTTGATTTCTGTAATTATTATACTTTAGATATTAATTAATACGATTTTAAAATTTAATAATTATTTATAAATGACACAAAATTTAAGGAGTTTATATATATATTTTTTCTTTTTATATACTTTGCCTTTACACTTATTTTTTATGATAAAAAGAAAAAAATAAAAATTTACCTTTCCTTAACCTTTCTCTTTTCTGTCTCCCTTTTTCTAGAGATGTAAGGGAGAAGTGTATGAATAACATTATTATTAATAACTTAAACAAATTACGGAACCGCACTAACTTTTTGTGTGCTAAACCAACCGTGAGCATACGTGTGTATGTGCTTTTTTTTTTTTTCTTTTTGCTGAAGTATCTCCTAAGACATTGCTGTGTTTAAGACCACCAAAATTGAGAAATCAATAGCCTTGAAACCGTTGACTTGTGTATAAGATATACCTCCATTACTGAATTTCCTTTACAACCTAGCTAGGTCATTTGAGTCATCTATATCAGCAATGCCAATAACAACATAAAAGTTAAATTCGTGAATGGTGGCAACACCCACTAATTTTGGATTTCAAGTCTTGTATCCTTCGTCTAACTTTCAAGTCGCACTCACCGTCGTTGCTCAAGGACCCACCCACAGGAAGCCATCTTGGTCATTACGTTGTTCTATTCTTGCCTTTTAAATTAAAGATGGACCCATATTTGCAATAAGATGAAGCTTGAATGAGTTAGCAAGTTTTGAAGATTGGGGAAAAAATGAATTTGATGAACCACGAAAGACCAGAAACAACTCAGAGGGAAGCCAGACGATGCAAAAGGAAGAAATTCTTGAACGGAAGTTATAGGTCTTTCTAGATCTCATCCATTTGAGTTCCTTTTGATTCGTCGTCGATCAGTGGGATGATAAAAAAAAAAAAAGGAATAAGAAGGGTTTAAGTGGTTAGAATTTCAAGAAAGTTCGAAAATTTGGTGAGAAATAGGTTTAAAACTAAGTTTTGAAGACAAGACCAATTCTATGAAATAATTTAAGTCCGTGTCGGAAATTAAAGAGAATAAGGATAGAAAATAGTGCAAATCAAATCTTATAGTGATTCAGTTTTAACTTATGAGATCTACATCTAATTTCAAGTGAAAGTTTGAGAATTTTTCCAGCCAAACTTGTTTCAAGTGCACACCAAGCTCTCATTAGCTTGAAATACACAACTAATAATGCTCCCAAAGCTTTCCAAACACAACGAAATGAAATTAAAGGATAATGCATCGGACACCCCTCCAAACCCATATTCCACAAATTTAAACATACTCAACCTAACTTGTTGGGTATAAATTCTCCAAAAATAGGTTAGGCATATTAAGTTTATCAAAGCTCCCAAATAAATACACTTAAGCACAAAGAGTAATTCAACTACTAGCTCGTTCAACTTCCCAAGTGTAATATTTTTCCCAAGCCTTTCAAATAACAAGGTCAAGCAATATTCAAACATACTAATAACTTAAGTGATCCTAGCACATTTTTGAATGAAATACTAAGTTTAATATTTAAGTTACATCATATATTGTCATTATCAAAATAAGGGTTAAGATCCTTTAATTGATCATATATATATATATATATATATATATATATATATATATGTATGTATGTATGTATGTATGTATGTATGTATGAGAGAGAGAGAGAGGAGTGTTTCAAGGGATGAACAGGAAGTTATTCAATCAGTAAGTACAATGGTAACATGAAGGATGAAAGTCAAATAAGGAAAAAATAAAATAAAAAGGGCAAAAATTAAGAGTAAATGGTCTTTATTGGTACTGCTTTGAGACTTAGAGATGCACTTTCACCTATTATACATTGCCATGCACATTAGGCATACACATGATCCACATCAGTTACCACCACATATGTGAACAATTAATGGCAAGCTTCAAACTATAAGTGCATGCTTGGTGTCATAAAAAAAAAATAGAATAGAATGAAACAAATCTAAGGTCAAGTATAAAAAATCCTCCAGTCTCATTCCATTCATTTTCTTCTCCTCTTACTAAACGTGCATTAAGGACTATGTTGAAAGAAATTTGATTAATGGAGTAAAATGAATAATTTTTTCTTTAAAAAAAATGAGAACCAAACTAATTAAAAAAGACAGTAAAATATAAGAACTAAAAAAAAATGTGTTTTAAAGTTAAGGCTTCAAATGAAGCTGTTTTACATTACACTTTTAATAAAAAAAATAAAGAAATCAAAGTTCAATAACACACCTAGCCATCTTGCTATCCACTCCATCACCTCAATAAAACAATACTCCATTTCTAACACGCCATCAAATTTATTATCCATAATCTAAGTAACTCATGGCCAAGGCTTAACGTTCCTATCGAAGATGCCTGGCATGTAGGTTGACTTGAAGATGTCAACAAGTAATGGTAACTGTAACAAAATGTACAAAGTAACTGGAATACATGCTAACAAAGTCACAGGAATAACAATCCATGATTTTTCATGAAGCATAACAAAAAGTGCTGCACAAAAGGCCATCATCATGGTTGCAAGAGAGATAAACAAAGTCGAAAGCCCTATGATTAGGGTTCTAGGTAATGATTTCAGAAAATCATCCTCTTCATAACGAGAAGTGAGGAGTCCCAGAAACATCAATACTGCTGTTGAGGAAGAGAAAAGTGATATTGCATCTGACATTAAAAAAAGCATAAATAACTTTTCCCATAAGAACATTGGGTAACCTGTGTCTTGATCATTGCCACCAGGAACTGTGAAAGCAGCAGCAAACGTTATGGTAGCTACAAGAGCTGCTACAACGGTATAGGATTTGGCTGTGTCTTTCGTCCATTTCTCACCTTCCTTTACCAAATTCTCATGGTTCTTAGTGAACACTTCTTTGGGTGTCATATTATCCTTGTTTAAAGCTTCCTTCTTCATTGGTGGCATAATACTCTCTACTTCCTGCACAAGTAGAAGTCATTGACATACTATCAAATTAATAGCTGTACGGCCAAAATAACCTTAGTGAATGGCCATTCGTTTTTATATATCTATAGATTAGCACAAAAGGGAAGACAATTGCGATATAAAATTGTTTCTTAATCTACTTTATGAGAGCTAAATTACCTCTTGCCATAAGAATCAATAAATATATTAAAAAAAAGAAAAAAAGATTATTATATAAAGAACATTTATTTGAAAGATAATATATACCTTAAACCATTGTAATTCTCTTTGCATCTGTAAAAGTGCCCCAGGTATATGACTAAGATAAGTGGATGAAGCTGGCATTAATCCTGCCGCATGTAGCAAATTATTTTTATTGTTGTCAATGTAGCTTGCAATGAGATCCTTCAATATAACCCCATGAATAAGATTAAAAACTTTGTTTTGGCGAAATGTAACAGCCAAAGAAAAGATACGCATCCCCTCTGAATTTTCGGTAAACAAAAAGGAGAAGCGAGCATTTGTTGCTTCCATGATGACTTCAGGATTCCCTCGTCTCGCAGCTTGAAGTACGGATGCAGCTATTCCACTATGAATTTCTTCTTCATTTAAAGTGGACAGCACATGACATGCAGCACGTAGAAGCTCAAGAGATTGCACATGAGCGAACTTTGCTTCGTACAATTTATTAATCCCTGTGTGTCCACAAATAAAGCATCCATCCAATTTGATGAAAAATTTCGTGTGCTTAGCTAAAACAATCTATATATTCTATTGATCTATCTACTTAGCGTATGTTGCTATGGAAAGAAAAAGGAGGAAAGAAGTAATTTTTTGTCTCTTAAATTGAGAGAATTATAAAATATTTAAAAATAAATAATGGAAGTGTAAAACCCAACCAAAATAATAATAAATTTAAATAAAATTAGATTTTTAAGTGGAAATAAATTGATGAAGGATGATTTTTGTGTTAGCTATAATAAAATTATTTTTTATGGTTATATGATGCAAATAATTTTAGGCTAACTTATTTTATTCTTAAAATTTTAGATGAAGACAAGAAAAATATAAAACAAAATTGAAATGGGTTTTCTTAGTGAGATGTGGTTATTTAGACCTGAACACAGTTTCTAATTTAATAATCTTCCATTCACTAAAATGTTAAGTAGATAAAAGAGAGTTGTATGTTTATTATTTTTATCTCCATGAAATATGAATTTGAGCTAAGAAAAGAAAAAGCAAAAAAAAAACAAAAAAACCAAAAAATAAAAAACAGAGAGAGAAACCAGATTTGTTTAGTGGGTCGGTGGAGATTTTTTTTCAAACAAAAGACGAGGATAGCTTTTGAACTCTCTTTTTCTCTCCTCCTTCAAGAAGTTTCGGTACTCCCCTGGTTCCTTCTTTCTTTTCCAAAACGTTACAGCATCCTATTGTGGTGCTTGGTTCTTCCCTCCCCTTCTCTTATTTTGGTTCCTTTCTTCTCCTTCCATCTGTATCATGCAGCAGTCCATGGAAGTGTGCCACCTTCTCTAACCAAAAGCTAGTTTCAAGATGGATATACGGTAGACAACCTCCTCTATTTTTGCTTCTGCAAAATTGGGTTATATTTTCCTTTTCCTCCAAAATTGATTTCCTTCTAGGTAAGTTTTCTTGGCTAGGTTAGCCAATTTTCTTGATGATTAAAGCTTGCCTTTTTCTTCCATCTTGTCTCTTGACCGATGAGCTGCAAAATTTTTGGTGTGTGATGCAGAAATTTTTGGTTTATGCGCCCAGCCTTGTAGTAGAGGGTTGAAGTGTTTGATGAATTACGTAAGTTAGATTTATTTACATTCTAGTTGCAGAAATTTTGGGATTGTTTTTAAGATGTTTTTGTTGTGAAAAATTTGGGGTTTTGGGAGATTTTACCGCTATTTCAGCTTAGGGAGGCAAAAGGTATAGCTACTTAGGTGAAAACAAAATTTAAGACCAGAAGTGGTTGATTGAAGTTATTGAATAATATCTTTGGAAGAGATCTAAACCATGGCTCTTCATTGTGTGTTGAGTTACAAGTAAATCTCTTTGTGAGTTATAGGATTAAGTCTTAATTGTGAAATAATATAAATTTTTAGACTGAAATAATATAATGTTATTTTAGGAAAAAGTGATAAAATTAAATTATTGATATAATAATATTTTGTAATTGTGTTATGGCTTATTTTATTTTTGGAAATAGGATATGTTAATGTAATAGACTTATAACCTCAAAAATTTAGATGAGGATGTATATTTTTATTTCTTGTATTGAAGTTATTTTAGGTTGTTGAATATAATTTCAATATTTTTTTACCATAGTATAATATACTTTGAATGGATAAAGAGTCTTTTCTTACTTGAGTTCTACATGGTATTTAACTCTGTAAAGATATGTATATTAAATAATTATTTATAAAAATATTTTTAACAAGAATGTACTTGGTGCACTAAGTGGATTAAGGACAACCACATGACTAAATTTGTGAGCACAACCCCAAATTCTTAAATTTATTTTCACGAATACAACCCCAAAATTCAGTTTCAGACTTGTTCAGAATTCAGTTCTCTAATTGAAGTAATAAGGAGAGAAGTTATGGTGTGATAGGTGAATAGAGAAGGAGATGGAGGGTAAGATTTAGTTTCAGTTAGGGTTGTCTGATACCTAATTTTCTAAAATGTGATTATAAATTATCTTATTTTTTGTTTATTATAATTTTTTTATTTAGTTCTTCAGCTTATGGTAGGACTGTATAATTTTCTTCAGATGGAGGGTATAATTTTTTTTATGATATGTATTGTATGTGGGTTATTGAAAGGTTTTGAGAACCTCATGCCTTTATTAGATGAAAGCTTAATTAAGTCTATACGTGAAAGTTATGTTTTATATATTTAAAGTTATAAAAAGGTTTAAGGATTAGGGAATTTTTCCAGATCTTGGCCAGTTACAGACCAAATATGGGCTGTAATAGGAGGGTTGAAAAATTATATAATAATTAATCTCTCATTTTTAAAAATTTTCAAATAAATGGAATATTTAATTAAAATGAAAATTTTCTCCTCTCTTCCTTCTATTCCAAATTTCTTCATCCTATTATACCTTTAGAGCATTGATTGTTGTAATTAATCGATGATATTTTGTTAAGAAAGGTATATTTAGTCATATATCCAAAAACCATTGTTTAAATTGTTCAATTTTCTTTTTGTACATTTAAAATGTTCACTGAGATAGTAATGCAATTTAAACGTGACAAGCAAAAGTTTGATGGGCCCATAATTTTACTGTAATCTATTTCATTTATGGGTTACATCTACTTTGAGTTAATTTAAAGCCTCTTTAAATTCATAATTTATTCTTTAAATTTGCAAAACCATATCATTATTATATTTGAATTCTTTAATTGTTCATATCAAATGAATTTATGGAGTACAGAATTTAATTTATGTGTAAAATCAATTTCAAATTAAATTAACAATTGAGGTTAAATAAGATTGATATATTTAAATTTGATTGTTAATAATCCTTTTTGAATTCTGACATAAAAAACTATGCTAAAAATATTTAATATCAATAATGCCGTCCTCATTCTCCTCATCATTATCATCATCATCATTATGATGATGATGATGATGATTATTATTATTATTATTATTATTATTATTATTATTATTATTATTATAAATGATTTATAGTATAAAATATTAAAAAAACTATATCCCTTATGTAAAATGTCAAACTCCACTATTAGAGTATAAAGTATTCAACTAAATAGCAATTGATTAAATTCCTATTGTTTTGGATATTTCTTACCTTGGTTTATTCAAGCTGTTCAACTAGGTTTTTATAAGTTTTCTAGGGAAGAATAATTAGGTTCATGAATTAAGTTGAAAAAATTTCCTGCAACCAAATTTAACAAATATATAACCTCTCACTCAAATGATCTCATATTGTGCTTGCCATCTTGTTTCTTTAAATGGAGATATGTTCTCTTTAGGTATGATAATTTTTGTGAAAAAAATTAGTAAAAGATATAAAATAGAAAAAAAAAATCCTTTGAGAGATTGCAGAGTAACAGTACCATACCTAGTAAATTGAGAGTTTTCGATACCAAATGATCCAACAGGCCTAGAAGAGTATCAAACAAAATAAGAAAATTAAAACAAAATATCAATGCAACAAAAGTAGAAACGCGAATATTGTACCACATAAATATGCATCCGTTGAAAACAGTATCAAATTTTGCTTTATATGCATTTGATAACTTTTAAAGTATTCAAATCCCTCCATAAAATTTTCGATTGATCTATGAAAGTATTTCTAGCTGGTCAAGTCATCATCGAATAATAAAAAGTAAAATTTAAATTAATTTAGCAACAACAATAATTAAGCCTAATCCCTCAAAGTGGAATTAATTAGCTACGTAGATAAAGATGCTATTAGGATAGTAAAGTTGATTATGGAACAATTTTGGTTGAGTTAAAGGGAAAACAAAATTGAAACAAACCAATCTTTGTCGAGTTTGGTTGGGTCACTTTGCCAAAAAAAATTTTACAGCTTAAACAAAGATCGGGCCATTGGTTCCAATCCTCTTTTCTAAAATAATTAAAGAAAAAATTGCATACAGAGTCCTTCAACTTTAAGTAATTCACAAATAACCACCATCAATTATTAAATATTTCTTTTAGGTCTCTAACTTAATGATTTGTTAAAATAAAATTTTTCATCAAATTTCTGTTAAAATTCTAATGAAAAGCCTAAATTAATAAATTTAAACTTTGTTAGAATATGTAAAGAATCAATTAGGATCATATTAGGATCATGTTACAATATGTAAAGAATCAATTGGGATCATGTTAGGATCATGTAGATTATGTAATAGGATCATTGTATTATTTTTTTTTATTGTACACTAATTACACAAGTATTATAAAATCCGATACAGAGGGTAGTATAATTTCACTGACTCATTCTCACAAACTAAGAGTTTTTGTGATCTTTCCTCCTCTCAACATGGTATTTAGAGCATAGGAAAAGAAACCTAAATTTTTTTTTCACTTCCTTACCGTCAGCACTATTTTTTCTCTCTCCTCCTGCGATTCTCAGATTTATGCATCTGAGGTGTGTTTCTCTGGCAACCGACCCGACCACGACATGCGTCTCCCTGAACCCGTCCCATCCCCGGAGTTGCACCGTCATCGAAGCTCCTACGCGCTGCCACGTGCCGGTCACCAGAATCTGTCCATTAAGTGTTTTCAGCGAGGGTGAGAACGCGTTTTGCCCTCTTTCCGGCCGCCATTTCTCCCGACCATTTCTCTGTGTGTTTTTCGGCCAGATCCAGCCCTATCCACGTGGTTCGTGATCTTCCAGTGGGTGTTTGGCTTCCCCACCTCCTTGAACCGCGTCCACTATCGTAATTTTTGGGTCTTCCACTTTCAACTCAGTTTCTTATTTTCTGGGTTTCTTACAGTTCTATGCCCATCATGTCCACCTCTAGTACACCTTCCTTCACTGAAAAGTTAGGTATTTTCAGTTCTGTAATACCGGGATCTCCAATCATCACTACTGAACCACTTAATGGTTTCAACTATCTGCATTAGGCTCTGGCAATTGAACTCTAGGTTTAAAGGTCAAAGATTCTTCTGAATCATCTCAACAAAGAAAACATCTAATATTCCTGTGGCTGATTGAGACACTTGGGAGGCAATTGATGCTCAACTTTGCAGTCTCCTTTGGAATAACATTGATCGTGAGATTCTTCCTCTTTTTCGACCGTATCAGACTTGTCATGAGGTGTGGACCAAAAGCCAAATTGCTGTATACACTAATGATATTCAACGGTGCTTCTATGGTAGTTATTTCTGATATGCTTAATATTCGCAAACAAGATCAATCAATGTCCAGCTATTTGGGTCATATTCTGAGTGTTCGTACTAAGTTTAATTGAATTTCTCCCTATCACTGCTGATATTACAACCAAGAAACTAACTATGACAAGTGATTCATGCTTCTCACATTAGCTGGTTTGCCTCCTGAACTCAACTTTGTCCACCAATAACTATTGGCTAGTGCTTCTATTCCCTCTATGGAGAATGTCTTTGCTTGGCTACTTTGAGTTACTCAGTCTATTCCTGCTCCAGCTGCATCTAGTGGTGACTCTTATGTTCTAGCTTCTTCGTCCACCATTGCTGCTGCCAGTTCTGGGTCTCATAGGTTGTGGCAAAATGTCAACGTCCATAATGCACTTATTACCACAGGTTTGGCCACACTTGTGAATGTTGCTTCAAACTCCGTGGGAAACCCCCTCGTACAACTAATATTACTCTATCAGACTCTTCTGTTTTAGCATCTGACTCTTTGAACGTGTCCACTGTCACTATCCCAACTGCTACCTATGAGGGTTATCTAGCGTATCAGGCTGCTCAGTCATCGACCTCTGCCTCTGCTTCTCAGACTAGTAATTCTGTTGCTTGTCTCACCCATTCTTCCCTTGGTCTATATATTTTAGATTCTAGTGCCTCGATGACATATATCTGGTAACATTAGTCTTTTTCTCTTATCTTTGTCATTCAACTTCCCTCCCTATGGTTACCTCAGCCAATGGTTCTAAAACTATGGCTAAAGGTCTTGGTGAAATTTATCCTCTACCCTCTCTAACTCTTGATTCTGTCCTTTATGTTTAGGGTTGTCCTTTCAATCTTATCTCTGTCAGTAAATTAACCAGATCTCTTCATTGTTCTATTACTTTCACTAATAATTGTGTTCATGTGCAGGACTGGGATACGGGACGGATGATTGACGAAAGGCGTGAGTCTCACGGGCTTTACCATCTTACCATACCTTCATCACCTGCTGCCTTTACTTTTGTTGTTTCTCCTTCTCTCCTCCACAGTCGCCTTGGTCATCCTAGTATCTCCAAACTTCACTGAATGGTTCCTACCTTGTTGTCTTTATCATCTTTAGATTGTGAGTCGTCTCAACTTAGGAAACATGTTCGCACTTCGTTTCCCAAAAGTGTCAATAATCTAGCTTTGTCCCCTTTTGATTTAGTACATACGAAAGTTTGGGGTCCTTGTCGTGTTCCCAAAACTATGGGATATCATTATTTTGTAACTTTTATTGATAATTTTTCCTGATGCATTTGATTATTTTTATTAAAGAGTCGTGCAGGCATGGTTTGGAAGGTTCAATATAGTTATTTAGCAATTTGGCTTGATCTGCAGTGAGGCAGATCATTTTATTTTCTACCGCCATTCTCCTCAACATCAGAGTATCTTTCTAGTGGTATATATAGATGATATTGTCATCACAGGTGACAATGAAGACGGTATCAATCAACTAAAACAATACCTCTTTCGTCATTTTCAGACTAAGGACTTAGGTCGCCTTAAATATTTTTTTTGGTATTGAGGTTGCTCAATCCTCTACTGGTGTCACTATTTTTCAAAGAAACTATGCCCTTGATATTTTAGAGGAGACTGACATGACAGATTGTCGACCTGTAGATACTCCTATGGATCCAAACATCAAGCTTTTACCAGGACAGGAAGAGCCCTTGTCGAATCCTGGAAGATATCGAAAGCTTGTTGATAAACTAAACTACCTTACCATCACTCGACCAAACATTTCCTTTACTGTAAGTGTAGTTAGTCAATTTCTACAAGCTCTTTGTGATAGTCATTGAGATGCTGCAATCAAAATACTCAGGTATATCAAAGGAGCACCAGGTCAAGGCCTTCTCTATGAAGACAAAGGACATACCCAGATCATTGGTTTTACAGAATGCAAACTGGGCTAGGCTCTTCCCTCAGAATAGGCGTTCTACCACAGGTTATTGCGTGATGATTGGAAGCAACTTGGTATCTTGGAAAAGTAAGAAATAAGATTTTGTTGTAAGATCAAGTGCAGAAGCAGAATATCGAAGCTATGACATTGGCAACATGTGAACTTATATGGCTGAAATAATTGCTTCAAGAGTTAAAATTTGGAGATGTTAAGCAAATATAACTGAATTTGTGATAATCAAACAGCTCTGCACATTGCCTCAAGTCTAGTGTTTCAAGAAAGGACCAAACATATAGAAGTGGACTGTCCACTTTATCCAAGAAAAGACTTTATCTGGATGCATCACCACTAACTTTTGTCAATTCAAATGATCAATTAGTAGATGTATTCACAAAATCTCTCGGAGATCCTCAAATTATTTATATTTGTAACAAGCTTAGTGCATATGATTTATATGCTCCAATTTGAGGGGGAGTGTTAGAATATGTAAAGAATCAATTAGGATCATGTTAGGATCATGTAGATTATGTAATAGGATCATTGCATTATTTTCTTTTTATTGTACATTAATTACATAAGTATTATAAAATCCGATACAGAAGGCAGTATAATTTCACTGACTCATTCTCACAAACTAAGGATTTCAGTGATTCTTCTTCCTTTCAACAAACTTATTTTTTATTTCTTTATTTTTCTTTTAACAAATTTTAATAAAATTAAAGGAAAAAAAGCTCACATTCATAAACAGATTAGAACCCCAAATTTCAACCATATAGTGAAACGGGTATGAATATGCTTTTGAAAGTTATGTTTTTATTTAGTTTTATTAAATTTGAAAAATAAAAATAAAGAAATATAAAATGATTTTAAAATTATTAATTTGCCGTTAGAATTTTGACAGAGATTGGATGGGAGGATCTATTTTAAGAAATCATTAAATTTAGGAACCTAATAGGAAGATTTTATACATAAAGGTAGCTACTTGCAAATCACTCAAAATTGATGGGGTCTATATACATTTTTCTCAATAATTTAAAGTTAATAAAAAGGGTTTTGTTTTCCTAATGGTTAGCGAGGCCCAATTTTAATGTAAATTCGAAGTTACTCATAAGGATATGATTCAGTGGTAAATAAGTTGGAGCCTCAATCGAACGAGCTTTACTTACAATATCATGTGTTCAAATTCTACTGGGGAATACTTTGTAGAAAGAGGTAGTTTTAGTATCCAAAAGGTAAGAAGATACCCCGTAAAGATAAAAAATTGTACAGTAAAAGCTATATTTACTAACTTTTGCGGTATACAAACTTTGTTGTACTGGTACTTTTATACTGGAAATGATGAAGAAAGCTCAAATGAGGCATCAATGTCGCAGGCGAGAGAAGATAAAGTCACAAACTCAGATAAGATGGAGCATTGGCATCATAGGTGAAAGGAAGATCAAGTCACAAATTCACAACTAGGGGCTGTGAATTAGGGCACCAGATATAGGGATTACAAATGGATATATAGAATGGCCGCTGATATGTGATAAGAAATGATAGTGTATAATATTAAAGTGGGTGGATCATTAGGTTGAAAATTCTCAACACAATACTTGAACCAACCAATATCAGTATCGGTAGGATTTCACCTAATCTTACTTGATTATCCAATCCAACCTAATTTTTTTTTATTGGCCGTTTTAAGTTGTTTTTTTGATTCATTGTATTAAAATTCAAAGTTTTAATAAAATTATTTAGAATAATGCCTTTTTTTAATTGCTTCTCCTAGAGATTTTTTCACTCTTCCTATATCCCTTTTAGTTGGATTTTTTTTATCTGATTTATTTTTTTACTAGAGCCTTTATTGATCTTCTTCTTATATAAAAAGCAATGACCTGCTGATATAATGAAAAATAATATAAAACTTTCACGATAGAGTACTAGGCACAATATAAGAATTTTATAAAAAAAAAAGATAAATTATTTGTAGCAATATCGGTTTCCTATATATATATATATTATAGGTCCATTGAACTCACCAGGACTTGTATTCATCATATATTCATTTTCTCCTGCATTTGTTTTCGGAATGTTAACGGTAATTTCATTGATCAAAGATGCGGGTTCTTGGTGGACTTGGACCCCTTCAGCAAAAATGTGAAGTTATACAAACAACCATAAAATTGTCTTAGAAATAAACAAACATATATGTCCTAGGCTTAGATTCTTTTTTATAAATAAGTTAGTTTCAATCCATAATTTAGTATGGATAAAAATTAAAGTGATACCTACATTTATATATCCACCGTTGCCAGTATGGGAGTTGGCTTTGGTTTAGAAATGCCGAAGGCGCATTTGCCAATGTGTGAAAAAAAGTTGGCCCATTTGGGCTTTCTGGTGTTATTGCTAACCTTGGGCAACGCTTGAGCAAATCCAACGCTACATCTGTCATGTTTCATTGCATAAAAATGATAGTCCTATATATATTTTAAAGCTATGGACAAAATAATAATAATAATAATGTATAGAAAAGATTATTCATACATGGTTTATTAAAAAAAATACGGGTATAACTATGGACAAAAGTATATATGAATTTTATTATGTAAAAATGGAGGAATGCATGAGTCCTTTTTCTTTTAAAAAAACTTTTGATGCTAATGACATTTATTTATATAAAATTAGAGACAAAAAGGTATGGCTGCTTGCAAATTAAGCTACCAACTCTTACCTAACATCTTGCAATAATAGCACCTGTTGAGAAGTCTAGCGCCATGTGTACCCTTTCCAGGTAGCAGTAGTTCAAATGGGGTGACTGAGTAAAAATATCGAGCCATTTCTTTATGACCAAGGTCAAGAGCAAGTGTAATTGGAATCCAGTCGTTTTTATCGGGGATCGTGACCAATTTGTCGTTCTTTTCAACCATGCATTTTGCTGCCTTGATATTTCTGACGTAAGTAGCAAAGTGCAACGCTGTGGAATGATGAGCATTCGCCAGTTCAAGATCATTCACTGACATTAATTGAACTAACCCCTCCACAATGTGCCAATGCCCGAACATAGTTGCAATGTGAAGAGGTTTCTCGTCCCTATATGTGATGCTTGCTGTCAGCGCTTCTTGACGGTTAGCAAGGAATTCTTTTACAGCATCCAAGTCCCCACTGCGCACAGCCTTGTATAACGGTTCATATTGCTGATGATGATCTGTGTTCACTGCTTATTTTTGCAAGAGATTCAGCCAACTTTGGAAACACGGTCATTGATTCAAGGATACATAGATAAGCTTATCATAAGGAAAAAAAAAAGAAAAAAAAGATGAAAAACCTGGATTATGTGACGTGCTTCCTTGTATAGTTTCTGAATCGGGTGAATGTGATTGTGGTTTGTCCATGACGAAACCAAAATTAATTTGGTCCTTCAGCGAACCTAGCTGTAGCTACACTAACAGAAACAAAAACTTTAAAAAGAAAAAAAAATCTTACAAATTTGCGTTTGTCTAACGTGAGCTTCTTATTTCTATATATATTGCATTTTGCTTATTTATTAGATCTCTATTTTTCAATTAATTTAATTTAAATTTAATTTTGAGATTTAAAAATTCAAACTACTGTAAAATCTATACATCATTAATATTTAGAAACTATTAATATGGTTGCTGGAATTGCTTGGTTCATACATGAAACGTATGAGATGTTTGCCATCAGCCTCTTCTAATGCATTTAAAAATTATTAGCAAACACTAATTAACAAACAAGTTAAAAATGTGCACCATTTAGCAAAAATAAAAAAATGCATCCGAGTTAAGCATGAAAGTATATCTTATATATCCTCTTAGTTGTTAACACCAGAAAGGTAAAATGTGTAGCTCAAACACATAAATGTTTGAGAGAGATGTACCAGTTATGTGTGGGTGCCGTTCGCTTCACTTGTTAGGTTTCTATGTAATAAGAGGATATATATAATTATGCCTTTTCTAAGCAGAAGCAGACTTTACTCTTTGAATTCTTGTCAAGAGCGATAACGAATTATCTCTTCCTTTTCCTAGTTAAAGCAAGCATTACTTGCTTGGGGCGTTAAAGAATCATCTCCTTTTCTTTTCTACTTCTATCTTTTGTTTCCATTCCATTTTCTCTTTCAATCTTTATTTCTTACCTCCTCCCATATATAACAAATAAACCTCACCTTGTGATAATTATCATATTCTTCTCTTTCTTCTTAGTTACAATTTCTATCGCTTGGTGAAACGTTAAGTATTTTGCACAGATGTCTTCCCATAAGACAAATGATTTAAAACTTGCTAGGAGCATATGCATCCACAACAGGAGCAAAAGAAAAAAAAAATAAAAACACAATAAAGAAGACATTGTTTAATGTGGTTAATTCCACTAACTTACCTCTATGATTACTAAAATAGATAAAAATTCAGATGATCCTTGAATTTATAAAAATTGTCTATGGATAAAATTATATTACTGCTTAATTACAAGGTACAACCCCTCTCTCAAGTATCTAGACAACTCTCCTTCGGACAATATACTACCGCAATACACAAAATCTTATTTATATGTAAAATTCTTTTCAAACTTTTCCAATTTTAACAAAGTGGGAATCTGACTTGAATCAATTAAATTAAAAAGAAAATGACAAAGAGAAATATAATGTGCAAATATTAGAACTCATATATAAAAGTTCCCTAATAATATTGTTATGTCCGGTAGGATCAACAATTTCTCATATACAGACACCAAGAATATGACAAATTATAACAAGATCTTTCTCCTCTCACTCTTGATACAAATAAATATTAATCTGTCTTTGGTTTGATTCTCTCAAAGGCACCATCACATATCAACCTTCGGATTTGGGGATGTGGACTGAAGTGGAAAACTATTATCACCGCGCCATAATCATGAGAAGAATTGGTGATTGATCGTAAGGGTAACGATCCCTACTATAGATTGAGTGCATTGTTCATGACCATTGGTGCACCAAGGGTTTTTTAAGGAAGACCAAAATATTGGGATTGTAATAAAGATCAAATAAAGAATGCTCATATATACACCTTTCAATAAAGAATAAAAAGAAATATTATACACACCCAAATGGACAATATTTAAAGAAGGTTAAGTTATAAGATATATAAGAATACTTAGACACATTAAAATTCCCTTTGCGCATTTGGAAAACTTGATTAAGTTGTGTGAATGAAGTTAGCATTCATGACATATGTAGCATATAATTGTCAAAGCTATCTCTGAAGTTTATAATCACATTATTCAATACAAGCCCGTGTCTAAGACTAAACTTTGACTTTGATGAAATTGAACAACAAAGAAGATAGGTTTTAATTCCGAATTTTGTGTCTATAAAAGGGTTAAGTACACCTCGCACGTTTAGCAGCTACAAGTATTGATGAAATTAATTTTTTTAATATTTGATGGAATTAATTCTTTTTAATAATGATACTTACATATTCTTGTATTTACATATTTCTCACATAATCTTTGGTCAGCCACTAAATAACAATGTGGGTCCCATTGCAATTTACCATTTCTATCTTACTCTTCACTTCAGTATGGTGGTGGCCATTAATATGTTTTTGTCTTTTATGCTAGGAGAATGCAATTCTGTCTTTTCTAACTAGAAGTAGACTTTACTCATGAAATTCTTGTCAGAAGCCTTAACGAATCTCTCCTTTGTTTCTATGTTGAAGAGCCTTGAGGCGTCAAAGAATCGTCTCCTTTTCTTTCTAACCTCCAGCTTTTGTTTCCTTTAATTCTCTTTTCTCTTTTAATCTTTATTTCTTTCCTCCTCCTATATGTTTAACGTCGTCGTACTTCTCATTAATGTCTCTTTCTTATTAAATTTGGGTGACATAAAGTGTGTGTTGAAATTTAATTTTGTAAATTTAATTTTAAATAAATTTAATTTTGATCAGAATTAGATATGTAATAAAATAAATTATGTTTAAAAAATTTATTTAAAAATAATTTTAATAAAATTAATGTTATTTAAAGAATGTTAATCAAAATTATATTTAGATGTGTAATTGTAAAAAAAAAAAATATGAGTTTTATGTTGCTCTGTTCAAATTATTTTTTATTTTATCATTATTTTTCATGTATGCTCAAGGCTGTAGGGAGAAGGAGAGCAGTGGAAAAGTAGGAGGGGATAGAATAAGACGAGAGAGGGAAAAGACACTGATGCCATTCTTAGGGAAATTTAGGTGGATCAGGGGCTTTCTTGTTGGGTCTCACTTGCACACGTTTCGTATAAGAGAAAACACTTTATTAATTGTACATTAAGTAAATAGAAAAATAAAAAGTAACCAATGCAGAACATAAAGAGAAAATCACGCACTTTGTACTTTAATCACATGTCGTGGCCTTGCTTCAAGCTCTTCTCATTCCCCAAAAAAAAATGAAAGGATTGTTATTTTTTTCTTAGCAACGTCCATAATCTTCCTTATAAAACTTGCATGAGAAAAGTTAAAAACAAAAAAATAACACCACAAAAACCAAGTCAAATCTAAAGTTATATATTAACATATTTGGTAATTTAATTACAATAAATAAATAAAATTGATAATAAATTTATGTGTGGCCATATGGACACATAAATATCATGTTCTCTATGTCTAATTTGAAGCTTGACCCATACTCCTCCCCCGTAGCATTTTGGAACCATCATTAGACATTTACATATAGCAAAAGTATGAGCAAATAGAGAAAACTAAAGAAAATATGATAATACACATCCAAAATTTAACAAAAATTAACCAGAACACTTTGAAACCAAATCCATAAAAAAATCTCACAACAATTTTAACTTTCACAGCATACTTAATCCAATAATTAACCTCCAAATTTTGGATTTAATAGAAAAATAATTTTAAAAAATAACACACATCTAAAATTCAACCAGATATGCATTATAAAACCCTGAATCTATGCCCATTAAAACTCTAAAAACAATTTCAGGATTCACAACATATCTAACTAACCAGATGTTAACTTGTGTCTTGCATAAATATTTCAAAAAAAATATTAATCATAATGAACAAAAATTCTACATCACAATGCATAAATATTTTGTATATATGATTAATGTTTCACTTTTTCTTTGCACATATTATAAGGTGACGTTTAGTTAAATTAATGGAATGATTTGATAAAACAAAAATAGAAGTGGAAGAATATATTAATATTTAAAATGAACTCATTTTTTAATATTTATCTTTATATTTATCAGATTTTATTTGCTATACTATTAAATATTAAAAGTGTGATTCTACTCAATAACATTCACTATCGTATATTTTTTTAAATGTGATTTTTTTTAAGTAAAATTATACGGATAAATTATTTATTTTAAACTATATTATTCTATGATCTCAAGTCTCAAATTTTTAACTAAATATAATTGGTTACACGAGAACCTTTTAATATCAAGTTGAAATTTAGTTCATTAATCTTAACTAATAGCTTATGATTCACTATTTCTATGTTTTCCATCTTAGTTTTTTCAGTCATGTTCAAATTTAGTCCACTATCACAGTTATTATAACTTTTAATTATAGATTGGCAACTACATTATAGATGGTAGAATTAATTAATTATCATAATTTTTCCAACTTCAATTCTTACTCAATTGATCCTGTATTGTGCTTGTCATCTTGTGCTTAGTACAATATTCATGGAAAATAAATTAAGGAAAAGAATTCAGCCTTTGGGACATTAAAATAACAATGCTGTACCTAATAAATTGAGAGCATCTGAGGGCAACCGATACAATAGACCTGAAGCAGAATTGAACGAAAGAAGCGGAAACAAAAGAAACAAATATCAGTGCAACAAAAATAGTATCAATTGTGGCTTTGTAAGTCATTAATTAGGCAAAGTAAAATATTTCTTGTTTTTAAAGTCGCTATCCAATAAAAATGATAAAAATCTAAACTGAAATGCTGGATCAGACTTTCTCCCTATTGAATATTGGTTTAGACAAAAGTAAAGTTGAACGATGAGTATTTAATTAAAAGCTAGCTAGTTTCCTGTGTATTACTTGCAGAACTTTTACATGATTTTACAAATTTAGTTATCAATATATTATTTTTGCGCCATCCTTGGAATTTAAATAGACAAATGTTAGCCCATTACATGAAAGCATTGCTATCACGGATTAAATAAATGTACGCTTATTATTAGAAACAAATTAAGAATATAAATTAAATAGAATTGAATTATAAATCCATTGTTAATGAAAAAAGTTTTACACTATTATCAAATCATACATTAATAAATCATTAAAATAGTTTGACTATAATAATAATTATTTAAAAAATTAAATATTTTTAATAATATGCCGACGTATGATTCAATAATAATATAAAAGAACTTTACACGAATAGTAAATCAAAAATAAATCTAACTTTGTAATTGATGTTATATTCTCGTGTGTAACCTATAAGTATTTTGGTCAGTTGCTCAAGAGTTTTTAGCTTGTACGTGGACCTTTTTTTATTTGGTTTTAGGTGAGAAGGAAACAAGAAAAGGAGGCATACAATTGATATTTTTAAGATTTAATTAATAGATTTATTTTTAAATACATGATTTGCCGCTGTCATGAGATGAGATATCTATAAATACTAGTTTAAAATAGTTTATATTAAAATTAATCTTGGTGAATTATAAATCATAGTCATTTTATATTAGGTTAATTCTCAAATTTTCTATATATCTGCATTAATTGATGTTTTAGTATTTAATTATTTTGAGTCTTTTAAGTTTAGTCTTAATTTTTCATTTTAATTTTTCAATTCAAATAACCTCTGAACAACTAGATTAGATATATTTTAAATAAGTTTAGAACTCGGTACAATGAAATTCATATTTTTTAAACTATACTAATATATGATTAGTAGAGTTTGTAAAATCCAAAACTCTGCTAACTTACCAAGACATGTGCCCATCATATTATCACATTTCGCTGTACTTGTTTCGGGCATGATTACGTAAATGTCATTGTGAGCAGATTGAGTTTCTTGTCGGATGTGGATTCCTGTATAAAAAAGCTAAATGTGAACACCCACACAAATTTGTTTTAAAAGTAAGTGCATATTTAATCTTTTTTACTTTTAAAAAAATCATGTTTTTCAAAAACTTTATAAATCAGCTTTTGATTATGGGATATTTTAAGTATAAAATAATCTAATCTAAAACACACACTACTTTTAGTTTTGGCCATAGAAGTATCTACATCATATCAATTACTTTAAGCGTTTAAGTTTTGTTTTAAAAAAAATTCTTATAAAGGAAAGTAAATCCAAAATAACATAAACTTCACAATGAACATACTACAAATACTAATGATCTTGCAACTCAAGAGCTGCTCAATCAATTAGTTTGGACATCTATAAATGAAGGAGTTTGAAGGAAAAAAGATTGAGAAGGTTGATATTTTAATTTTAAGTTGAGAAAATTATAAAATATTTATAAAATTAAAAAGAGAAAATATAAAGATTAGACGATAATCTTTCATTTTATTTTTTTTATTTTAAAAAATTATAAAAGAAAAGAATTTTTAATCAAAATAAAAAATTTATTTTTCTTTTCTTTTTTCTTCAAACTTCTCTATTTAAATGTATCATTAATTGCTTTCGTTATAGTATTATTATCAATAATGTTCATATATATATGTGTGTGTGTGTGTGTGTGTGTGTGTGACGTTCATCCAACTAAAATTGAATCCAAGTCAGAAACCAACACTGTCCCAAAATAGCAAAATCCAGTGTGCATGAACGCTTACAACATATTCGAGGAATGGTTTAAAGTGGCACTTACTTTTATAGATCCATCTTTTCCAAAATGGGAGGTGGCACCCACTTGGAAATGCGGAAGGTATACTTGCCAAAGCTTGCAAAAAAGTTGACCCATTGCGGTCTTTTGTTACTGCTAAACTCGGGCAATGCTTCAGCAAATCCAGAGCAATATCTATGACACGAAAAAGAAAACATTCATGGGAAAATAATTTAAAGGGAAAGAAAACTGGCAGAACAGATCTTAAATATGATAGTGCTACGCTGTCTTGGCTTGTGAAGAATTTATTGTTTATTGATGTACTAAATGTTTAAAGTTTATAATGTATAATTAATAACAATTAATAAAAATTTAATAACTAATTAAGATATTGGTATTAAGAGGAACTTTGAATCTCTCTTGTCACACAATATAAAGTCGACTAATTATATTTAAAACTATTTGTGTCTTTATCTCTCTAACAGCACATTCTTTTATTATTCAATAACGAAAAAGATTCTATATAATACCCAAAATAGGGGTGGCAAATAGATGAATTTTGTATTAGATCATTAATGAATGGATAAAAAATAAATCAATAATCCATTTACAATCCATTTAAAAATTATTTGAAATCATTAAAGCATGTAATGACACATGCATAATTTATTTTCAATAAAATCAGTTTTATATATATATATATATATATATATATATATATATATATATATATTTATATATAATGTTTCTCATGTAAAAGAAATGATGCTTACATACCCAAATAAATTCATGCAACTTTAATTTCGATGTATTTTATGTATGTGCACAAATAAAAATATATATATATATATATATATATATATATATATATATATATATATATATATAATGTTTCTCATGTAAAAGAAATGACGCTTACATACCCAAATAAATTCATGCAACTTTAATTTCGATGTATTTTATGTAAGTGCACAAATAAAATATATATATATATATATATATAATATATATTATATATATATATATAATGTTTCTCATGTAAAAGAAATGACGCTTACATACCCAAATAAATTCATGCAACTTTAATTTCGATGTATTTTATGTATGTTCACAAATAAAATATAAACTAACCAGATAGAATCATGCCTTTTCGCTTCTCATAAAAATTAGGTATCAGACAACTAATCATATCATAGAACATATTCCTCCATCTCCATATCACCTATTACTCGAAACCTCTTCCCTTACAACTTGGGATTATCATGTGTAATGATTATATATCTTGGATTGTGCCAACAGATTTACTAAATATGTTATGGGGTCGTGCCCACGCATTCAACTGTTGATTGTCTTTCAACTCCCTTGATACACCAATTATATACTTTTCTTTCTAAAAGCATACATTTGATTCTGTCCATGCAGTTATATAGTTTTACATTTAATTTAATAAAACATGCTGAAAAAAAAAACCATTATTCTCATGTCATTCAAATATGATTTAAAGTTATGAGAAATTTATAATTTTTAGTACGAAAATTATGTAAAACGGAGCTATAGCCTTACCCCTAATATGTATCTCTCAACATGCAACTCAAATATTCAATTAACTTTTCCATCATTAACTAACCACATGTTGATCTCAATGTGAAAAAGTTTCAATTTAAAATTAGCTCACTTGACCATTCATCCACCCAATTTATACAAACAACCCAAGCTATATATTCTAAACCGTTTTCTAGATTTCACATCTCAAGTAAACATCTAAATAACATAACCAGGGATCATTAAAAGATCCAAAATTTGTAAATTTGCTCTTAAGTTTCTAAACCATACTTCAGCAAAAATTCAATCCCTAGAATGTACTTTTGACACTTCATTTAAGTTCATAATAGTAGATACTTCTTTTAATTTTTCAGATTTTTCTTCTATTAACTTATCCCATTTAAGTAGACTAATTTCACTTATTTGACTACCAAGAAATTATACAGTCAAGTTTGTTACCAAGCTAAATTTTGGCTTCAGCTTCCTATATTTTAAAGCCCAAACAGTTATCAACATTTATAGTCCTCAAAACAGGGCTAATCAAGGATTTGTCTTTTTTTATTTTTACTTTCCAATATCCCTACATCAAACTCTAACATACTCTAAATCCCAAATTAAAATGAATACCATGTATATAAAACTATCAATAATCATATCCTAAAATTATAATCTTAAAAGCCTAAAAGATAGGCATTGGTACTCACCGATTGAGGCTTTATGACTTACTCTTCACCAGTCTTAAAACATCTTCCCAATTTGAGCTTCTAATTGCCTCATAATGGGCCTCTTCTTCCCTCTCTTGGCCAAGCCTCCCAATTTCCCATAACATCTCTAACATCCACCTTAAGTAAATTTATGCTAGCTACTTTTAATCATCCCAAGCTACCCCAAAAACTTCCTCTTTCGGTCACTTTATTGAGACCATGCGTATGTATATCCACGAACACTTGGAGAAATTAGAGAAAGATGGGAGGAAGACGAAAAGCTGTGAGTTGGAAGAAAACCAAATGTCTACTCGATGGCTTCTAAAACTTTTGATCTTGTGCTGTCCTTTTATCTCTCCGCCAGCTCATTTCTACATTGGATGGATAACTTCACTAGTTGTTTACAGCTAGATGTTGACACTAGATAGAAACTTTCCTGTAGTTTCTAGTAACGACGTTTTACTAGTAATGTGGCAGCAAGAACTCCTTCCTACCATATTTTTGTGGGCCTTAACAATTGGTATTCTAATTACAATTTGAAATAATATGAGAGGATATCACTTTTTTAAAGTAAGGGATTCACTTTAGGGAATAAAGTGATAAATACTAATTTCATTGATGAAAAAAAAAATAAAAGAAGTAGATTTTAATAACCTCATAATTTATTATACATGTATATATATTTTATTATGATATCAATCGTTAATTTTTCTATCAATGATTAATATTCTTCATATTATCTTATAAAGTAAACTTCTCATTTTAAAAGAGTTAAATCAGTATGAGGGGAAGTGTTTTGGTGGAATCTTAATGTTCAACCGAAATACAAATGACCCAAAAGTAAAATGTTCTTCAATTTAATTCTAATATTAATTTTCTGAATATGTAGTTATTATTTTTATTATTTTTTATTTTTATTTTTATTTTTTGAGGTATCACAAACTAAAACTAATACAATCCATTAAATTTATTATTATAATTAAATAAACTGAATTAAATTTAAATATTGATGAATTGGATGAACCATGAATTAATGTATCCAATTGCCGCCCATAACCCAGAGTAATCCCAATTGCTTATGAATTATGATTACAACTTAGAAGCTCTTACCTAACATCTTGGAGTAATAGCACAGGTTGAGAAGTGTAGCACCATGATTCCCCTTCTCAGGTGCTAATTCTTCCCTTTGGGTGACCGAATAAAGAAAGTGAGCCATTTCTTTGTGACCAAAATCAAGAGACCGGGTGACTGGAATGGAATCAAATCATCCCAACTAGGGATTGTGAGTAACTTCCTGCTCTTTCCCACTAGGCGTCTTGCTAGCTCGATTGTTCCACAGTAAGAAGCCTCGTGAAGCGCTGTCAAATGTTTTAAAATCAAGCATCTCAGCCTCTTCTTCTGTCAATAGCTTCAGTAACTCGTCCACAATATGCAAATGCCCGAACAAAGCTGCTATGTGAAGAGCTGTCTTGCCCTTAGCTGAAATTCTTGCGGTCTTTGCATCTGGATGGAAATTAATAAATTTTCTTGCAGCATCCCAATCCCCATGATGCACGGCCTTGTATAGTGGTGCGTAATGCGGAACATAATCGTTGTTCGCTATTTCAATTTCCAACAGATTCAGGTTAGCCTTTGGTTAGCTAGATCAAAAATAATTTCAAATTTTTCTACGTAAAATATCAAATTTTAAAGAAAATTTGGGTAAAATACACTTTACTCCCGTGAAGCATAGCCCTTTTTTCAACTTATCATCCTAAAGTTTATTTTATATTATTTAATTTCCTAATGTTTGGATTAAATCGAAAATGTTATATTTTTTCAATTAAATCAAATAGAGATACATTTAAAATTAATTTTAGGAGAGTTAAGTAACTTATGTGATAAAAATCCACACTTCAAGTGATTATGTGATAAAAAAAAAATTTTTGCTTTTAGTTAAGATAAAGTCATATGATTTGAACATTATGTATGTTACATTTAAGTTAACGGTCAAAGTAACGTTTTTTATTCAGTCTAAATGTTAAGAGAGTTAAATAATATAAAATAAACTTAAAAAGGTAAATTGAGAAACCCTCATATTTAAGGGGGATAATGTGTATTTTATCCAAGAAGTTTTTGGGGACCAAACCAAGTTCGTGCTTTTCAGTATCTCAAACTTTGTTGAGTGGGATTAGAATAGCATCATTGGATATTCTTGAAAAGCTCTAAAACCTAACATATCCGGTTGAGGTATCTACTAGTTTCTTTTGTATGTTGAATGATCCTACACTCTCTGACCTCAATATTGCACCAAACATCAAGTAATATTCACAACTTAATTAAACCTATAATTTTAATACAAATTTTAGTTTATTCCTTTCCACCAAGATCAACATTCAGATAAATAGAAAAAGATAATTATCAAGGGAAACAAAGAGAAAGACAACCTGTAGTATTTATTCTGGCTCCTTGAGCAGTGTTTGAGTCCAATGAAATTGATCGTAGCTTGTCCATAGCGAAACTTACTAGAAATTTTGGTCCTTATGCTAACCCAGCAATATCTGCTGTGACATATATAAACACATATTTTTACAAAATGCATGTTATATTTTTTTAATTTAAAAAGATTTTCTACTTTTTTTTTTGTTCATGTATACATGCATGTATATTTTGTAAAAGACTTACTAACAAAAGTTGAGCATAACGATGAGCAAGTAACATTCTCATAAAAATAATCAAAGTTCAAATATTATAGTAAGCATTTGTTAGGCGACTTTTTTATTTAAAAATTAGTTGCGACGGTACCCAATGCTCCTGTGAGATACCTTAGACAAAAACCAAAAAAAAAAATTATAAAAGATTTTACTTGTAATCTACCCTTCGTGAATCGTGTGATGACAACTGCTTTCTTAATGGAACTTGTTTTATGGAAATCATTATTAAAATGCCACTTCTCACATGACTATATAACATATGGGCAGTTCTCAAAGAACAACTGTGTACAATTTATGAAAAATAGTAATTGATTGACTAGTGCATCATGCAATCACCCTTTAAAAAAAAAGAAAATTTAAGAAAGTAATTTATATATGAAAATCAAATTTAAATGGTAATACATAATCTTCTACAATAATTTGACTATTTAAAAAAAACTGTGATCTCTTAGTTTTACATTGAAATTTGCGCTCGTTATTTCTCTATTTCTCTTGCTTTAACTAATTTTTATGTTTTCTAAATAGAAAAACCTAAATTTTTAAAATAAAATCACAATGAGATTATAGAAACTAGATCATTAAAGAACTTAACGTGGTTTATCTATCAAACATAAATTTTGTGAAATGAGTTGAGAGGTATCACCTTCAGTTAGTACATGTGAAAAAAAATTAATAAGAGAAACTAAGTAAGCAGCAACTGAAGAAAATAAGCTACATAACCATTACAATTGGCTACTGACCGAGTCTTTTTTCTAGGTAAGTTGCCAAATAAAACAATTTGTTGTCAAGACATTGAATCCGTTTGGATACATTTTTTTTTTTTAAAAAGTGTTTCAACACATTTTCAAGTGTATTTGAATGTAACTTTTAAAAAAAGTAAAAGTTAAAAAAAAAGGTTAATTTATCTCTTTTTTTAGAAGCTAATAAGCTCTAACTTCTAGAAAAAGTAGAAGTAGAAGTGATTTTTAATATAATTTTATAACAAAAATATATTTTACCTTTATTAAAAATTACATTTTATATCCTCATTTTTTTTTTCTTATAAACTTTATTTACATAAACCTTCCTAGGTAATTATATGAATTACATTTTAAATAATGTAACTTTAAGTCATTGTACCCTAATATCTTAAATTGAATTCTGATTTCAATGACTATACCACTTAGAGAAAGAAAATAGAACAACATTAATAATATATTATTAAGTCTTTGAGTAAACAATTAGACATGTTGTTATTACCTTATGTCTCATTTTCAATGACGTTGTTACTACGATATACTTAAAACTCTCATCGTCCCTATTATGCTAGCACATTTAATCATATCTTGCATATCATAACTCATCATATCTTGCATTTGGATGTCTTTTTTTAATAATTTTGATATAAATTAAGTGCTTCTATTCTTTTTTATCCAAACAAACTTAAAAATATTTTTATTATTTAAAAATATTTCTTAAATATTGTATCTAAATACAAAATTATTTTTTAAAAAAAAAAAATCTACTAAAATAAAATATATAAAAAAATATTTTTTTAAAAATTTATCCAAACGAGTCCGTTGTCTTTTACATCTCAACGCTAAGTTGACATGACATATAAATATTCCGTCAAATAATGTTAAATCCCATTTGTCATTCTTCTCTACCTCCTAATCTTAACCCCTGGACTTTCTAATTGGAAGTTGGGTAAATTTTATGAAAGGAAATAAATTAAAAAACTCTTGTAGGATTTTAGTGTAAGGACTCCAACGTTAACCTCTATAGATAATCATAGTTTTAAATTACGAATTGTATACCTTTAGTGTAGGGATTCAAATGTCAACCTCTATGGGTAATCATAATTTTAAATTGTGGATTGTATCGCTTTATGGGATCCCAATATTCCACTTGCAGCGTGTTTGCAAATTACAACCACATCATCTTGCAATTAAGAAATCATTTCCAGTGTATATATATATACATATATATAAAAAGGTGCAACGCTACTGCAACAGTCGCAATGCAATTCTTTATGGATAATCATGGTTTCAAATTGGAAACCATATATTTTTAGAGTAGGGACTCAAAAATTAACCTCTATAGATAATTATGGTTTTAAATTTCGAAATGCATCATTTGATGTGAATGTCATATTGCAACGGCAACAATGTCGACAACTGCATCACTCTGCAATTACAGTGATTTTCATTCATAAAAAAAAAGTCAAAATACAACCAAAAATTACAAATATGTTTAATTTATTATTTATAATAGCACGCAGACGTGGAGAAAGTGCAACATCAGAAAGCTAAATATGTAGTTTAAAGAGAAAGAGATATCATATAGAGAGAGAGAGAGAGAGTCAGTTATAATAGCAACACCAGAAAGCTAAAATATTCAATTCAAAGACATAATTACATATCAGTTGTGTCTAATTGCGATTTACTTCACTTTCATTAGATGTCTGATTGCCATTCGTTTCACTTCACTATCATTGGGTATAATATGCATAATTGTTAATTAGGCTCATGCATATATAAATAGAATTCAATTATGCCTTCTCTAAGTAAAAACAAACTTTACTCAAGGAATTCTTGTCAGGAATATTAAGGAATATATGCCTTCTCTAAGTACAAGCAAGCCTTACTTGCCCAAGTCAGTCAAGAATCCTCAACTTTTATTTTCAACCTCCAATTTCGTTTTCCGTTCTGCTTTCTTTTTTAGGTTGTGTTTTGTATACTTTGGTTTGGAGGCGGCAGGGGAAAAACTTTCAAAGGATTACAGTTTTATATATGGAAAAGGATACAATTGGTATACAAGTAAAAGAGAGAGAGAGAGAGAGAGAGAGAGAGAGAGAATTTTATGGGAGTAAAAATTCCCTTTATTTAATTTCGGGCTAAATGTTACCACAGTGCTAGGTGGTGTAAATTTCTTCCACTCTTCTCATGATTTGAAGCTCTCTCTATCTATCTCACTATATGGACTCTGGAGCTCCTTCGCTCTAGTTCTCTCTCTTGAATTCACTGGTTCTAGCTCCCTCACTACTCTACCCCATGTTCTTTGATTTCATCTTTGTGCTTTTGTTAGATTGAACGATCGACACTGATATGAGCTTTATCATGTAATTTGCATGTGCTATTTGATGAACTATAATGAAATTGTGTTTGATTTCTATTTTTGTTGTAAATTTGAGTGGGGTGTTTTTCTTTCCTATTTTAAATTGTGTTATTTACTTGTTTTATCTCTATTCTTGACTTTTGATCAAAATTCATATTGGTTATGGTATGTGAACCACGGTTTCATTAGCATTTTGGGTTCTTTGTAACTGAACGACGAAATGAATTGAGTCAATAAGTTGAGTTTATGGATAACGCTTATGAAACGTTTGTTGAAATTTTTGTGAGGCTGTGAGCTGTGAATTTTCCAGAATTTAAATCAAGCTGTTGTTGAGTTAGTTGGGTTTCACTCGTTAAAAGCTTGGGTTTGGCTAAGGGGAAAACTTCTCAAACGTTTAAGTTTGACGAATACGTTGGATCAAAGAAAAAATATTAGTCAAAGTAGTTAAATGGTTTAACATCTGTCCATGGTTTTTCCATTCGGATTTTTTTCTTTTTTAATGTAAGTTTAGTTAGGTAAATAAAGCTTGAGACTTAAGATGATTGGCTTAGCTAGATCTCTGGTTGGAGACTGTAGGGGGGTTTATGGTGATTGAAAGTTAAAAGATTAGGTAAGACCCAAAAAAAATTGTATAATTAATCCAAAACCTTTTGATTCCAGATTTCTTGATGAAAAATCAAGAGTTTGGAGGTTGGATTTCACAGTCAACCATTTTCCAAATGATAGAATACAGAAAATGTTCATAGATATTGTGGTAGATATTCATGGATTTTTTTCCCTATTGCTATCAGACATTCCATTTTCATGGGTTATATGTACAAAGAGCCTGCACAATTTAAGCATTCTTATCATGGGGACGGGGTTGTTCAATTTTTCAAGTAGTTATTGAGTTGCCCTGGTTGTGCTTCTGGTACTTCCAACTCTATTGGGTTCGGTTGACATGCAGTTAAATTATGCTTCTTGTACTCCCTACTCTTATTTTCTGCTTAGATATATTGTTATAGAGATAATTTTGAAGAGGAAGTTTTGTCGCAAAGCTAGTTGATCCCAAGATCTATGTCCTTATCAATTTCTATGAGGGAAGGTGTGTATTAAGCAAATTCATTTTTCTTTTCAGCAATTGAGTTATTTATCCATGCTTTTGGCTCGTTTTGTTGAGTAGATATCACACAGTGGGTTTGATGTGGAAAGCAATATATTTTGACTATTTTAAGAATAAAATCCTTTTTAGAAGGAACTCTTGCGTAAGAGTTCTTTTTAGAAAACGCTCTTTGAAAGTGTGCCCATCACACATTTGCAGTGGAAAAAAGTCTATCCAAATAGATTAATTAATAATTCTTTTAGTTTTAACTTATTCATAAATTTTATCTTTTTATTTTTTTATTTTGATCAAAATATTTAATCTCTTACAGTGACAAGATTATAAATGACTTTAAATTTGAGAAATTAAATTAATAAAATTAATTTTTATAAAACGAAATTAATAAATGAGATATATTTCATATATTAAAAAGGAACTTTACTCTTATTTTAATGTCTCTTGTAAATTTCAACAGTTATGTTACTTTTCTAACTCCCATATGGTATGGTTTTCCCATTTTTCCATAGAACTCTTCAGGGAATTTAAGCTCTCTTGTCCAGTTGTTTCCACTTAGATAGAGTGCATTGAGACAAGAGTTGATAGCTTTGGTGATAGGTTTGTCACTAAGGCCCAATAATTTCAATCTCTTTAATTCTGATATAGAATCAGAAATTTTCCTTGTCAATCCCATGTTAGAGAGTTCCAAAATGACCAAGTTCTGAAAGTTTTTCCACTGAAGTGTCTTTTATCGTAGAAGCTATTTTCTGTGACACTTGTTTTTAGTCATTAAGGTGCATTTTGTTTCTGTCTCCCTTTCCTTACCTCCTGCTATTAGTGTTTGCTTCTTGAATTTTATGTAGTTTAGTCATTTTTTGATTAATTAATTGTAAACTTAACTTAATCATCACATGCACGGGTTAAGTTGATTTAGGTTGAAACCAATCCACTGTTTTATGACTGGGTTGAGTTTTAAAATATGTGAAACCTAACACAACTTATGGACATCTTAAGGGTGGTGCTGAGTTTTTTGCCTTTTTTGTTTTTAGTCTTCAAAGCCAATGTTTTTTTTTTTTTTTTTTGTCATGGGGTGGGGGGACAAATCATCCCCATCAAAGATCGATCTCTTGGTGCGGTGGTATCAAGGTCATAGCCTTTCCCATTAATTCAAAGATAAAATGCAGCGTTTTACTATCCTGGAATTGGGCTGCTGTATTGGGCCTACATAGAATGTTGGGTTGAACTTGCAGTGTTGGGTGATTATTGATTTGGGTTATTTTGGTCCATGGATTTATTGTTTTTATTTTTTATTTAATTGTTCATTTTTTTTAAGAAATGATAAAAGAAAACTAACATAGTATGAAAACTTTTTTCAGTTTTTCAAAATTTTTCGTTAAAAATAAAAATAATGTCAAATTAAAATCTGATCAAATGTTTTAATAAGTGATGTTCAAAATAGATAAATATTTTTGAAAATATTTTTGCATAAAAGGAGTGCTGACAGAATTGAAATCTTAAAAGACTTGCAATCTTTCATGAGATCATTTGGCCATGTGAAAGCTAATGTATTATATTTATTTACTTAGTGTGGCCTTCACATCTGAACAATCACAATCAAAATCAAGATCCACAATAAATCAAATATGCTTGATTAGAGACACATTGGCCAAAACCATCTATCTCATTCATGGAATGATGGATGTGGCCATTAACTAATGGCCAAAGTTAATGTATCCACTTTGATATTGTATTTTTGTTACAATAATGATATTTACACATCATATTTATTACATTTTTCTTACACTATTTTTTTAGAATAATAACACAAGATAAACACATATTCCAATACATACTCTCTAACTTTTGGTTCCCAAAAAGAAAAGTGTATGGGATGGTGTACATAAAGAAATGTGCATGAATCATTTTCCTTATCATTATGTGAGTAGTCACCCACTTAGACATATGGGCCCCTTGGATTATTTATAAATAGAGGAGAAAGATGGAGAGTCATGAATTTTTGTAGTCACCCGAAGGATATATAAAAGAATTCAGCTGCTAAGATTAACACTTCGTTTGTTTTATCTAACCCGACCTAAACGCCCATTAAAGAGAAGTAATTTTTTTTCCTTTAGAAAATTGCCAGTTTAGATGCATTGGAAACCGTGCAATGCATGCTTGCGTTGAAAACTATCTAAAACAAAAATACAGTAATAAATTGGTGGAAGAATTTAATTTTAATTTACTATTAGTATAAAAAATTTTATACTATTATTCAATCATGGATTACTAAATCATTAAAAAAGATTGACTAAAATAATAATTATCTAAAAAGTCAAACACTAGATAATACATGTGATTATATGTTAATATAAAAAATCTTCATACAGATCAAAATTAAATTCTTGGTAGAATTAAATTGTGTCGATCTAAATATCTTAAGTCTAAATTTTATTAGTGATGTTTTGATTGTGGACAGAGAGAAGAACAATTGCAGTTTTTATATCATAATATCATTGCTCATGTACATGCAAGTTGGTGTTCTTATGTTAGCTTTCATATAAAGGTTATCTTATTCTCGTGATTCAAGGTACCTCTTCTCAATCCAAGTATACGACTAATTCAGAATTTAAGAACATAAAGACATTCTTGATCTTGATTCTTCATATTATTATTATTATTATTATTATTATTATTATTATTATTATTATTATTATTATTATTGTGAATTTAAGTCTGGTATAAGAATAAAATTCACAATTTCTCTAACAAAAAATACCAACACAAAATTGCAACATCTGTTGTGGAAGAAGCATCGGAACCAAAAATTGCAGTATTCTCTAATGAGTTTATCTAAAAATGAAAAGGCTTAACTACTAACTAGTATTTGAAGTAATTGGAATATATTATATAATAAATTTCTGTAAAATTTGATGGTGTGAGCAAGAATAATGATGACATTTAATAAATGGAAAATGATACTTTTAAGATACATAAAGTCTCACGCTATGATATGTTGAGAAGAAAAGAGAAAATAATAATAATAATACCAATTTTTTTTAGTTTAGTGTTTATTATACCTTATATTCTTTTTATTTGAGAAATTACATTAATATTCTATTACTTTATACAAAAAATATATGCTTACCTATCATACTTTATGTATAATTCCTAAACTATTACTCATTGTAAATAACAAATTAAAAAACACTACCACAAAAAAAAGAAAATAAATATAATTTCACAAATAAAAAGAATATATTAAGCTAACTTCACAAGAAGTAAATGTAATTATTACTAATAATAGTGATTTACTTAATGTTAAAAATGTGAGAAAATAAATATATCTATATAATATTATCTTTATACACAGAGCCTCATATCTCTGGCATGTGTTAAAAGAGAGAAGAAAAATATAATAATAATGACTAATTAAATATTTAAAATGTAAAAAAGAAATAAATATGTAACTATAATATCATCCTTCGTAAATAATCACTGGTTGCTTTAGCACTTGCTTGTGAACATTTCTCTTTCCCAATATGATAAAGAGTGTACACTACATGCAGTCCACTTCTCATTTTTATGAAAGAGTAAATGTTTAATTTTCTTTTTTAAAGATTGTATTAATATTATTTTAATTTTTTAAAAAATAATAACATTAATTTAATTTTTAAATCATAAAAAATAACATTAAAATTATCATTTTATGTATAGATAAAAATTAACTTAATATAATTTATATGATTGAGTGATTAAATTAATATTAATTTTATATAATTAAACTACTAAATTGATAATATTTTTAATAATTTAATAATTTAATTAATGTCAATATATTTAAATAATTATTTTAATGTTATTTTTTATAATTTAATAATTAAATTAGTATTACTATTCTTTAAAAAATTAAAATAATATTGATATAATTTTTGAATAACCAAATTAAAAATTTAGTTTTTTTTTTAGGTAGAATTATGTTGTAAAAGATAAACATATAAATTATTTTATAATAAAATTCATTATGATTTATATATGATCTATAAATTTTTATTTTTATTCTTATAAAATATAATTTTATTTCGTTATTGAACTCTCCTTTTTCATAAAATATTCAATTTTTATAGGTAAGAATTTAACTTACGTATCTGTTAATCACTCTTTTATAAATAAGGATCTAGAAAATTAAATATAAAAAAATTATATTTTTCTCTCATTTAATATATGATCCTCCTGTATCATCGCCAAACAAGAGAGGATAATGAGCCATTATTTTCTTATAATAAAAGATGGTACTATTTCAAAAAAAAAAAATGGTACTACACTGCACTGCACCCCATAAATTCTGATCCTGTACTGCAAAATTTTGCTTAAAGGGACTGAGTGGGACAGCCATTTTATGTAAGGTGAAGCCACTTCAAATTGTTGTCCACCCTTTGGACATATTAGCAAAAAAATCGTGTTTCTCCACCCACTTCAAATTATTATTAAAGTTTTAAAATATTCTTTAATAATGTATTTTCACATTATTAAAAAAATAATTGTGATAATAATTATTTAAAAATATAAAATATAGTATATTTTAATTATAGAATAAAAAATAAAGAAATAATAAAATAATTTTCTTACTGAGTATATTAAAATTAAATCTTCATTATTGAATTTTCGGCATATCATAGCAAAAAAAAAAAAAAAAACCATATATTTCCCCACCCACTTCAAATTAGATATGTACCATCTTGTTAGTTTTTGTTTTCCAAACAAAATAATATCTCATTAATTTTCACACATTCCAATCAAACAGCCGGAATGACCCAAAAGAAAAACGTTTTTTTTCATTAAGTTGAAAATTTAAGGTAAGGGAATGTTAAATGCCTCAGCGAAAATTTAAGGTAAAGAAATATCACGTGCCTCACTAAAAATTTACAGTTGTACATATTAATCATCTACTTTAAAAAATTGCTAGCATTAAAAATCGAATCTAAGCTTTAAACAAAATGTTTCAATTCGTATTATCTAAAACAATCTCGTTGACAAGTAAGCAAAATCTTTTACAATAAATATAAAAATTTTAAAATTAAAATTTCTCTTTACAAAACTTCAAAAGAGAGAGAATTATACTTACATGATCAAAATTTCGAAAATAAAGAGAAAGTACAAATTAATAAGTAAGTAATTAATACAAAGTGAATTTATATTTTATTTTTTATTTTATATATAGTTAATAAATACTTTTTAATGATATATTTACTAAATAATTTTTAATAATCTTTTATATTTTATTTTATAAAATAATTAATAGAATATAAAATAATTAATAGCATTAATTTAGGATTAATGGTGTGGTTCAATTATAAATAAATTAAAAAACTTCATTAAGATGATTTTTACATTAAAAAAATAAATTTATTTTTTTTATAAAATAACTGTTGCAACTTAAGTTCACAAAAAGAATTCATCTTAAAAAATTAATTTATTAATAGAAAGAATTTTATGATTTATATATCACATTAAATTCCTATACATATTTCATGTAAGACGTAATAATAACTCAGTTGATAAAAGGAAATTAAAAGAAATATAAGACAAATTTTAAATTTATTTTTAATGATATAAAATTGTTAAATAAAATAGAAAATATAAAAAAAATGTGATATTTTGACATTTGCATTTTATTTATTTTTAAAAAATAACAATTATGAAATAATATATTCAGGTATGATTATACATTAAATTTATTATTTAATTATTTTATTTTGTACACCAAAAAACTATTATTATTATTATTAACTGAGGGATGCAAATAAAAACAAAAGAAATTTATTAAAGAAGCAAATAATGAATAAAGAGTTGCGTAAAAACTCAGCAGCAGCAGTAGCATCATCCTGTGCGTTCAACGTTGGCCCACCAAAACCCAACCACGCCACCAAACGTTGTTTTCTTTCTGCCTTTCGCTCTCGCGCCAACACGGGTTCTGGGTATAAAGGCACCACCCGCAAACCCAAACTCCGTAAGCTTCTTCCTTCCATTCATTGCGTTCCCTAGTTCTCAGTTCTGATTTCTAAGTTCTTCTGCCATAACCATGTCTCAGGTTCTGCACCCATTTCCTTTTTGTTCTTCGATTTCGTGTTTCTGTTCTGGGGTCTTTTTGTTTGTTCTTGTGTTGGGCCGTTGTGATTCTGTTTCATTTCTGTTTGTTCCTTTGTTTTGAATTCGTAATTCTTTTCCATTTTTTCGCTTTCTAATTCGTTGTTCTAGATGTTTGTGCTGAGCTATAGAAATTTCTGAGTTTAGGTATCTGGAATTCTGGGTACTTTTTTTTTTTATATAATAATCAGTAATTTAGCTATTTTCGTGGGATTGGGAGAGGGAGGATGGTTGTATTTGCTGTGCTAGGAGAAAAATTTGATTGCCCGGAAATTTTGATTTTTGAAAAATAGGAATTCAAGTGGAATTACATAATTGGGAAAATTTTGGAGATGAAATTAAAGTAGGAAGCAAGTTCTTGGGTTTATAATTTCGGGTTTCAATTAGCTTAGACAGTTTAACTTATGTTCATACGGATTCTTCTAGCAAGTTGTTGAACAGCACTTCTTTCAGTTCTAATGGGTTGTAAATGAAAGTGCTTTCAGCTGCTTCTGTATGTGCATTTGATTTTCTTCAACCATCAGCTACTCTATCAGTGATTGCTGAATTTTGTCTTGTCATGGTTGTTTATATGTTTATAACACCTTTCTATCTCTCTTTTATACCTTTTCTTCCTGATGATATGCTCTAACAATTGAAGGCTACAATTGCTTGATACATGAATCCACATGGCTAGTTCCTTTTGTTTATGTCTAGTTGTCTACCTTTAAGTTCCTAGCAGTAACTGTCACTAGAACTCCACGCTTAACACCAATAATGATTGTTATTTGCTGAACTAATGTAAATAATGGTAGATTATCTCTGTGTCTGATGTCCTGCTTTGCTCTCTTCCTCCCCGCCCTCCTTTTTTTTATCTTTTTAAACTGATTCAAGTATTTCTTAAATTCAAAGTATGAATATGTTTCTTTTATGAGTGGGTATTGGTGGTTAAGATAATTATTATTTCTTTTCTGTCCTCTTTCAATCTGAAATTTTTCTCATTATGATTGCAGACTGTTGTCCTCAAAGTTGGTATGTCATGTGAAGGATGTGCTGGGGCAGTGAAGAGGGTTCTGGGAAAATTGGAAGGTACATTTGAGTCCTTGGGTCTACCTTACCATTATATTGTATTCAGCATCATTTTAATTAACTTACTAGTGCTAAGCTAACTTTCTCTGCTATCTGATTCTAAAATGAAAATGTTTTAGTTATTGAATGATGTAATTTCTTACACAAACCGCATTAATTTGTAGTGCTTTGCTTTCTGTCAATTTCGATCAATCAATAAATGCTATCTGCTTGACATCCTAATTCTCAAAAGTCTTTGGTTTTGAATGTGTGTTAGCTGTTTCTTTCATTTTGAAACTTCCTTCCTGAATTTTCTTTCCTTCCCTTTCCTTTGTAATCTACTATAAAGCTGTGCTTAATATGACATATGGCCTTACATGACTTAAGTTAGTAGAACATATTGAGGTCATTTGTAATGTTAAACAGCTCAAAGTTCTTGTTAATGATCTTCTCTCTTAAACTTGTTTCTCTTTCCTGTTGGACTGTGATTGTATGATCATGTGGGTTTCCCATTCGTAATTAATTTGTCGAAATCATCAATAATATCCTGCACAGCTTGTTAAGGGCCTTGTGTTAATGTTGGTTACTAGAATGTAATCTGAATTTGTTTGGTTTTTTTATATAGAGCCATTGACAGCCTTCGTTAAGGATCTCTTATCCCTTTATTCTATTTTTCTTCATTCGTAAGTTGAAGGTTTGATTGATGTTCTAACCCTATTTTCTCCTATTCATATCCATGAACTTGTCTTGGGTATTATGAATCAGCTCTGTGGGACTTTGAAGTGATTTTCTTGAACTTATCTTCTAGGTATCTGCATTTATGTAAAGGTGTTATGTTTCTTATCTTTTTATCAACATATTTAATAATAATAATTCTTTCATTCAATTTTGGAACATGTTTGAAAGATTTCAAAAGCTTTCAAGTTTAATTCATGGATCGTGTGACAATTAAATCATGCCTTAGGATTGTTAGATGTTGGAAACAACGTTGGTTCTACTTCTTGTGAGAAACCATTTGAACACTTAAAAGTGCATTAATATGCATTTTTTTACATTCAAGGCGCATGTGTATTCACAAAGAAAAGAGAGGGCAGTAAAAATATTGCTAAATCAACACCTTCTCTATTCATATCTGACTTTTAAGAGTTTAGGTTATGATATCTTCCCTTTCCACTCTTGATTATACTCTTAATTTGCCTCCCAAATTGGGATGGAAACTTCTATTTCTCTTCTGTGTGGAATCTTTCTCTCTCTTGTCCTTTGTTAGCGTGCAGTTTACCAAAGCATTTAGCATGTTTCAAAGCTAATTTGTTTCTATGGGTTTGGTTCCCTTGGCAAAAGAATATGATAGAAGCAAACATGCTGAGACAGAATCTTTATATTGATTGAAGTTGCTGCAATGACGGTTCTATACCAACCAAAGTTCCTCATGCAATGTTTCGCCATAATAAATAGTGCTGTTATTTACAGGCGTAGAATCATATGACATTGATTTGAAGGAACAGAAGGTGACAGTGAAAGGAAACGTCCAGCCAGACACAGTTCTGCAGACCGTTTCCAAAAGTGGGAAGAAGACTGCCTTCTGGGAAGCCGAAACCCCAGCCGAAGCACCAGCCGAAGCACCAGCCGAAGCACCAGCTGAAGCACCAGCACCAACACCAACACCAGCACCAGCACCAGCACCAACACCAACACCAGCACCAGCCGAAGCACCAGCTGAATCACCAGCACCAGCAGCAGCTGAGCCTGAAAACAACCCTTCAGAAACAGTAACTGTTGCCTAAAACACTTGGTTCTATTTCTACGTGGAAGAACTAGGTCTCTGAATCAAATACTACTTGATGGACTTGCAATAACTGTACAACATGTCAGCTGATGTATTTAGTGTGCTATTACTGGGATTTAAGCTACAATAACTTCGGGCTGGCATTTTTCACGTATGTGATACTTTATTAATGTGCTTTTAACTTCCCTTCTCCTTGGTTCAAACTGATTTTATTCATTCTCTCTAATATATGCCCACCTTACCACATCAAGGAATTGAGCTACCATAACTTTTGCTGGCTGCTTGGCGTTGAAGTTTTATTTAAGTTTAACCCGTTTTGACACCTCTAAATTATGGCCATCTTTTAGACAAAGTGAAAAAATGTTTTGCCTACCCTTAAATTTAAACATCGCTTTTTTTTTAATATTTAATTATTCTGTTATTTTTTGCTATAAAGCGTCACAAGTATATACATCTTTTGTGACTTCTTAAATTAATTTATTTCAAAATCTTTTTTACATTATCACTAAATAAGAAACAACTCATCATTTAGTACATAACTTTTTAAATAATTAGTATCATATAATTCACTAATTGTATAAAATTCTTTATGCTTTGATAATTAAAAATTAAATGCCCATTTATACCAAAAAAGAAAAAAAAATGAATGCCCATTTTATATCTTTAGCCAAAGTTTTCCACCAAGTGACCATCTCAATTCAGTGCAAGTATCTGATGACATATTTATTGGATGAACATTCAACATTTTAGGTTTTTTTTTTCTTTTGTTGAAATGTTGGGATAGAAAGGTTTAAATTTGTTTCCTATTTGATAAAAGATGAAAAATATTTTTAATTTACTTTTTTTCCTAAGAAAGAGAGACAAAAATTATCTTTTTTCCTTTTCCTTCATTTCTTTTCCCCAAATTATTAAGAGATAAATATAATTTTTTTTCATAAAAAATAGAGAAAATTATTAAATATCTCAATTAATACAACTAAGATTTCAAACAAAAGGTCATGCCTTGAAACTTGGAGTAGACACTTATTGAGAGAGCCTTTGATTAGTAACCAATTGCGATTGAGTTTAGAATATTAGTCTCAGTGCAATACCTATGATGATATTCTAGTTCAAGACAAAAAAAAAGGTGATGTTTTGAAAAAACACCCAAGTACATACCCAATATTCTATTCTTTAAAAATAAATCAGTTCATTTCTAACTTACTTTTGAACAAAATTAAGTTTATAAAATTAAATTTATCTAAAATTAAGTTTACAAAATATAATTCAAACATACATATAATCAGCAATGTGGATATTCCTAATCTAGAAAATCCTAATCTAGAAAAGAAGAATCTCCATCATCAAAGAAGGTACCAAAGCAAGACAAATTGATGTACTCAATTGAAACAGGATGGTGAAATTGCCGGTGATTTTAGAGAACACCATTTAATAATAGCTAATCTACCTTGTACCCAATCTTCCTTATTTTATTTTTAGGTACTAAAGAAAAGAAACGAACGAAACTGAACTCTAGTAAAATGAGTAGTACTGTAGCAAACATATCTTCTAGAAGACTATCAAGCCCTTGGGAAGGTTCTTTCTTCCCAACGAGATCCATTGAGAGGCCCAACAAATGTTATTAACTTCGAAGTGCACCTTCTCTGAAGGAGGAATAGATTATTCTCTAATTAATAAGCTTCCATTATCTCACCACTCGTAACTGCAAATTTGATGGACTATAGAGATCAACCATGGAGGATATGCATGGGAGAGCCACATCCTCTAACTACGGATAAGGATTAATTAACAAAGAGGTTTGAAACAATCAATCTTCTAAAAGAATATATCTAAATCCAGCATATATTGGTCAAATTTGAATAAAGAAATAAATGTTAAAATAAACATTTAGTTTCTATAATTTCTCCTGATTTAAATTTTAGTTCCTATAATTTTTCTTTTAGGATATCGGTCTCTATAATCTCATTCATTTGGATTATAGTCTCTATTTTTAAAGTATTGATCCTTATATTTTTCACTTATCTGGTTTTTAATTTTTATAATTTCTATTCATTAAAATATTGGTCCATATTTTTCATGAAAGATTGATTCTATAATTTTCAATTATTAAGGTTTTAGTATTTCATGAACCATGAGTATGAAAACATCATATCATTACCACTCTCGGTTCGAAAAGATTAGACCAATGAAATAATTCAAATGGATCAAATCCTGTGAAATACTTCTGCTTTACACAACAAAAAATATATATAAATGAGTAAAACTATACTAAGAGACAATTTGAGGGTAAATGACCTAATTGCGCCCATTTTGAAAACTATTTTTTAAAATGGGCCACTTTTCAAATAATTTATCACTCTAGGGTGGTTTTTATCACGTTGGCACTACCCAGCTTTTTTTTCCAGGTACCTGCCACGTGTTGCGCATGCAAGAATTGCGTCGAAGGACATGGCGCAAATCCTATAGCACCTGCCTGTGCCTGCTACTAAGTCACGTAACAGCAGCAAGGTTATTGCACCAAATGATGCCATGTGGCAGCAACAGGGGTATTGCACCAAATGACGTGGCGCAATAGAGCACAATACTATTGCACCACGTCATTTGGCGCAATTCATTGGCATGTGCCACGTCATTTGGCATAATTCGATAGATGCCACCACGTGGTGCGCATCTAGCCCCCTCCCCTCCCTTCCCTATATAAACCCCTCTCCATTCCGATTCCTCACCCTTCACTCACGTCCCACTCTTCACTCCTTCTTTTTCAATTTTTCTCTCTTCTTACTTTTCAATTTTCTCTCTTCCTTTCTTTTGAAGGAGTTCCAATTCTCTACTTGATTAGGTACATTTGTAATTAAAAATTTTGTTTTTATATTTCATGCTTTTTTGTTTGTAGAAAGTAAATAATTTTTTACATATATGTATTTAGATTAAAATTGATAAATTTAATTTTCTATGATTCATTATGTTCAAAAGTAGTTTGTGTGTTATTGATTTATGTTTACGTAGCAAAAACTTTATGACATCTTCTCATTTTATTATTTAGATAATTTTATTTAATTTGCTTTTGAAGTCATTAATTTTTGTGTTATAATTGATTATATTTTTTTAGGTTGAGAGTTGATTAGGTACAATAATCTCTTCCTTTGTTTGCACGGGTGGCAATTCTCTACTTAATCAGGTATATTTTTAATTAAAAATTTAATTTTCAGATTTAATTTTTTTATTTGCATGAAGTAGGTATTTTTTTTTGCATGTGTGTATTTACTAATAAATTTAATTTTCTATGAACTATTTCATTATGTTGAAAAATATGTTTGCATGTTAATGATGTTTTATATTTAGGAAACCAAAACTTGATGAATAATTTTTGAGTTAGATTAAAAAAAATTAATGTAAAAAAATAGGTAGAAAAATACCAACGTCTAGTTTTGCCTTTATCACATTAAGTTGAGAGATGACATCATGGAGTTGTATTATTTACATAATTTTATTTAATTTACTTTTGAAGTCATTTAATTCTTGTGTTATAAATAATTATATTTTATTTATATTATTGATATTTAGAATGTATTTTATAACTTTTTTATTTGCATTTTATTTAATTGGATTATTTATTTATTCTGCAATATTTTGTCATCTTTCATTTATTTGTATGTGTGTGTTATCAAAGGTACAAAATGAGCTTGTTCGTTATATTAGTTTATTCAAATGGCTGAAAATATTAGGTCCCAAAAGTGTTATGTTTGAAGGTCGTACAAAACCAATACAAGTCAAACGAAGCATTAGCCTTGAGCGTTTAAAAGAGAGAATTCAGTTAAAACTGAAGCTTGAGGCCAATCAGACTATTTGTGGTCTTACATATAGAATGCTAGCATGTGAGAAGTCAAATACATATATAGCTGTTAAATTGACTGACGACGAAGATGTTGAGTTAATGTTCAATAGCTTTAAGCAGCATTCCTCTATGACGTTCATGGAGGTATATGCAGATGTTGCAACAGTTGAGTTGGATTGTAACATTGTAACAGTTAAGGTAGTATGCTCATCTATGCCTGTTTTGTCATGCCCTATGAATACTCAACAATCTATTCCATTTGAAAATGTTAATGTTAAAGCAATTGTCACAAGAGAATATGAGCTGTCAAATGTTGGCGTTGACCTATCGGATGATGAAGATTATTGCATCAAAGACCAAATTGTTGATACTAGTGAAGATGAAGATGCAATTCCTGATGACGAGTCATCTGACATAGATATTGACGGAGACTTTGATGTTGATGTTGGTGGTAATGCACAACACACTGAGCTAGAACCACACGTGCCTTCTCCGATTGCTTGTGTACTGGTTTCATCATCAATGCCTTCGACCAATCCATATCAAGGAGGTGCCCTTGTTTCATTATCTACTCATTTTGTTACTCCATCACCACATTTCTCTTATATCAATTAGAAACACCCTTATCAAGAGTCTGATTTTCCTGGGTTAGACGTGCATGGTAGTTAGAGCACAAGTGACAAATTATATGTGGGTCTGCAATTCGACAGCAAAAAATCTGTTATATTAGCTCTTAAACATTACTCTCTTAGAAGACATCAATCATACGCTATGGTGGAATCAAATCCAACCACGTTATGTGTGAGGTGTTCTAGATACTAGATTTGAAGAAAACTGCAATTGGCGAATGAAGGCATTGTTAGTCCCAACTAAGCACCAATTTGGTAATGGGCCATTACCGCTGTATTGTATGGCTCTCACACAATATGCAAACAAAAGCCATTGTTAGAAAATATTTTTGCCCTTATGTCTAGTAATCATAAAGAATAAAAAAAGATTATACGCTTACCTCCTGTAATCTCATACGTTCTAACTTGTAACGATAATATGGCAATGAATGCATAGGTGCTTTCAAATAATTCTTAAAACCTTCCCGCTTGTTTGTTTTGACATGAAAGGCCAATGTGTACAGCAAACAAATTACATCTTTATCATAATTAAATAAATAAAATGAATAAATGTAAAGGTTTTTCGTGTAACTTATCATCTAGCTAGAGGTGTGTCAGGTCGCCTATTGAATGGAGTAAGAAGCTTAGGTGCAATGATAGAAAATCGATCCCATGCCCAAAATTGTAACAAAACGGCAACACCTCACATTTCTATACGGTAGTAATCGGTGGCCTTGCACAATTCTCGATATAAGTAAGTCAAACAAGTGGACCCCTAACTATATCTTCCAGCCTCTTGCAAATTCACTAAAAATTGTAACCACATAAGGTGCACGTATCGTGAGGAATGATCTGCAAATAATACCCCTCCTATAAGCCTTAAAATGTAGGCACAAGTCCATTGCTGACGACCAATTTCATCACAAGTATATGGATTTGCATTTTTGACCTATTTATCCAACCAAAACATTTCGATCCGCGCACCATGCATCTTCTTCTCTAGAGGATTTTTGCCTAACAAATTTTAAACTAAAGCACGCCAATCTAAGTCAATTCTACCAAACAAAGGCTTTCCTTCAATGGGAAGACCCAACTGAATGGCCACATCCTATAATATCATTGTGCACTCTTCCCCTAACATGTGAAATGTATGTGTTTTTGGTCTCCATCGCTCAACTAGAGCAGATATTAAATAATGATCAACTGGTCAATATCCTATTCATGCAATATCATAGAAGCCAGCTGATCGCAGATAATCCTTAATATCGTCATGCAAATCCTCATTATAACTCTTCACTTTACAAGCTTGTCTACATATTATTATCCTGTCATCTGCTCCATTCCATATATGCTCTGACACATGAGTGGATTGCATCGATAGCAATGAAGTGTCATCGAGACCAGGATTAAATGAAGAATTAGATAATGCCATCTCTCAACCTAATTTTTTACATAAATTTTTTATATTTAACTCAAAATAACCATCATATTTTTGTTACCTAAATATAAATCATTAACTTGCAAACCTATTTTTAAACATAATCAGGTCCATAGAAAATAAAATTTATAAATTTTAATATAAATATACACATACAAAAAACTATCTACTTTATGCAAAAAAAAAAACATGAAAATAAAAATTATTAAATAGATATGTACCTGATCACATGGAGAATTGCTATCCTTGAAAAGGAAGTGGAGAATTGCTACTCTTGGAAAGGAAGGAAGTGGAGAATTGCTATCTTTAGCAAGAAAGGAAGGGTGTAGAGTAAAGAGTGGAGTGGGGAGTGGGAAGGGGAAGGGGTTTATATAGAGGGGAGGGGGCTGGATGCATGCCACGTGGTAGCATCCAGCGAATTACATCGAATAATGTGGCACAATAGTATTGCACCACGTCATTTGGCGCAATACCCCTACTACTGTCACGTGGCACAGCAGTAGGCAGAAGAGCAGGCACAGTAGGAATTGCCTTAAAAAAAAAAAGCCTGAGCAATGTCAGCATGGTAAAAATGACCTTAGAGTGGTAAATTATTTGAAAAGTGGCCATTTTGAAAATGTTTCAAAATGGGCCTAGTGGGTCAATTACCTGACAATTTGATCTCATATTAAATCTATTATTGCCATTTTGTAAGTAAAAAAAAAATTAAAAAAAAGGCAACAACCTCTCTTTATTAGGTGTTCCCACCTCCTTTCCTTTGTTAAAAAAAATAAGGGAAAAGGCAGGAGTGGACGTACAACAAACACATTTCTTAAAAAACATACTATTAATAAAGGTAGGAGGTTTCTTCGGTACTTTTTTTATGTGTTAAAATATGACAAGTTAGTTAATAATTTTTTTTAAATCATTACTAGTTTACCTATCTATTCAATAAATAATATTTATTTATCAGTATTTCTTAGTTTATATTCTAAATTTATTTTATTTATAAAATAATTTAAGTCTCAAATCCATCAGTTATTATCGAAAAGAAAAATATTTTATTGAATATTTTATGATAAAAATTTAATTTTCAAAAAGCTTTTTTATAAAAAAAATTACATAAAGTTAGAGATAGAATGTTAGAGAAAATTGTTGAATGTTAGAAAGAAATTGTGAATTTTTACACTCCCAAAAACTTCATCAAGTTCAAATTCATGTAATCTAATTTTACATGGACTAAAACAATATTGAGTTCTTCTCTATTTACATCTTCTTAATGGATTTTTGATTTTGGGTTGTTTTTAAAATTTCTTTAGATATTGATTTTTGTTCGAGGAGGCGATTGCTTATTTGGTTTTTTTTTTTTAAATAAAAGAACTTTTATGTATAAAATTATAAATATTGATAAAAAGATTTAATTTTTTATTATTATTAAAATTTTAAATAAAAAATAAACAAATAATATTATATTATATCGTAAGGGTATCATACCCATATTATAAATTAGCTACCATAAAAATCTCCTAAAAGCAGGCATACTAAAAATTCAATCACACAAAGGTACTTAAACCCTTTTTTATTTTTATGAATAAATATGGAACATCATTTGTTAATTTATATTAAATCATTAAAGTATGAACCCAAAAAAAAAAAATCATTAAAGTATTAATACCTATTTTTGTCAGAAACAAAAGATTCAACCACTACACAATATACTAACAAACTCTCTAATATGCATGATCCAAACATCTATACGAAAAAAAAAAAAGAAAAAAACATATTTTTCTTGTGATGCACTATAAATTGTGTGAGCATTCCTCACAAAGATGATGAGCAAAATTTCAGTTAGATAAAAGAAAATTATTTTAACTCTAAATCAAACAAAATGGTGTGTATCATCTCAAAGACATGGTTCTCTTGCCACTAAACTTTTTTCATTTTTTATTTGGAGTCAACTTGCCTTTCATTTCATGGCTTCATGCATCTCACGTAGACGTGGATGGAGGAGCCAAAGGAATCAAAAAGGGTCGAGGACCTCAAATGGAGTAGCTTGCTGACACGGGCTAGGCCTACCTGACTCACACACTCTCTACGATGAAGCACCGAACCGATGAAGAAGGCCCATTTCCTTCATTGTTCGTGTTTTGCTCCAAAGCCGTGAAATTAGCAAACTCTGCTTCGGAAATTTCGTCCCAGCGGAGAAGAATCGGCAACAGAATTTTGCACCAACAACAATCTATCCTTTAACAAAGAAAATCCCCTGTGATTAACGACGAAAAGCTCCAATTTTTCTCACAAAATTCGGAGCAGCTTTCATGGCGGGTTGATCGTACCTTCGGCTTCATGCTTTCTGCGTCATTCCGTTTGTGATTTCTCGATTAACCCAGTTGGGTAGGCATTCTCACCTTTAATGGGGTCTTAAACACTGCTCTTTTGATTCTTTCCTTTTGCTTTTTTTTTTTTGGGGGGGGGGGGGTCTTCCCTTTTTTCCTCAATGAGTTTAATCTATGAATGGTGCGTTTCCTTTTATGGGTTTAGTGGCCATTTATGATTTATCGGTAGCTACTATGTTTGGATCTAGTTCTCGTTTGGTTTGTTCTTTGTCCATTTGGGACTTTGTATTGTTGTTAATCTGTTTTTCATATTTCTACGTTGTTTTCTGTTCCCTTTTGGCGGGCATTGGTTCTGTATGTAAACCGAACGGTGGGCAATCTTATGTTTTTTTCCTTTTTATCCTCTTCATTAACTATCATAAATTGTCTTGTTAAGCATAGTTTGCGTATTAAACCTGCTCGAGTGAAAGGTGTCATTGGTTTCTTCCCGGGTGTCCTGCACATATTAATGATGTATAACTCTATAACTCCTGTTCTCTTTTTGATTTTCTCTTCCTTGTTTAATATTTTTAAGTAATACAAGTTTTATGATGGAAAAACAATGTTTGTTTGCTTGTTAATCTCTGGAATAATTAGCTTGTTGAGTATTATGTTTCCAGATTCCAGGGATTAGTGTGGCAATGGATACAAAAACAAAGAGGAGAGCAGTTGTAGAGAATGGTGATGAAGGAGAGGACTTGGTCCTTGCTACTTTGGTTGCAAATGGAGATGATCTTAGTCCTCTTGTCAGGCATGCCTTTCAAATGGGGCGGCCGGAGGGGCTTCTTCGCCAGCTGAATTTTGTGGTGAAGAAACAGGAAGCTGAAATCGAGGAGATGTGCAAGACCCACTATGAGGAATTCATCCATGCAGTTGATGAGCTTCGTGGCGTGTTAGTTGATGCTGAAGAGCTCAAGAGTGAGCTCCAAAGTGACAATTTTAAGTTGCAGCAGGTTGGCAGCACCCTTCTTGTCACACTTGAGGAGCTTCTTGAATCTTATTCTGTCAAGAAGAATGTGACTGAAGCTATAAAAATGTCAAAGAACTGTATACAGGTGTTGGAGCTTTGTGTCAAGTGTAACAATCACATTTCTGAAGGCCAATTTTATCCTGCGTTGAAAACTGTGGATTTACTGGAGAAGAATTACATGCAGAATATTCCTGCCAAGGCTCTCAAAATGGTGATAGAGAAAAGAATTCCTGTCATAAAATCGCACATTGAGAAGAAAGTATGCAGTCAAGTTAATGAATGGATGGTCCACATTAGGAGTTCTTGTAAAAATATTGGTCAAACAGCAATTGGTCATGCTGCTTCGGTACGTCAGAGGGATGAGGAAATGCTAGAAAGGCAGAGAAAGGCTAAAGAGCAAAATATTTCAGGAGTGGAGGATCCAGCTTATACTTTGGATGTTGAAGAAGTTGATGAAGATTATGCTTTGAAGTTTGATCTCACCCCTCTTTATCGTGCATGTCATATTCATAGTTGTCTGGGGATCCGAGAGCAGTTTCATGAATATTACTATAAGAACAGATTGTTGCAACTGAATTCAGACTTGGAGATATCTTCAGCAACATCTTTTGTTGAATCATATCAGACATTTTTGGCTCAAATTGCTGGATACTTTATAGTGGAGGATAGGGTCCTGAGGACTGCTGGGGGGCTTCTGGTGCCTGATCAGGCTGAAACAATGTGGGAGACTGCTTTAGCTAAAATGACATCAGTGTTGGACGTGCAATTCTCCCAAATGAAGTCTGCTACCCATCTTCTCCTTGTGAAGGATTATGTCACGCTTCTTGGGTCTACTCTTAGACAATATGGATATGAAATAGGCCCACTTCTTGACGTGCTTGATAACAGCCGTGACAAATACCATCTGCTTCTTTTAAAAGAATGTCGGCAACAAATTGTTGATGTTCTTGGCCATGACTCATATGAACAGATGGTGATAAAAAAGGATACTGACTATGAGAATAATGTTCTGTCATTTAATCTTCAAACTTCAGATATTATGCCTGCTTTTCCATACGTTGTACCATTCTCCTCCATGGTACCTGATGCTTGCCGCATTGTGAGATCCTTTATCAAAGGCTCTGTTGATTACTTGTCTTATGGTGTACGTACCAAATTTTTTGATGTTGTGAGGAAGTATTTGAACAAGTTCCTAATTGATGTTTTAAATGAAACATTACTTGATACAATCAATAGTGACAATATCGGTGTGTCTCAAGCCATGCAGATTGCTGCAAACATAGCTGTTCTTGAAAGAGCTTGTGACTTTTTCCTTCAACATGCAGCCCAACTATGTGGCATCCCAGATCGATCAATTGAGAGGTCTCAAGCTAATTTAACTGCTAAAGTGGTATTGAAGACTTCGAGGGATGCAGCTTATATTACTCTACTGAGTTTGGTAAACACAAAATTAGATGAGTTTATGAAACTTACAGAAAGTGTTAATTGGACTTCAGAAGAGATAAAGGAGAATGGAAATGAGTACATAAATGAAGTGATCTTTTACCTTGATTCTCTTATGTCCACAGCACAACAAATTTTACCCGTGGATGCTATGTACAAAGTTGGGAGTGGTGCACTTGAGCATATTTCCAATTCAATTGTGGATGCTTTCCTTAGTGATAGCATCAAAAGGTTTAATGCAAATGCAGTTATGAGTATCAACAGTGACCTTGGGATGCTAGAGACTTTTGCAGATGAGAGGTTCTATGCTGCTTGCTTGGGTGAAATTTACAAGGAAGGTAGTTTTAGGAACTGCTTGGTAGAAGCACGGCAATTAATCAATCTTTTGTCAAGTAGTCAACCTGAGAACTTCATGAATCCTGTTATAAGGGAGAAAAATTACTATGCATTGGATTATAAGAAGGTGGCCACCATCTGTGATAAATTCAAGGATTCTCCAGATGGCATCTTTGGAAGCCTTGGAAATAAAAATGTAAAGCAAAGTGCAAAAAAGAAATCAATGGACATGCTCAAAAAACGACTTAAAGATTTCAGTTAATGGGACTTGAAAAGATATTCTTTCATTTGACGTAGGATATAATTGTACTGCTGTTTAATTATAGATGTTTAATTTCAAGATGAATAGTGTTTCTATATTGTTCTGACTTATTTTATCTAATAAAGAATTTGTTTTTGTCTTTATTCTGTCTCATTTGAATGAATTTGTCAAAGTGTATTCTTTTGCCATGCTTCTTACACACAAACATATGTTCATTACCGCTTGGATAAAGAATTTCTGAGGTTTATTATCTACATTTAATTTCATTGTCACTGCACCATTCAGCTACTGGAATATGTTGATATGTCTCTGCATCAGTACATGTCTGAATACAGATCATGCTAGTTTATTTGCTTGCAACATTCTCATTTTAACTTCCTACAGTATTCTTTCTAGTTTAGGCAGTTGGAGAATGCTATTTAACATTTTATATTGCAGATTACAAATTATGCTGATTTATTTGCTTGCAGCTTTCTCATTTTAACTTCTTAGGCTATTCTTACTTAGGTAGTTAGAGGAAGCTATTCAACATACTGACATTGACTCTATAGATAATAATTTTTAAAAGGTAAGGAAATCATATATAAGCATTTTTTATCACTTTTTTTTATATATAATTACTCACATATATGTTTCTTGAAGAGTGGTAATATTACGCTTAGAGAATGGTATTTTGTAAGGCACATCCCACAGGCCCATTTTTGGTTTGTCAGAAAATTGACTGTGAAAGAAAAGAGTTATGGACTAATGAATGCTCTTACCATGTATGTTACTTCATTACTTAGTAAAAACTGGATATTTCTTATAATCTAGAATTTATTATGGCAAATTTCCATTACAATGGTGTCTTGTTTGAAGTGTTGTTTTGTTAATTGGCTTGAGAGTAACCACTATTCAAAATGTGATAACCACTCTAATGCTTGGTTAAATATAACCATCTCATAGATGTTAAAATTTTTGGGAGCTCAATCCTTCCACATTTTGTATTCAATTTATTATTTTAATTTTTCTTTTTCTGAATTTCAATGTAAAAAAATTGCAGACTGTTATGCCTTATACAAGCCGTGCGAGAGGTTTTCAAGTTATTTGATTGGTTTGTAGTTGCTGAGTTTCAGTTATATGGAACTTGAAAGCATAATATACTTTTTTGAGATTCTTACTTTACCATGGTTTTATTCACCTGTGTCTTTTGTAGGATGATGCTCCACTTGAGAGGAATAATAGTTGCAGTTTTACTGACCAGTCTCTACAGGTTTTCGTGAGACCTTTTGGACAATGGTTGGATAAATATGATATGCCCTGTGCTAATTTACCAAACCTATTAAGTTTAAGGTTGAGTGTCCTTGTTACAGCAATACTGCCCTTACGGAATTCAAACTAACTGCTCAGAAAAGTTTATAACCTGTAGAAGTTGTGTTTTGTAGAATATCACATGTCATTCTGTAAATCAGTATTTTTTTTGTTAATATATATATGACCTCTTGAGTCTTGAATAAATCTTGTTTTGAGTCAGAGTATCCTGCATGGTTGACCATTTTGAGCCCAGTTTTAAGAAATTAGCCTAGGCCCACGAGATGTTGGGATAATAAAAGTAAGTTATGCTCTCAGGCATGAGGATTATGGTTCGATTATTGAGAGTTGCATCTCATAGGGAGGGTAATACCATTATCACTCTCAATTTGGATAGATTAAGCTTATGGAACAGTTCAAATAAGTCGAACCTTACGAGAATACTCATGGTTTTACACCAAAAAAAGAATTTAACCTTGGTAAATAGAAGGCGTATACCAAGTGACTGTTTCATCTGATGGTTTGGTATTAAACTGTCAAAAGATTATTGAATGTGCAAGTGTGCATACAACATCTAGGGGGAGAGAAGAGAGAAGAGATGGGTGATAAAAAGTTCCTGTAGATTTTATTTGTCCCCATCTGCTCAAAGCAGTTCTTAAGTAAATTTGTGAAGAACCTTATTGTCATCAACACCCGGTTGGCTGGATACAATCTAAACAGAGAAATGACAGTGAAAATGGAATATACAGATATCTGCTCTAACTTCAAATGAAATTCAGTTTTTGCTCTTTTTCGATGTGTTCAAGATTGATTTTTTTTTTTTTTCAATTTTTGTGGGGGGCAAGGGAAGAGATTGCATTTATTGAGACCTGTTTGGCTTTAAGTGCATATGGAACTCCTATGGTTTAACTGCAACATTGGAATTTGGAACCTTTTCATATGAACAAGTATTGTGTTGTTGAGATGATTGAAATTGATGTCCTTCAATGCAGAAGCTAGGTAGACATGATGTTGATGGTGCTCTAAGAATTATATGAACAAAAATTATCATCCAAACATGTTTTCTCCTTCATTTTCTGTTTTCAGTGAAAATGAAAATAGAAAACAATTAAACCAAACAGGCTCAGGATTTTGTTTGCAGTTGTGTGCAAATACAGAATTATTTTGATTATCGTGCGAAAAAAGCTAATAAATAGACTTAAATGGTTTTAATAGGTATCTGATAAGCTTGGACCAAGCTTATATGATTTTCTTTGCAAAAACTGCAAAATAAAATTTTAAATTTAGTGTTTGGTTTTCTCTTAATTATTTTTTTTGTCTTTCTTTCTTAATTATTTGCTGCAGCATGTTACTATCTTTTACACATAAAATAATAAATAATATCATTTTAGGCCTGTTTGGTGACTAGCTAGTTGATATGGATTTTATTTTAGTTAAATAAAATAATTCCCAAAACAAAGCATTGCTAAAGGACACTTTATTATGTTTATCCTCCAATAATAACATGGCTAAAAAAATATCAAACAAAAATTAGTAATCAACAAATTTTTGCTCACGAGTTCTTTCACTTAAAGGAGTGGTTGCCGTGAAATCTTATCAGTGTTGGTAAGAGATTAATTTGTTTTCTCCAAAACTCACACACTGTAGCAAATAAGAGATTATTAAAGAGATTCACATGAAAATTAGAGTTTTTACAATGATTGAAAGTTTTCATTAGAAGATAAATGCTAATGACAGTGACAAACAAGACAACTGGACTTGATTATTGAGGACTTGATCATGATCACCACAACTAAGAATTTATAATGGTTAATTAAGGGTTTTAACTTTAAAATAAATATTAGTAATGGAGTCAATAAGACTATGGTTACACAATTAATTAACATTTCCTATGGCTGATAATTCGCAACTTAATCATGGTCTTTTAATTGTTTTAAATGTCCAGCTTTGTGGCTTTAAAAGTCTCGTGGTAGACTTAAAATATGAATATGGCATGCATGCATTGGACTAATTGCATTCTATGTATGACCGAACTATATAAGGGTCGTATAGGAAAAGAAAATAAACTATATAAGGGTCAATGTAATATTTCTTAGCAGAGGTGAATTACATTTTTATAAATAAAAATAGTGATTCAATTATTAAAAATCACATGAAGAAAGTTATATTGTTATTATTTTTAATTTAAAAAAATTAAATTTATAAAGAATTTTAAGTAGATCGAATTCTATAAAAATATTTTTAATTAAAAAAAAGTTGCACAATCACGAGTATACCCATGTAATGCACAATTGTTGCTTAGTCGTGATTCTAACGGGGATGCAACTAAGAAGACAGAGTGAAGACATAAAAAGAAGACTTTAGTACTTTCATTGTGATGAGATATTTTTTAAAAAGTTTAATTGACAAAGGAAATTTCTTTTTTTAGTATCCAATTTTTCTCTTCTTAAAATGTCATTATTAACTAAAAAAGGATAAAACTATAAAAATAATTTTTTTTAATAATCATACTATGTAATTGCAACTGTTTTCAGTTACTCTTCATTCTTACAAGAATTATTTAATTATATCAATATTATTTAAAATTAAAATTATAAAAACATATTAAAGTTATGGTGCATTCAATATATTTTAATTTTTTATAAAATTATTTTTATTTAATTAATTATTAATTTATAATTAAAATAAAATAAAAAATAAATAATTATATAATTTAAAATAAAAATGCAAATTAAGATACGCGATAACAAATAATACACTTAATAAATTAAGCAAAGAGTGGTGTTAAAAGAATTAAATAATCAACAGAAGAATTGTCTAAATTTATTAATTATTAAACAATAGAAAACAAACAAACAAAAGAAACAAAAGGAATTAGAGAATAGATTTTTTTTTTTTTTGACGTGGAGAAGTTGAAGAGGTGTCCTTAAGTATTGTTCTTCACAAATATGAAGGTATATATAGATATCGTGTTGACATGGAAGTAGCAAGATTAAATAATGGCCACAACAAATTTTATGACAATGATTCTTGCTTACATAGTTTGAAGAGTGTATTATTACATTGTATCTTAAAAATAATGTGTGAAAATTAAGTGTGGTAAAGTGATCTATTAATTCATCAATCATTCAAATTCATTCATATCTAAATTTAATTCAATTCATCTAATATTTAAAAAATAAATTTAATAGATTGGATAAATTAAATTAATTTTAATTAATATATGATTAGTGGATGGTTAGTGGACTGAAGATATATTTATTAAATATATAATTTTATAATTTACATACGACCCATTGGATCCATTTCATTGGATGTTCACTCAAATTAAAATGTTCAATTTTAAAAGGCACATTCATTGGAGTGCACAACTTTATACCTCTTCAAAAGCTTATAAGCATATTTTTATTGTTATAAAGGAGATTTTTCTCTTCCGTATCAAATTTTTAGTTTTTCAACAAAATTATTATTAATTATTTGTATATAAATAAAAAAATAGATAAAATTATAAACACAAATATTTTCTTAATAGTTACTTTACAACTATTTTTAAATACAGAGATTTATATTCTTTTCACATACATTATATTTTACCTTTTTATAAAATTATTTATATTCAACTAATTGATTTATAATTATAATACAATTATAATTAACTAATTTATAAAATAATTATACAACGAAAGATAAAATAAATATAGATTAAAAGGCACGATAGTGCATTTCAAGACACTATCAATATATTAGGTCATTAATTTATTTTAATACATTAGGCCTATGCCAAGATTAGGTTAAAATCTAGTAATTTAGTAAAAACTGGATATTTCTTGTTATCTAGAACTTATCATGACACATAATTTTACGCAAGTGCAACCACTTCCATTACATTAATTGGTGCCTTGTTTGAAGTGTTGTTTTCTTAATTGTCTTAAGAATAACCACTACTGAAAAGTGATTATCTAATCACCTTGCAGCTGAAGAGTCTTAATTCAAATAATACTAAATTCTTTTAAGAACTGTTTTGATTTCATGTTCAAATCTCATTAAAATTGTTTTGCTTTCACTTTAGCTTGTCCTCATTCTTTCCAACACCAGCTCCTAAACCTCTTTTATAACAAACAAATGATTATTCTATTATAAAGAGGGGTTATTTTGTTTATATTCCCATGATCTCACTTTGTTTTTTCGAAATAAAGCAATAAACACACTTTACAACATAATAACCGCACTTTTTAGTTGTGTTTTATCTTTTGCTTTCGAAGAGGAGTTATTCATAAAGTAATTTTATAAAAATAAATAAATAAATACAGTAACACAATAAAATACAGTACCCAATACAACATTTGTCAATAATCTCCAAATTAAAATATATCTTTCATTTTCCTACATCTTTATTCTCATATGGTAACTCTTCTCTGACACTTTTACCCATTAGATAGGTTTTTTTTTTTTTGTTTCTTGCAAGAAATTGACAAGATGATTGACAATCCTTTAAATCTAAATCAATATGAAAACACTGAGAACAGAAACTTCATATACACTCCAAACCCACATGCACTTGGTAATTGAAATTTTAGGTCCACCAACCGCAATATTTGTTGAGAAACAATAATTGATATGGATGAGCAAAACAGGAGGAAGTGAGAAAAGATCATTGTGCCTATAATCAGAATGTTTTGTCTTTTTAATTTTTCTCTAACAAAAATCTATGGTATCCTATGCATCCTTTGAAATGCTTTGCCCCAACTTTAAGGGCAAAAAATTGCTTTACTCTCCTTCCAAAAACTTCTATAAAAATTAAAAGGTTCTGTTAATGTGTATCCTAAGAACACAGGCTAAGGAATTAAAAATAAAACTATTAAATAAAAAATAGAAGCTTTAATTTTTTAAAAATTTAAAATATATTTAATATCTTTTTCTTTAAGTAATTAAAATAATTTAATAAATAATAATAAATATTATTTTTATTTCTTAACATTGCGTAAAGAGCATAAGTTAACAAAACCCAAAATTAAATTGAAATTTGTCTCTTACACATTTTGCATTCATAAATCATATGTACCTAACATATATGTGCCATGTGCTTTTTTGCTTCTGTGATAGGAAAGATGTTTCTGACACAACATTAATCATAATTACACAACATTAATACACATAACTCAATATAAATTTAATTAATCTCATTGATCCTTTTTTTTTTCAATTGAACAAGTATAGAAACTGTGTCAGTTGTATGCAATTATAATGGTAATGTTGTATGTATATTATCCTTCTAATAAAAATCTATTGCATTGGTTGTGCAATTATAGACTCGAACCACCTCCTTGCATTTTTCCGGCGACGGCGTGTACGGCGGCGATGCACACCTCAACAATGCCCAATTAACCCCATTGAAAAATGGATGGTGCTTTATTGCTACAGCACCCTTTGTGGACCCTAGTCTTGTTGTGGAGTCCTTGATCAATAGTTGTGTGATCAAATCCCTAGCTGGTCCAGGGACCATGGGCTCCTTAGGGAACGCGAGGGCTCGAGCCACTATGTTGGCTAGGGTTAGCTCATGGTCTAGCCCTTTGAAGGGTGTGATCCCATAGAACAGCTCAAATATGAATACTCCTAGTGTCCACCAATCGACGGCGTTGCCGTGGCCCTCGCCGGAAACTATCTCCGGTGCCAAGTACTCGTGGGTCCCGACAAAAGACATCGATCGAATTTCGATTGGCTCGGCTATGATCTCGAGGGACCCACCACCAGTTGACCTTCTTTTGCGATCGCGTCTCGAGTGAAAACACGAGACAGATGGCACAATGCAATTGGGCAAGATGCACGATGACATGGCAGTTGCGCATTGGATCCTGGGATGGTCATTGGAAGACGAAGTGTTGGCGGGTGGGTCTTCATCAAATAGAACCTGAGCCGTTGATGACGCATCATCCCCTTTCAGTGAGAGATCAAAATCTGTCAGCATGATGTGGCCGTCTGATCTTATAAGCACATTTTCAGGCTTCAAATCACGGTAGATTATCCCCATCATGTGTAAGTACTCCAACGCAACCACCACCTCAGATGCATAGAACCTATACCACCCGAGACACACAGGAATATTACTCAAAAATAAAGCAACAGAACTCATACTCGCATTAGCAGCGCGTGACTGCACCTTCGAGTCAACAAAAATAGTAGAATTATTATAATTATTATTATAATTATATCAGAGTACCATAATTCTATTACTATCAATTTATCCAATAATTAAAAATGTGGGGTCCACTTTTGAATAATCATTTCCATCATTTTTAAAGAAAAGAAAATTGACCAACGAAAATGTCATAACAAAGAAAAAAAAATAGGAAAATGGTTGGCAAGAAAGCAATGGGATTAATTGACCAAGTTTGCAATTCCAATATAAAAATATATTTTAACATAATATTTAAGAGTGATACATACATAAAGAATTCCATATATCCCAATCCCAACGCCAAATTTGAGAATATTAGAACAATTATAAATAAAAAAAATATTTGAAGCTCCACAAAGTTGAGAGAGACAAGATAGAAAATTAGAAATGTTCAAAAGTGTATAATTTAATGCATATTTATGATTGGTTGTGAAAGTGGCGGTGGTGGTGGCTTTGAAGTATTATTAGGTGCACGACGGCGGACATCGGAAAAGGGTTCGTGGGCTCACAGATCAAAGGCAGTCAGAGGAGACATGGATTGAATCGGATGGCCCACATGCAATGAAATTATGAACGGCCAACTCAACTCAAAGGCATGGATGGACCCAACACAACTTTGCATTGCATTACCCGCTCGAATCAGATCGGCAATGGTTGAAAGAATCACAAAATGGTGTATTATTGCATTTTTTAATTTTTTTTAATCAGAATTATTTCTGTAAAGTTTAGTTTATTTGTATCACTCTATAAGTCTAATCTCATTAAATCAAGAATGATAATGATATAATCCTTCTTATGAGATGGACCAAACACAACTTTGCATTGCATCACCCACTCAAATCAGATCAGCAATAGTTGAAAGAATCACACAAAATGGTGTATTATTATATTTTTTAATTTTTTTTAACCAAAATTATCTTTACAAAGTTCAGTCTATTTGAACCGCTTTATAAGTTTAATCTCATTGAATTAAGAGTGATAATGATATAATTTTTTTTATGAGATGTGATTCTCAATAATAAAATTACAGTTCCATGCGTAGGGTCGTAACTCACTTTCGTTACGCCAACACCTCATAAATACTGTTGTATTATTTAACAAGTCTTTTTGGATGATAAAACAAAGTAAAAGCTCAAAAACATCTAACGAGCTTAATCTCATGTATTTTTTTTAATATATAATGTATTTGTTATTATAGTCAAATTAGTTTTCATTCCAATTATTTCTATTATGTTAATGTAAGAAATGTGATATAAGAATAGTAATTTGATTTGAATAGTATTAATATTTAGTGTATTTATTTTAAAATCATGAAAGACAAATTAAAAAATAAAGATATAATAAAAATAATTTCATTTAAATTAAATTAATGCTTAATGTTCATTATTTAATCACATTTATTATACTAAAATTAATTTTTTTACATATATAAATAAATAAATAATAATATAAAACAATATTATAGTGAAAATAAACTCAAATTAAATTAAAAAAATTAATTAAACTTCTTTTGAAAATTTTGATTATAATTTTTTTAAAAAATAAATACGCAACAACTCTTACTTTCTCCGATTTCATCGAGAACTACACTGCAAATAAGCGAGTGAAAGAGTGAGTTATGGGTGCCTCTACAATTCTACAATATTTATATTATTATTCTACGTGCATAATCATATTCACATGCATAAATAATTAAATAAACCAAACTAAGTTACTTTGCAGAACCCCAAAAAGAACAAGAATTACGCACCGAACGGCAGCCTCGTGGAACCGTTTCTCCGGTTGCCGCTGGCGGAGGACGTGGAGGTCGCCGCCGGGACAAAACTCCGTGAGCAGGCAGGACCACCGCGGGGAGTCCAGCGTGGCATAAAGCGTGGGCAGAAAAGGGTGATCCAACATTTCCAATATTTCCTTCTCTATCCTCGCCCTGCTCTCTTTGTTCCTCGCCGCCAGCTCCTTCTTGTCCATCACCTTCGCGGCGAAAAGGCACCCGCCGGAGCCCTTCAGCTCCACCAGGTACACGCTGCCGATGTCGCCGCTGCCCAGGCGGTGCACGAAACGGAGGTCGACCAGGCCGAGGGCGGCGCCGCCGCCGTCCGACTTCACGAGTCGGATTGCGTTCCAGCAGGGGTCCGACGAGGGCGCATGGGGCTTGGCCGACGGCGAGGCGAGGCTGGAGGAAGTCCACTCGGAGCCTGAGCTTGTGCTGCGCTTCGTTTCCGCGGCGGCGGTGGCGGTGGTGGCGGCGGAGGAGTTGGAGCTGATGTTGTTGGAGTCGCCGGCGAGGTTCTCGGCGGAGGAGTGCATTGTGGTGGCGGTGGTGGTGGTGGTTGTAAAGGGTGGGGAGATCAATAATGGGGTTTGGGTGGAAACGGCGAAGGAACGAAAGGAAAATAGAGTCGTTTTGAAAAAGGAATGGGAGGGGAGTGTGGGGGGCATAAATGGGCCGGCACAATATGAATGGGCCATGTGGATGTCTTTAGTGTAAATAGAGCACTGGGTCAAGGGGCCCAGAAATTACAAAATTTCCATTATTATTATCATTATTATTGGTTGAAAGAATCAATTTAGGTTGTAAATAGGTTGTTCCACATACAAGGCATGATGTAATGCAATTAATGGATGTCTATCAACGAGGCATTATTATAGATATCGAATTCAAAACTTTTTGTGTCAATGCAGCTCGATCTTGCTGATTGAACAAATTGTTCTAATAAAGCTTGACATAACGCAATTAATGAATGTTTATCAATGAAGGATTATCATAGATATTGAATTTAAACTTTTGAGTCAACGCAAGTGTATAATTAGAATTTTTTTGTCAGAATTTTTAACAGAGTAATTTGACATGTTTATTGACTTTTGAATAGATGAGTAGTTTCGGTCACTTAATTTTATTTCTGACTATTTTTTTTAACTATATAATATTACTCATCTTATTAATTAAACTAACTCTCATTAACTTCCATATGTCATTAAAAAAATATTCATTGTATGAATAAACTAGATTTTGTTTCTTATAATCACAAAATTTCTTTTAATAGAAATTGTTTCCCATATATGGGCATGTGTAATATATCTTACAATCGGTTTTTGTAAATTCAATGTAGACACTAGTACCATGTGAAAACGTAGACATCAAACTGAGAATTGACCTTAGCAATAACATGTGTCTCTTAAATTACTGGGCCACAATATCATTAATAATGATTTCTTCTTTTATATAAGAATTTAATTTAATTTTATATTGTCAATATTACGTAATTGTGTGTTACATCATTAAAATGTTAAACTCTTTTAATAATATAATAACATATAACATATGATTGAATGTAATATACAAATATCCTTTAATGATAATAGATTAAAAAAAGTCAGTCCTCTTTAAACAAAGACAATTATAATGATATTTACCTTTTGGTTGAAAGAAGAATCCTAAAATAAAATTAGGTGATTTAAATAGAGATTATAGGTTGAAGTAATGGTTATTGGTTGGTAATTATTTTTATGCGTAAAAGAAAAAACCAAGACATTAATTAACTATATTTGAAATTAAAAAAATGATATTAACTATATAGGGTACATTGCTAATAAACTTAATTATATCAGTACCATTTTTATTATTTTTTATTTTTCTTTTTAATTGGGAATTTTAAATCTGTGACAATCTTTAATTTTAAAATTGACTATATACAAAAACAAATCGTTAATATTAATGTTCAGTATATTAAGAAACCATTTTTATTTATTTGAGAGTCTAGCTCTTCTTGGCAAGAGAATAAAGCAAATATTCAAATTCAAAAGTACAATTTTTAAATTACATTTTTTTTTCTATCTTATTTGGAACTAAATTAAATAAAATTTATGAGAAGAAGATAAGTTATAATTAAGAACAAAAAAACAATTGCATCTGAACTACCACACTTCAATATCAACAAGAAAGATCTTTGCCAGGTTTTCTGATTGCTGTACATGTCCGGTACACAGATAGCATTTATATTTAATTATATAGATTTTTTTCCTTTTTTTTTTGTGCTAGATTTCTATTTCCTGATTAATTGTCTTAGCAATTAATTGAATTTTTCTTCAAATCAATAAACAAATATCAAAATTTTAGCAAAGTAATTCTCCATATCCATTGATGATCATTTACTATATCAACTATATACAAAGTTTCAATATAATTTCAAATCCAGCAATTAAATTATTTTTAAAAATAATTCATAGAAATTACTTTACTTTTAAATATGGACCAAGATTCACAGAAATTATAAGTTGGAAACTTGAAACATTTGCTTTTGGTTGCTTATTTGATTTATTGGAGATTTGTGCAAAAACTCAAAGAAAAAGAAAGAAACAGAAAATAGATGAGGGTACAAAGAAGAAAGAATTTGCATTTTATTGTCCGAGATATTTTTCATTTATGCTTGTGTTTGTGTGATATAATACACATTGTATTAGCATTTATTATCTAGTAAGTGAAATACTGTTTTCATTTTTTAAGTTCACAAAAAAAATATTAGTGTCTATATGAACAAATAAGTGAAGAATAATATACATTGAGTAACCCGGATATATTATTAATTATTTACATTTTTTCTATATATATTATAAGGTAAACTTTGGTTAAATGCAATGATTTTGAAAGATGAGAATGGAAGTGAGAAGAGAATATATTAATATTTAAAATAAATTCATTTTCAATTTTTTATTTGTCGGATTTCATTTATTTGCTTTATTATTAAACTTTTTTTTTGTGTAAACCAAAAATATTTTCATAGAGTTTGGTCCATTTGAACAGTTCCATATGTTTGATCTCTCCAAGTCAGAAATGATAATAGTATAACGCTCCTCATGAGATGTGACTCTCAGGAAACAATTAAACTAATTTTCATTTTCTTGCTATGCACGAGTTCATCTCATTCATATTATGTTAATATTCAGTTTATTTATCTTGAAAAAAGAAATAGTCATTTAGTAACGTGTAGTCATTTGCATATTAAAAATTTATAATTAATTTTTTAATAAGATTTATGAATGTTTATATAATTATATATTACTATATAGTTAATATATTTTATTTTTCATTTTGATAAAAATTGTTTCTTAAATTTATTTGTATATTTTTTCATGATTTATGAGAACTCAAATAGACAAAAAAAAAAAAGAATCCATAACGACTATTTATTCACTATATTAGCAATGATTAATATTCACAAGAATTATTGCAAAGAAAATATAACCTCCTATTAACTTCAGTCTCTAAACTTTGTTAATGAAGTACAGTTAAAAAAGAAATATTAAAGAATGATATTATTGTTCCTAAGTAGACAATATTAATTAGTAATAGTGAATAATAGAAAATTCAAAAGGTAACATATGAAATTAAGCATTTTATTTCATTTTTGATTGAGTTTTTGTTTGCATATGTGTATGTGTGTCTCTTTCAAAACAGTAGTATATTATCTAATTCTATTTATAAGAATAAGTAGGATTATATAAATATATACATAAAAAGAGAAATAAATCAAGGTTTTTTTACTACTATTCTATTATTATATATATTATTTTTATGTTATGAAGGCTCTCTTTTAAATGTTAGTTTAGAAGTGTATTATTTTGTTCTAAAGCTATCATTTTCAATGGCAAGTCATAGCCGATTATGCACGATAAGGGAATAAATTAGTTGAAATAGAGGGTTTCATGTGATTAGAAATGAAAAGATAAGTGTTATGAGAGATATATGTGGGGAGGTAAAAAAGTCAAAAATTAATAACATTATATGTGAAAGAAAGAATACACATCATTAATCAGACTAACACATCATATCTATATTATATTCACATAATAATATTTAATTAATTTCTTGAAAAATGCCAAATCATAAAAAAAATGATGTGACATAGTAAAACTTGTAAAAGCCAACTTTAATAATATGTATATAGATATAGATATATAGATTTCAAAGAATGAAATATGAGAATAGTAATTTCATTCGGATTATGTTAATATTCAATGTATCCCAAAATTATTTAAAACAAAAATTAAGAGATTGGAATATGATAATAGTAATTTTATTTAAATTAAGTTAGTATTTAATGTACTTTCCTACTTCATCCTTGAATTATTTCTTCCCACTTAATACTCATAAGAAAGTATGATTTTTTTTCCCACTTCATCCTTGATATTAATGAAGTGAAAGAGATAATAAAGTGAATAGTAATCTTTTAAATATTTTAATAAAAAGATTATTTAGTCAAATATAATTTATTTTTCTCTCAAATGATGCTATTTAATAATTTTTGTAATACATGCATAAGAACTTTAAATGACAAATAAAAAAAAAACGAAAAGGGTATACATCAGTTATCATTCCTGGATGATGCATGGCTTTATATACATATTTTAAATTATTTAAAGAATAATTTTGATTTTCAAGCTACAAATAATTTTATTCAAATTGTGTTAGTGTTTAATATATATACTATCTTAAAAAAGAATTTGGAATGAATGAGCTCTTAAAATAATAGTTTTATTTAAAACTTATTAATGTTTAGTGTGCTTATCTTATAATCTTGAGAGAAAATTTAAGAAGGTGAGATATGATAATATTGTATATTTTTCAGTGTACTTCTCTTAAAACCTCACCTTAGATTCAAGTTAAAAGGCAACAATTTTTTCAAAAAAAGAATATTGTATTTTTGCTAAAGAAATAAAATTTAAAAAAATGTTACACATTCAGCTTCAACACATCATATATTTACATAGTTATAATTTGATTTTGTACAAAAATTAGTATTTACATTGACAAAATGCAGGAATTGCAAAAATTAAATTTTAAATAATTTTTTTAAAATATAACTATAAAAACTACATTTGAAGTAAATTTTAGTCTCAGAAATATCCTAGTCTCGACTGTGCATACTGCACTAACAGGACATTCACTGCAAATGTGACACTTTCTATAAATACGACTGTGCATTTTAAAAGTTGCAATGGATCACCAGATAGTTTCGGTATTTGCCAGAGAGAAGGCTGCCACATGGTATGACCTTCAACAGAGGACCTCCTCCACTTGAGATCCCATATGCAATCCCTGTTTTCCCCTTTAGCATTTGAAGTATTGACTTACAATTTTAAAAAGGGTAATAATATTCTTCATTTTTCTCTTTGTTCATTTTGGATAATTTAAATAATTGTCATGAAAACTCAACTAACTAATTTCTGAATTATCTCATATCAAATTGATCATATTTCCTAACTAGTTATCACATGCCACCAAGAAGATATCATATTTCATAAACTGCTAACTAATACAAATGTGGTGGGAATTCATACTTTGGTGGGAAGTTAGGCAATACCTGAGGGGAGAAGAGGCGAGAGAAAATAGGTAGACCATAAGATGTGCCACAGAATTTTAAATAAAAGAGAAGATGACCACAAGGCACAAGCTTATGCTAAACCCTGTTTAACTCAATATTGTGTTTATCCAACTGATATTTCAACTCTTTTTCCCAACCCTGAATTAAATTTTCTTGTTTTTTTATCAGCTCGGTTTTCATCTTAAGTTCCTCTTCCATCAGAGCAGTCTCCTGCTTGGACAAGACATACATCAGAAGTTTAGATGACAATATCACAGGGTCTCCATTACTCATTGAAGTAAGAGCATTATGGACAGTGTATATTGCAGTGTAGTCAGCCTACCTTTCTAAGCATTTCAGCTTTTGTAGGCTGATCCTCGCGTTGCAGGCTGATAAAATAAAGCCGAAGCCTCTTGGCTGCCTCCATAAAATCTCTTGCATGCTTGTCGACGTCAACTGAAAAAATCACCCAAATGGGGAAAGCCCCTGTTAGGTTACAGAGTCAGTAAGTTATGTTTACCATGCATTACAATGTGAGAAAAACCACTTTCAAAATACATTATTTTCCACCAGAGCAAGTACAGGTTAATTGCTGTTAAATTTTATATAGTCTTGTCACAGTGACCTGTCAATTTCTATTTAACTTCATTAGCTAATTTTATTGCTGTGGTTCTACTAATACTTGTTCATATGAAAAGGTCCCGATGCTGCAGTTAAACCATGAGAGTTCCATATGCACTTAAAGTTAAAGTCAACAGGTCTAAATAAATGCAATCTCTTCCCCTTGCCCCCAGAAGACTTGGAAAAAAAATTCTTAAACACATCCAAATAGATCAAAAACTGAATTTCATTTGAAGTTAGATCAGATAAATGTAGATTCCATTTTCATAGTCATTCCTCTAGTTAGATTGTATCAAGCCAACCAGGCATTGGTGTAAATATGGTTCTTTACAAATTTACTTATCAACTGCTTTGAGCTGATGGGGACTAATAAAATCTACAGGAACTTTTTACCACCCTTCTCTTCTCTCCCCCTAGATGATGTACACACACTTGCACATTCAACAATCTATGAACAGTTTAATATCAAACCATCAGATGAAACTGTCAAAGCACTTGGTATACCCCTTCTATTTACCAGGGCTAATTTCTTAAAATTGGGCTCGAAATGATGAAACATGCAGGATATACTGACTCAAAACAATATTTACTCAAGAGGTCATATTTACAAAAACAAATACTGATTTATAGAACGACATGTGAAATTCTACTACGAGACACAACTTCTAAAGGTTATAAACTTTTCCGAGCAGCTAGTTTGAATTCCATAAGAGCAGTATTGCTGGAACAAGGACACTCAACTTTAAACTTTGAAGGTCTGGTAAATCATTTTATCCTAAGACCTCAAAATTAGCACATGACATATCATATTCATCCAACCATTGACCAAAAGGTCTCACGATAACCAGCAGAGACCAGGCAGTAAAACTGCAACTATGATTCCTCTCAAGTAGAGGCATCATTCTACTGTCTACAAAAGATTGAAGTGAATAAAACCATGGTAAAGTGAGAATGTCAGCATATAACTGAAACTCAGCAACTACATACCAATCTAATAACTTTAAAACCTCTTGCACGGCTTATATAAGGCATAACAGTCTGCATTTTTTTTATAGAAAGTGTACATATTTTCTGAGAAAGAAAAATTAAAATAACAAATTGAATACAAAAAGGGGAAGGATTGAGTCTAAAAAATTATAATATCTATTATAGATGGTTATATTTAACCAAGCAATGATTCTCTAAATTGCACCACCTCAATACAAAAGCCCATTGACAATCTACCAGCATAGAAAGAATACGGTGCAATGGAAATTAGTTCTCTTACTTTTGCAGGCTTCAGTTCATCTTTCCTGTATGTATATATACCAAAATGTAGATGATGCTTTTCCTCTTGTTTTGATTCCTCAAACCTCAAACTGAAGCAAACATATCATCCCTTGGTCTCCTATGCTATTCTATTTTTTTCCCTTTCAATGTATTCGTGTAGAGCTAAGAAGCATGCACACTGACATAGGACAAGAAACAGACAGAGCAACACACAAAAATTTAAAGTATCCCATTTTGATTTTAACTTTTAAGTGTCACATCTATCTCGTGTCTGAGATAGGCATGTCTCCTTTTTGAAGTGTCCAAGCTTCACAGGTGCCCAGCAATACACCATTAAACTGACATACTTTAAAAAAGTGAACAAGGTTGCATGGACTTGAAGAAGGGTACTAGATGAAGGAAAGGAGAAGCAAGATTACTCTGTTTGCAAAAAAATTCAGAGAAGCCATATCCTATTGTCTGTATTGTCATATCAAGTTTATACGGGTTCATGCAAGGAGTACAAGTAGTTGTTGACATGTAGATTTCATTGCATCCAACTCTAAATAGGTAGAATTTTCATCCTTCAACAAAGTCTCAACAAATAAAATTTTCTAATAGAATGCTAGCAACAAACTTCCATCCGTCATTAATGATGAACAAAACTAGTCCTACTCAAATTAAAATGTCTACTACAAATATTCTAGTACAAGATTTAAAGCATCTCCCTGGACCTTGACCTTGTCTGCACTTCTAATATGGAAAAACCTGCTTAAGTTCCAGTTAACTCTCCAACAACTAATCATGCTGAATGATAAAAGTTAAATGGCTTTATGAAAATGATACATTAGGATTTTTCCCAAAATGACAACTTCATTGTCACTGCAGCACCAAAACATTTAAAAGAAAGGAAAAAACTCTCTGTAATCCCTAAGAGGTTCTGTTTTTTCCTCTTTTTTTTGGGAAAGAAGTGATCCCTAAAAGGTTTAATTATGTGGATTCAGACATACAAACATCACACCAACGAAAATAGCATATAAATATTTATATTTCTATAAATGAAGTTTCAAAGGCTTTTTAGCTCTCATTTTCTTCTTAATCAAGTCCAAATAGTTTATCACTAATATAAGTAACTGCTTGACCACTCTATCTTCTTATGGCAACTTAATCTATTAGAGAAATCAATTATTATTACATTGAAATTGTTGTCATTCAAAAACTATCTTGATTTAAATTAAATATTTTCTACATCCCCATTAATTAATTAAAAAAATATTCGTTGGGTAAAATTCTATTATGAGGGAGATCAAACTTTTAGACAGAAACATTAACCTAACCTCATAATTTTCACTTTTAATAGGGCAAGAAAATCAGGAATTTCAGAGACTTGAAGTTTCTCCTAAGATTATAATAATAATTGAAAATGGTGCTACCCCAATAAGAAGAATGCAATTACTCACTTTGATGAGAAGGGTGGGGAGAGCGGTCTATAGCTTGAAGTTCTCTAGCTGGCAAACAAGGAAGCAAAGCAGCCTCCAAAGCCATCACACACGAAACCATATCATCCCCTGAGGGAGGAGAAGATGACAGTTGTGGATCAACAGTGTGCTGTTGGTCGACTACTTGCCGATCACCCATGTATCCTTTGAACCTGATAAGGGAAAGACAGGGTATAATCCTTGGTCCATGGAATCAAAATCATGTAGAATACATTATGCCCATCAAAAGAAATTGTGCGCCAATTTCAAATGTCCAAGACACGGACACCAACAGACCACCTTAAATCACAGCAAACAATATAAGCCCTAACATGCATCGTGAACAATGATCCCAAAGAACCCATACTAGCATACAAATCGGAAGGCATTCAGGAAAAGGGCTAGCTTATCTAGGCAATAACCAAACACTAGAATAATAATAATAACAATAATAATAACAACAACAACAACAAGAACAACAACACCAAACAAACTAAGCTCTGTGGAATTCTCATGGGAATAATCCTTCTTCTCAGCGACAAACCATTGCACATGAACCCACCTGATTGAAAGTCACCGACCAACCCAAAAATTCTATCACGCATTTTATCAAACAGCTTTTGATCAAAACAGACGGTCTTGATCATATTCACACGAGGCCAGAAGAAACCCAAATTCTCCCTAGACCAACCCATGAAATAAGTTACGCCTACAGAAACTTTAAGCCCTTTAGCTATCTCTAGTAACCAACCATCTTAGAACCTCAAAATGAAATTACTCTGCGACCCATCCATCACCATGTCTGAAGCCACCATTATCTGGGTTGTTCGAGAACAGAATCACAGAGAAGTGAGGGGAAAACTGACTGATGTCAGTCTTACCTGGTCTGCTAGAGAAGATCACAAAGCTTGAATCAGCTTCAATGGTGGTTCGAAACTTGTCCCAAGAACCAGGAACGATCAAGGAAAACGCAAAACGAAGGGAGGCTTGAGTTCCAACAATTCTAGGCCTCCGGCGCACACGGCTCAGGAAGAGAGACTCAGCTCAACGACACAGATTGAGATTGTTAATAACTTAACTAGCCAGAAGCCCGTGCCTTGCACGGGTATTTCTTAGTATTTTAATCCTTGATGTATGCTTAATTTAAATTTGTTGCATTGGCCATGACTTGCCAGTATAATTTAATAGAGGAGAATCAGTGCTATTTTTTGGACTAACATTAGTGACATACTATAAACATAACTCTCCAGAGTTTATCTATGACACTGAGGAAATGGTATACGGAGATCTATGAAGTTCTGGATACATTAAATGTCCCTACCTAATAAGGCTGATGAATAAAAAGCACTAACAATAATTTTGATTTAAATCAGAAGGAATTTGCTACAATACTCCCGAATAGTTTTGGAGCATCGATACTCTAATCCAATTTACCTGTTTTTCAAGCTTTTTCTTTTTTTTTTTTTCATTTCCAGCTTTATCCTAAAGTTTCACATGTTCGACTGTTTCGGTTTCAGCTTTTGCTTTTATTTTTATTTTATTTTTTTTCTTAGTTTAATTTATAATATTAATAATAACTTATTTATTGTTAAGACTAAACTCTCAATTTGATCTTTTAAATATTGTGTCTATATCACTTTAATTCTAAAAAATTGTTAACATCAATTTAATTCTTAAATCATAGAAGATGACATCAAAATCGTCTTTTCTTATACAAATAAGGATTAAATTGATATAATGTATGTTATTAATAGACTAAATTAGTGTCAATTTTATATAATTAAGATACTAGATTGATAATATTTTTTTTATGATTGAAAAACTAAATTGATGTCAATTTTTTAAAAGACCAAAATAATGTCATCTTTCATGATTCAAGAATTAAACTAATGTCGACATTTTTAGAATGACTAAAATGATATCGATATAATTTTTAAAAGATTAAATTAGAAATTTAGTCTATTTTTAATTATATAGTTTAAGTCATGAAAATTAATTAATTTATTAAAATTATTTAAGAATATTTCATAACATATAATTTTAGATGATTAAAAATTCTTTATTTTGGGTGTTTTTAAATTTATTATTTTAAATTTAATTTTAATTCGCTATCAGTATAAAAAATTTACTTTATTATCTAATCAACCATTATCAAATTATTAAAAAAGTTTAACTAAATAACAACTATATAAAAAGTCAAATACTAGATAATAGATAATAGATTTGTATAAATCAGTTTTGATTTATCAATTTTAATTTTTCTTAATTTGTATCTGTATGAAACTTGTAGGAAATAAATACATAAGAAAAAAATAAATTTTGAGAGAGACTTTTATTTTTAATTATTATAAAAGATAATATATTTGTATATCAAATTATTACACTAATTTGTGTAACTAATTTGTATAAATCAATTTTGATTGATTAATTTTAATTTTTCTTAATTTTTGTCTACATAAAATTTGTACGAAATAAATGTATGAAAATTAAAAATAGAGTGCATAAGTGTAAAAAAGAAATTTGGGAGAGAATCTTAATTTCAGTTATTATAATAGATAACAGATAATAAATAAATTTAAGTTCTTTTATATATTTAAATAAATATAATTAAATATGAAATTTGAAATATAGTTAAATATTAAATTAAGTAAATAAATATGAAATTTAAAATTTAAATGCATAGAATCTCAAATTTAAAAGTAACTTAATATTAATTTTTTGTTATTTGTTTCATAAATTATTATGCTAATTAATATAGTTAATTTATGTTGATCAATTTTATCAAAAAATAAATACATAAGCAAGAAAAATAGACTGTATGAGTGGAAAAACAAATTTTAAGAGAGACTTTTACTTTGATTATTATAATAAATAATAGATTTTAATTTTTTTTTAATTTGTGTCTATATGAAATTTGTAAGAAACAAATGTATAAGCATGAAAAATAGACTGCATGTGCAAAAAAAATATAATACATATGGAGATACACTGATATTTTGAACAATAATTTATTGGAAAAATAATACATAATATTTTGAACATTTTAGTGATACATACTCTCCTTGATTGTTATTTTAAAATTTTATAATCTCAACCCAAAGGGTTAATCTTATGCCTATAGGAATACTTTGATTAAAGATAAAAAAAGAAAAAGAAAAACCCTTTCACAAAGTGATATTTCATATAATTTATATAATCATTGGTGAAACAAACTAAAATTCTTCACAAATAATTAACATAAAAAAAATTAGATTTCTAAATTTTTTTCTTCTTTTTCTTTTGGTGCCATAATTGTTAGTTTGTTTTAAAATAATTTTTGAATCTTTTGTGCAATATTTTTGTTATTCCAAATATTTATTTTAAACTATTATTGATTATTTGATAATTTTGACAATTTTTTGAAAATAATTTTCAAACCAAAAGTTGTCTAAAATTAGTAAAACGTATTTAGATAATAATAGTATTAGAACTGATGACCTCTTAAAAAGTCATTGTATTGCACTTCTTTAAAAGTCTGTTAGTTTGGAAAAGGCTTTAACTAATAATTATTTCTAATCCAAATGTTTAGTCTTACATTAATGCCTGTGGGGTACCCTAGTTAAAGATAAAGGAAAATAATAAAAACTTTTCTTAAGTGATATTTTATATAATTTATATAATAATTGATTAATTAAACTAAAGTTCTTCATAAATAATTAACATAAAAAAATAGATTCTAAAGTTTTTCTTTTTTTGTTATTGTCATAATTATTATTTTGTTTTAAAATATTTTTTAAATTTTTTGTATATTATTTTCCTTATGCCAAATATTTATTAAAGAATATTCTTAATTTTTTGATATTTTTGATAATTTTTTGAAAATAATTTTTGACCAAAAATTGTTTTAAATTAATAAAGTGTGCTTAGATGAGAATAGTGTTATAACTGATAACCTCCTAAAAAACTCTTATATTGTACTTCTTTAAAAGTGTGTAATTTTAAAGAAGGCTTTAGTTAACAATTACCTCTAATTAAAATGTTTAGTCTTATATTAATGCCTGTGGGAATATTCAAATTAAAGACAAAGGAAAAAAAAAATCTTTCCCCAAGTAATATTTAATATAATTTATATAATAATTAATGAATCAAACTAAAACTCTTCATAAATAACTAACTTGAAAAAAATTAGATTCTAAATTTTTTCTTTTTTTTTGTTGTTGTCATAATTATTATTTTGTTTTAAAATAAATTTTAAAATTTTTGTGTAATATTTTTGTTGTGATAAATATTTATTTTAGAATATTATTAATTTTTTGATATTCTTAATAATTTTTTAAAAGTAATTTTGAACAAAAAATTATCTAAAATTAGTAAAACATATTTGAACGAGAGTAATATTAAAACTAATGACCTTTTGAAAAGTTTTTGTATTATACTTCTTTAAATATGTGCTATTTTGAAAAATATTTTACCTAACTACTATCTCTGACTCAAAGGCTTAGTCTTACAGTAATAAATATTGGAATACCATGGTGAAACAAAAAAAAAAATACTTTTCTCCAAGTGATATTTTATATAGTTTATATAATTATTGATGAATCAAACTAAAATTTTTTATAAATAATTAAAATAAAAAAATTATATTCTTTTTTTTCTATTGTCATAATTATTATTTTGTTTTAAAATAATTTTTTTAAATTTTTTGTATAATACTTTTGTTGTGTCAAATATTTATTTTAGAATATTCTTAATTGTTTGATTTATTTTGACAATTTTCTTAAAATAATTTTGGATAAAAAATTATTTAAAATTAGTAAAACGTGCTTAGACAAAAGTAATATTAGAATTGATAGCCTCCGATGATGTTCTTGTATTGTACTTCTTTAAAAATATATTTTTTTAAGAAGGTTTTACCTAATTATTACCTCAAATCCAAAGGGTTAGTCTTACCGTAATACTTGTTGGGATACTCTAGTCAAAAATTAAAAAAAATATTCATCAAGTGATATTTCATATAATTTATATAATCATTGAAGAAATAAAATAAAAGTCTTCATAAATAATTAACATAAGAAAAATTAAATTTTAATTTTTTTTGTCATAATTATTATTGTTTAAAAATAATTTTCTAATTTTTGTGTAATATTTTTTATGCCAAATATTTGTTTTTAAATATTCTTAATCATTTGATATTCTTGACAATTTTTTTAAAAATAATTTTGAACTAAAAATTGTATTACATTTCATTAAAAATGTGTCATTCTTCCTCTTTAATTTTTACACGACAAAGTTAAATCATTATTTTTTTAAATATTATAATAGAAAATGAATTTATATATGGGTTTGACTTTGATTGCAAATTCACAGACCAATTTTGGGAATTTGTATAATTCATGAACCCATTTTGTAATGAATGATTTGTGATTTCAAATTTTTTGAAGGACCTATTTTATAAATCAAATTTTTTCGGTTTAACCTATTAAACAAGTTATAGGTAATGAATCTCAGCCACTCTTTTTTTTATTATATATCAACGGTCGCAGAAAGGGGAGTATCCATGCTCCGTACCAGACACGGAGTACCGAAGACATCCCCAAAATCAGAATACCCGAAGTTTGAAGTGTTGCACAAATGTGTTCCACTTCCGTACTCCCAAAAAGAAGACGTGGAGTATGGATGATCCACTTCCTCTCACCATTGTCTTATAATAATAATTAAAAAAAGTAATGATTGAGATTTATTACTTGTAATTTGTTTAACAGGTTAAATTAAAAGAAATTAATTTATAAAATAGGTTCTTCAAAAGATTTGAAATTACAAATCAATCATTACAAAATGGGTTCATAATTGTATAAATTTTTAAAATTGGTTCTGGGATTTGCAATCAAAGTCAAGGATAGTAGTTTGACTTTGCAACATAAAAATTGACTATGTCAATTATTAATTTTTTTGATAATTAATTTTATTCTTATTTGATATTTGACAATTGATATTATATTTATTATTTTATAATAATTGATAGGTTATGATTTTAAATTTTTACAAAGAGAAAGTGTGTAAATCAAACATTTAATTTTAATTGGTCAAAAAAATAATTTAATCTTTATTATAATTTAAAAATAATCTCCAATCCTTATATTTTATAAACAACAAAATTTATAATAAAAAATTAAAAAAAAACTGGCTCTGAAGGTAATTTTAAAAATTCATTTACTTGATATCATATTTTATTATAAAAATAAAAAATTTACGGGTGAACTTAAAAAATTAATAAACATTATCATAGTTAAAAGATATTACATATAAGTGATATTTAAATAATATTGTCATATCTTATTTAAAAAACTAATACGTTACAAAATAAATTAAAATAATAGAATATGAATAAACTATACCAAAAAAGAGAATAAAAAAAGTTTGATTTCCTTAAAATGAAACTTCTTAAGGATAATTAAGAATATAAAAAGTAAAAAATACCTAAAAAGAGTGTGAAAAGACAAATAAAAATATTAATAGCCTTACTTTTTTTTGGGTTCAGGGGATTGGGATTTTGGGGAAAGGGGGAGGGGGATTTGAAAGTTGGTGTGGATAATTGCATGCAACTTCCTTCCCACTTTAGCCACTTGTCATTTAATCGATGACAACTTCCTTAGTCTTTTTTTAAAAATCAAAAAATTAGTTGTTATTGTAATTAGCTACTAAGAGTAAAGATGGATATAATTAGCCCTCGAGAGTTAACATGTGATATGTATATTCTTATATATATTAAATTCTTTATTGCAACTTTATTCTAGTGAGTTTTGTACTGTTTTGAAAAAGGCTACCACCCAAAAATTGGAGGAGACTTCCAAATCACAAAGCTAGAAATGTGTAGGATAATTAGCACTGGAACTTGGATGTTTTCTTTTAAAAAAAAATTTTTTGTTTAAAATTTTTAAAACCAATTCCGTGGGTGGCATTTTTTTAAAATTAATTTAAAATTTTTGAAAACAACGTCGATAAGCAAGGAATGGTTTTCTTTTATCAAAAAAAATTTTTTAATTTAAAATTTTTAAAATCAACCACAACATGGTTAAATTTAAAAAAATAATAAATATAATAAATTTTAAAAATAATAAAAATTACTACGATTTAATTAATTAGTAAATTTTTTTTTAAATATTATAACTTATTAATCATAGTCAAAGATTAAGCAATTTATGCTTTCTAATATTATTTCTTAAAAAATACTTAGAGTGTGTTTGTTTCAAGGTAAATTTTAAGATTATTTGAAATATTTTAAAGATTTTCATGCGTCTTAAAATATTACTATGTTTGTTATAAATTTTAAAATAATAATCCTAAATATTTTAAATTCTTAGGAGAACCACATTCTCACCTTCTACTCACATTTCATTCTCACGAGAGAGGTTAAGTAAGTTGTTTTCCTATGACTTAGGAATAAAAATAAATGAAAAAGTCTAAACTACCCACTCTTGTAACTAATCAACTTCAGTTCCTTTTTTTTTATTGATAATTCCTTTATCCTTATCTCATTTCTCTATCTTTATCTCACTTTTTAACATAGCTTTATGGAGATATTTCCTCTTAATTCTTTCTCTATCAATTTTTTTCTCTTTTCAACATTATCATATAAGTTAGAATTTTCTCTTCATAAAATCTTGTTTTATTAATTTTTTCTTGGAGTGTTATTTTTTTCGATTGAAAATGACATTGTCATAAAAAAAATTACCTCTGCTAATGACAAAAGAAAATAAAATATGATCTTTTTTTTTTTACGGTGACATTGTGAAATGCCTTCACTGGTGGGTGCTAATATAATATTTTTTTATATTCTTCAGCGTTAAAATTGTGAAAGCACCTACCACTAATTTGATAGTTTGTGATTGGAATAAATACGATCTTATAGCAGGTGTAATATGCAGGTGTAATATATTGTAGCATGGGTTGTTTGATATACATTAGGGGTATTTTAGAAATTATGTAGTAAATTCCCATAAATAAGCATAGTTAACCAAACAGTTTTTAAATTATTCCCAAAAATTTCAAAAAATATTCATAGGAATTTTAAATGCTAATCAAGCAAATTTTCTAAAAAACTAGGAAATACCATTCCTAGGTATATTATTCCTGGGAATGTGATTCCTCATTATGAAATTACAATCCTTGAAACAAACGTTCCCTTAAGGATTAAATGCTAGAGCAATGTTACATAAAAAAAAAAAAGAATTCTCGACAGAATTTGGTTAGAATTAAGGATAGTTATTAGATAGAATTAAATAGTAAATACCACTCACGTATCTAAAATCAATAAACATATCAAATCATTCTGTCAAAAATTCTGACAAAAAAATTATGGTTAATCATATACTTTTAACTGGAATATGTTAATTTTACATTTAAAAAATATATGCTATGACTTCTTAATCATGCTTAAGGATTATATATTTGATAATTTCCATTATTACTTCTTAATCATAATTATAGATTGAATGTGATATACTTCTAACTAGAACATGTTAATCACAAAATAAAATAATAAAGAACATTAGGATTTATTAATTATAGTTAAAGATTAAATGTTTAACACTTTCCTATATTACTTCTTAATCATATTCAAGGATTAAATATCATATATAGCTAACAAGAACATGTTATTTAAAAAAAAAGATCAAGAGGGCTTATACTCATATATATTTATTTTTTAAGTTTAATTTATTAACTAAATTAAAATTTTATCTTTTTAAAATATAAAATATATTTTAAAAAATAAAGTGTAAGTAGATACAAATTGATAAGAAGTTAAAAAATTTAGTCACAACCAATTCATGCATTACTGTCAAATTCCTCAAATTATTTAGATTTCATAAAAAACTAAATTTTCATATTTTTATCAATACTAAATTGTAAGATTTACTCTAAAGCATTTTTGCATACCATCTAAGGAAAATACTTTTTATATTTAATAATACGAACAATTCAAAGTGAATAAGAAAAAAAAGAGAGATATAGAAAAAAATATAAATAGTGACAATAAAAAGCCCATGAATTATGGAAAAAATAATAATTAAAATAAAATTACTCATCATGTAAAGAGCTTTATGGCATGTTTAATTTGACATTTGAGCAACCCAAACATCAGTTTAGAGGGTGTAAATCATGGTTTTTGTTTCAAACATATTTGGCAAAATTTTAGCCGGGATGTATGTCAATATGATTTTGGTTCCAAACCATAGTTTGAGTAGAATTGAGAAAAAAGTTGCTTTTCCATTAAATCTCAAATCATAATTTGCAAACTATTGCCCAAGCACACACTCTTTGATCATTTGTTTGGTCATTTATTTTTCGTTCTCAAATCATCACTACTTTAACTAAAAGATACATCTTTCTCATCTATCATAATATTTAAAAAGAGAATTGTAGTTTGAATTTATCATATGAAGTTTGACTCTATCATGTGAATTTTTTTTTTTTGACATTTGGCTCAGATAAATAATAGTTATGTGGTAAGAAATGCTAATATAAATTTTAAATATTGTAATGTATTTATTATCTCAAGATAATTAATAGGTTATGATTTTAAATCTCCAAGTAGAGGAAGTCAATGGATTAGACCTTTTAAGTGGAAATACCTTTTAATTTAATATTTTGATAGCTTTTGTCAAAAAAAATAATAATTGATTTTAATTGTTATAGTGGTTATGCCATTGTATATTGACATTTTGTCTTGTTAGCCAAATTGCAAATGTATAATATAAGTTATTACTGCATACGAATATATGATATATATGGTTCGAGTAATATAATCTTTAAAACTACTACATTGGTACAAAGACTTAATAATCTTTATTATTTTGATTAACATTTGATTATTTAATAAAAATAAAATTAATATTTTTTAATAAATAATTATTTTTTATATTTTACATCACATTTATGAAAATTTTTCTATGATTTTTTATGACAGATTTTGTGGAGAATTCTGTATTGTAAGAACAGCCTAAAAATAACAGTTTTTGCAAGCTGTGTTGTGAATTATTTTTTATTATAATTTTTTCAAATATTACTGAATAGATATAATTAAAAATGATTAATAAAAATATATAAGTAATATCAATAATCATATGAAAATAATAAATTCAAAAGCAACCAAAATAAAGAATTTTAATAATCTACAATTATATGATAAGAAACATTTTTAAATTAATTAATAAAAAATAGATTAATTTTATACAATAGTGACACATGTATAGCAATTTTTTTCACAATAATTTTCATGACATAAACTATACAATTTAAAATAAATAACCTATTATTAATATTATAAATCAAAACTAAGAAATGAACAAAAATAAAAAAGAAATAAAGATAAGTAAACATTGAATCACGTGCACATGAGAGAAAAAATTAAAATGAAAAAAAAAGCAACCGGAATACCTGTTATCATAGGTAATTTGCATTGGAGTATTGATACTCCAAAACTTTTTTTGGAGTATTATTGAATGCTGCGTACCACAAATGTATTATATTTTATTTTATTTTTTGTATTAATTAAGAATATTTTCATAATGTTTGATTTATTTAAACTATCCTATACAAAAGTATGATTAATTTTATTTTGGTACATATAGTTATTTTCTATTAGAGGAAACCACAAAAATTCCTCCACAAGGAATTATATGTCAATTACATTATCACACTAACACTGTATTTGGATGATAGGTAATGGGGGAAATGAAAAGGAATGAAGGGAAAGAAAATGAGTTTCCTTATTTAGAAGTTTAAAAATAAATAGAAAAAGAAAGTAAGTTAAGGGAATCTATTTCCCTTCCGTTCCTCCAAAGATCTAATTTTTATTCTCCCAAAATTGAGGTGGAGTGGAGAGAACTAAAAATGTTTATAAATAAAAAATATTACACTTTTAACCCTGATCTTATTTATCAAAATTTTTATCTCTTTCATCTTCTTCATCAATAATATTTTTTCTTAGAACAACTACTTATTTCTACATCTGGCATCTTCCTCGGAGCCTCTTTCTCTCCAGGTAAAGAGCTTTCTTACTTATCTCTATTATCTGCACACAACACAATTCTCTTTGTTAAATATATTATTGCCATGTTATGTATCTGTATCACCTCTACATTGTGAAACTGTGATTGCCTTTACCTCAATTTTTAATTTTTTTGAAGCCGCCTCATGCTGATAGTATTAGAATCAGAACGACTTCTTTATAATTGTGTTTTTTTTGGTCTTCACTGACTCTTAATAATTATTTAAATATAATAGTTCATTTTTGCAGCCTTAATAGCATAGTGTGGCGTACAACAGTGTTATATGTCTAACCTTGAGTCTTCGGGGCAGCAGCCTTAACTTTATCCAGTCTATTTGCAGCCTCTCAACCTTCATTTTTCTTCCTGGTGGGAGAGGATTTTTTTTTTTTTTTTTATAACCCTTTGTGGAAAAGGATTTACTTTCGGCATCTCATCCTTATCATGAAGATAGTAATTTTTCTGCAAGTCCAATGCCAAGATTTCTATTTATTGTGTATAAATGCAACACTTTAATTGAAGTGCTTTTTCACGTCTCAATCTTTTTTTCTTTAATTGGCCATTGCATCTTAACCTTGTTGAAATCATATTCTTCTTATATCATGATGCATTATATTAAATTTCAAGGACATGAAAAACAACTTCTCAACTTTTGATGCAATACTCTGATGACTTGTATGTTAATACTCAATTTAACTAGCTTTCTTTCTAGGTGTGTATATTGTACATGATGGCTGACCAAGATATATTGTCCACATTTATGGTATTGCAAAATCTGTTTCATATGGTAATTACACAACTTATGTATCTTATGGTTGCATCATATCCGTTACAGACAAATTCCATCTGGCATAAGGGAACAAAGAGAAAAAGTTCGAGATGAAATAATGAAACAGATTGTTAGTAGTGAGAGTTGTAGTGATATAATTTGCATGGGTCCTAAAGCTTTTTTAAACTTGTGTGCCTTATTAAAAAATTATGGTGGACTTCGACCTACGCAATGAGCAACAATAGAATAGCAAGTTGCTAAACCAACAATGTAAAGAATCGTCCAATGAATTTCTTTTTTCGAAGATCTAGTGAGACTATTAATCGTCACTTTTATACTGTGCTAATAGCTATAATAGAGTTGGAGGAGATCCTTTTGAAGCAACCTGATGGATTACAAGTTCATTTAGAAATACTCAACAATAGGTTCTACCCATACTTTAAGATATGCACTAATTTATTAGCTTTTAAATTATGTTGATAAAATATTTAAAATGATATATATTTTAATTAGATACTTGAACCTCTGGATTGTGTAGGAGCCATTGATCGCACGCATGTGTGTAAGAGTCCCTATAGAAGAAGCCCCTAAATATCATGGTAGGACGGATTTTCCAACACAAAATGTCTTGGCAGCATGCACTTTTGATTTGAAATTTACGTATGCCTTACCTGAATGGGAAGGAACAGCCTCTCACTCATGAATTTTAAAAAATGCATTGACACGTCAACATGCTCTAAAAATTCCAGAAGGTAACATATAGTTTAAAAGTAACCTTTAAGTACTTAGCTATAAAAAATTTAATCAGTTTGGACTTGGTTTTTTTATGAAAATTCTATCTTGTTGGTGCTGGATTCAAGAGGTGGACTAATCACACCTTATAGGGGAGTGCGGTACCACTTGAAGGAATATTCAAGAAATCCACCTCAAAATCCTCACGAATTATTCAACCTTTGACATGCATCATTACGAAATGCAATTGAAAGAGCATTTGGTATTTTGAAAAAAAGGTTTACCATACTTGATACAGCAGTTCAAGCTTGTTATGGCATTAAAACTCAAAAAAAGATCATATTAGCTTGTTCTGTTTTGCATAACTACTTGATGGGTGTAGACCCAGATGAGAATATGATACGTGAAGTGGATCGTGAACTTACAACAACAAGAAGATTAGAGAAGAAAATTATGCAGCTAGAGGAGAGTTGATTAGAGAGTCTCTTGCAACTAATATGTGGGCCAATTATAATAGATGTTAGAATTGTAATTGCTTGTTTAGTTTATGAATTAGACTTGTTTCAATTCACTTGCTTCTTATGTTGTTCACACTCATGCATAGCCCTTCTACTGTTATATATGTTGCTACAAAACAATTAACTTCATTATTTACACTTATTTAATGACTTGAAGTTAGATTTCATGATTTATACTCATGTGAAATTAATTTTGATGCTTGGTATGAACTTATTTATATAAACCTTATATTAATGATTAAATAATGATTACTCGTATTGTACTATTTTTTATATAATATGTTTTGATGTGAATTTGCATATATAGATGGAACCAAAGAAAGTTAGAAAACCCAAAGGTGTTACTTGGACAGCTGCCATGGATGAAGCTTTGATTAATGCATATTTAGTTCAGCAAAATTTAGGAAATAGACTAGGTGGCACCTTCACAAGTCAAGCCTTGGATGCCATTTTTGAAGAGATGAAATAACAATTTCCTGACAAACCAATCAACAAAGAAAAAAATGCAAGATCACATGAAGTATTTAAAAAGTAAGTTTAATGGTTGTTATGACTTGTTCAAGAATGGCCTTAGTGGCTTTGCAGGGAATCAAATAACAAGTATGTGGAGTGTTGAACCTAAAGTTTGGGAGAAACTAATAGAGGTATTTATTACCTACACATATATATTAGTTATGGATTGATTATAATTATGAATAAGTTTAGTAATATTTTACTTTTTTATGTTTTATTATAGTTTAAGCCTGCAGTTACTGAATGGAAAGATAAACCAATTCCATATTATGATAAACTGATTCAACTTTATGGAAAAGATAGAGCAATGGGAGAACATGCAGAAACTGCTTTTAAAATGAGACAACGAAGGGCTGCAAATGGTGGGAATGAAATTCATGACACCATAGATAACATTGACCATTTAATATCCACTAATGAAGTAACACTGGAAAACTATGGCATGACTGATGAAGAAGTTCAGAATTTGGACTCTCCTGAAATGGCTTCTCAGACACATTCTCAAGGTGCAACCTCGTCAAAAGGTAAGAAAAGAAAATTCAAAACAATAGAGAGTGATAAAAACTAGGAGGTGATTACTAAATCAATTGAGAAGATAGGGGATGTATTTGAGAAGTGTACAACAGAATTTGTCAAGTACCACCAAAAGCATCTTATATCTGAAGATGAAATATGGAAACAATTAGAGGACTTGGGAGTTGAGCAAGACATGTTACCAATGACTTATTATCATCTTGTTTTGCATCCTGATTCTATAATGGCTTTACTTGGTTGTCCACTTGAAAGGCGTAAGGGCATGTTAAAGCATCTTGTGCCAGGCTACTCTCCAAGCAATTAAGTTTTACAAACTTGTGATCATATTGCTTTTGCATTTATGTTAGAAGTAATAGGGTTTTGGATATTTGTATAAATTGCATTGATGTTGTTTTTCTCTATGGATTTCAGGATTTATATGTTATTATGGATTTTCTTATATGAAACTCATTATTGTTAGGGAAAGTCATTTTGTGAAATATCTTTGTTTATTTTGTGAAGAGATTGCAAAAATTTAATTTTGTGAAGATAAATGTGACAATAACAAGAAAAAGCAGAAGATTGCCTATCAAGAAAGCGACTTGGCAAGTATAACCTGACAAGACAGCTGTGATCAATTGAACTATGTGGTTAGCGCTATTTTATAATTAATGCATGGAGATATACTAGCTCGTTGGATGTGCATTAGGCACCTCTATTATTATTATTTTTTAATCATGTTGATTTTAACCACAGATATGTATAAAATTGTGAATATATAGTATATGGCTTCGTGAATCTACAGTAGACTCTATATATACAGGATATGCCATTTTTGCAAATAGCAACGGGTAAGTTTACAACAAATGTGCTGATATATTCTCATTTTCATTAAATAATAAGTTTTTTTTACATTACTTGTAAAATATGTAAATTTCATATATTCTACAAATTTCTCAAAAATTAAATCTTTTGGGACTATTATGGTGCCACAAATTTATCTTTTCATGGCAAACACAAAAATTGTGTTACTTGTAATCTTCTTTTCTAAAAAATCTTTATTTATTTTGTGAAGAAATTGCAAAAAATTTTATTTTGTGAAAAGGGATATTTGAAAAGTTAAAAATTATAATAGTTCCGTTCTGTTCCTTTATAATTTAACTTCCAAACGAAAGTAATAAAATTCCATTTTATTCCTTTTATTAATCTTTCAAACAAGGGAAAAGACAGCTTTATTCCAGTCCTTTCCAGCCCATCTCCCTTTGTTCTGTTCCGTTTCATTAATGAAACATCCAAACACTGTAAGTTTCTAAAGGCCTAATCTGTAATGCAGGTTAATCCTATTGTTAACGTGCTTCTGTTTTAGCTAATAAATTCACTCATGTGGCACGTTAAGTGTCTAGTGTGGCACTTAAATTTCACACTTGAAAGTTTCTTTTTTTTTTTAGGTTAGTAACCAATGAACCTTCTCCACCTCAAAAGATGTTGTTTCGTGTAATAGATTTAAGAATAATAAAATCCTCTTTCCTCCATTATCAGTTAGGGTTACTATAAAAAGAGAAAGCCAAAATCCTTTACACTTCTCTTAATCCCTATTCCTCATATCCCATTTGTTGTCCAGAGAATCAAAGATGGCTTATGGAGTTGCAAGCTGAAAGATACGTTGATCCTGAATTCTTTGTCCGAAATATTCTCCTATGGTCCCTGTGTTCTCTTTGTTGTTTTGTTGCTTTTTAAATTGTTAATGGAGGGTGGTCTCTTTGTGTTTCAGTTTAGGAAATGGTTAATGTAGTGTGGCCTTTTGTTTGAGTAGAAAATTACTTTTGTTAGTAAAATATGGTGGAGCCTTTGTTAGGGTGGATCGAGTGTGTGGCAGTGGTGGTGAGAATAAGGTTGTGAGTAAAATCTTGCTTGTAGGAGTAAAATAGTGTGGACCCTTAGTTATTGTGGTTATATGTAGTGTGGACTAAGTGTTGACCCTTTTTGGTTTGCATTTTGCGAATATGCTATTATGTGATCTTTTTGTTTAGTTATATTTTTTGTTGCAGATGATTGAATACATAGACTTGTGTTTCATTACAAGGGAACCTTTGCTAAAAATTCGTAAGAGGTGCTATTGTCGTAAGGGATGAGATAGTTGTAGACTTGATGAATGCATTTGATATTGGAACCTTATTCAAGGAGTATGGTTATCATAATTATAGGAACTGTTTTTGGTTAGTGCCTGTCCTTGAGCTTGAAGAGGGGTTAAGGGTTGTGAGTGGGGATAGAAATATTAATGAGATGTAGTGCTGCATTAAGTAATGGGAATGAAATACATCTGTAGTTTGAGCATCTAATATTGATCCCAGATAAGATTGAGGTTGAGGTTGGTGATGACAATAAGCTTGTAAATGAGAGAATTGGATATGAGTTTGATGTTCCTAATGACAATGAGGAGGTTGCAGAGAGGGCTGATGATGAATTTGACAATGAGGAGGATGAACACAAGCAAAATGAAAACCAAGCAGATGTTGATAATGATTCAGAGAATGACTATGATAATGTAGAGGATAATCCCTATAGGCCTTCCCAATTTGCATATGATGAAGATGTGGAAAAGATTTTCATGTCAGTCCTATAAAGAAGGGTAAATTAACATGTCAGTCCTAGGAATGAGAGTGAGCAAGCTTTGAATGAAAGTGGGGAGGATGCAAGGAATGCAAATGGGCAGTATACAGTCAATGAAAGTGGACAGCATGCAGGGAATGATTATAAGGATGGTGACAGTGAGAAAGGATTAGGGTACCAATATGCATATGAAAGCTGCATACTCCAACCAGTTCTGATGATGATGCTGATAGTTCTCAGCCAATGTATCCTCAGTTTAATAATCAAGCATCATTTGGACAATTTCACTTGAAATTTGGAATGGAGTTTGCCAATTTGGATTTTGTTCAAGGATGCAGTGAAAGATTATAACATCTATCTTGGAAGGGAGATAAGATGGTTGAAAAATGGCAAAGTCAGGGCTAGAGCCAAGTGCAATAATGAGTAATGTCAGTGGGAGATATTTTGTGGATTTAACACTGATGCAAAGAGCTTCCAAACAAAGACATACAAGTTTGAACACACATACTGCAGGGGGCTCGAAAACAAGCAGGCTGATAGGCTTTGGGTGATAAAAAAAAGTTGGAATAAAGGCTTAGAACTCAACCAACAATGACATATGTTGAAGGCTTTTGACTATACGAAAGAAGACTTTTGCGTCCACCTTAATGACATCATGATATATAAAGCACTGAATAAGGCCAGAGAACTTATCGAAAGGCCTATGAAAGAGTAGTATGAGAAGTTATGAGATTATAGTGCAAAGCCATTGAGAAGTAACTCAAGGTCCATAGCTAAGATGGATGTTATTCCCCAGCTTCAATCCCCATTACAATTTCAAAGGCTATATATATGTCGATGCCTGCAAGAGAGGATTCAAGACTACATGCAGGCCATTTATTGGTGTAGATAATTGTTTCTTGAAGTGATACTATGGAGGACAACTCTTATCAGCAGTTGGTCAGGATGCAAATAACCGATTTTATGTCATTGCACTTGTTGTAGTTGACAGTGAAACTAAAGATAACTGGAAGTGGATCTTAACACTTTTCCATGAAGACCTTGGAGGCTACAAGGAGCACGGGTGGAACTTCATATCGAATCGGCAGAAGGTAAAGGAATTTTTTGTCTCTGTTCATTGTTTTATGCATGTGTTGTGTTGACAATAAGTAGTAAACTGTTATTGTGTTTATTGTTTTAGGGATTATTGTTTGCAATCATAGATTTTGTGTGATGCATTTATGCAAGAACTTCATAAAACAATAGGAGGACAAGGAGATTAGGGGACTGATGTGGGAATGTGCAAAGTGCACTACAAACCTACAAGATTGCTATGCCAACATGTTGTGGCAGTAATTGCATTTAAGAACGAAAGGCCTGAGAACTATGTGCACCATTGGCTCACTATGAGTGTTATTAATGTGAACCCCCCCCCCCCCCATTTTGTCCAAGAACCAAAAAAGAAATTTGAATTAAAAAATTTTAAAAAAAATAAAAAAATAAAAAAAGGGAAAAAGATGAAAATGAAAACTAAAAAAATTGGGAACAAAAATTAAAAAAATGAAATAAATTTCAAAGCTCTAAAAAATAATTAATCTTTTTTATCTTGAAAAATTAGATGGTTCAATTTGATCCATTACCCATAACTCAGAACCTATAATGCACTCCACTCATGACCCAACCCGCTTATCCCCAATTATACTCCTCAATCCTCTCCTTGGAAATTAAGAAACCTCCCATTACTTTCTCTCTTTCTCCCTTAACCAAATTGCAAAGCTTAAATAAATCACATCTTCGATCCTTAGAGAAGAAAAAAACAGAGAGAACTGGAGAAGGATCCAGTGGCAGCAGAGCATGGAAAAAGAGAAGGACTCCTCTAATCTACACTCCAGGTCAAGGCTGTGCACCTGAGGTATGAGCTTCGTCATCTTTGATCCTTCGTCTTTAAAACTTGAATAACCTTTGTTTGCTTGATCAAAAAGTGATGGACTGCTCCGAAATTTTGGGTTAAGACTTTGAGTTTGTGACAATTTAAGCCTGTGAGCCCAGTAACATTGCCAAGCCTCTCTTCACTGTGTTAGCTTTATCGAATATCATCATCTCCATACTGCTCCTCCAACACAAAACAGAGCACTACCCCTCTCATCAACTTTCACAACATTATATTCACGTTCACCTTCACTCCATCCAGCACCCTTGGAGTCACGCACCATCTCATCACCCATCACGAGCCACACAACACCAATTTTCACCACCAGCGCTCATGGCCACCAAACCTGAGAAAAACAAAACAAAACACAAAGAACTCTCTCCTTCTTCCAAGCACCTAACCTAACATTCCAGCCTAGTGTAAATCATAAACGATGTAGCTCTCTTAGCTTCTTGGGTTAATGATTTAATGACATGTGCATTTATAGTTATCAACCCTAGTAGAATGCTGCAACCACAAAGGACATATCTTTATAATTTTGTCAAAGTTTCAAAAGACACATTTGATTAAAATGAAAAAAAAAGAAATAAAAAAGAAAGGGGAAAGGTAGTAGAGTTTTCTCTTTGATACTCCACGTAGGTAATGATGGATTGAGTCTTAAGTTCCAACAACTTATTTAAGTGAATTAAATAAGTCTGGTCATTTCATTTAGATAGTCTGTTTTTTAGAATTGCAAATAGTTGAGAAAAAAAATAAATAAAGAAAAGCTCATCATTTCATTATTACAGGTTTTAATCTGTCATTTTTCTAGTTTATGTTTTATTTTTTACGTATATACGATGGGTCATTCTAATGCTCTACAAATGTTATTAGAAGTACTAATACAAATAAATTAATAATAAAAAAAGAGAAGAATTAGAAAAAAAAACTTCTTTTAATTAAATTCATTTGGTAGCCATGTAGAGTCAAGTACTCTCTTGGCTATTTTTAAGTGTCAATTGCATGGTTGTGTCATCTTTGACACCGCTCGGTTCATAAATAATTGACTATACGAGCTTTTATGCCATCTTTAATTATTTTTTTTAAGTGAGTTTAATAATTTCTTTTTCTAATAATTCTTGTAGCAGTTTTATAAATTCAATTGTATGCGTCACATGCCATCTTCAACATCGCTTACGCTGTAGTGAGCTAATTGTATAGCCTTGTGCCATCTTCAATTCCCTCCAAAAACCTTTTGGCCTAGTTGTTCTTTGAATGAATTCTTTTTTCTAATCCTTAAAAGCAATTTATTGGCAAATCACAATCAATTTTCATAATTTTTTAATTAAAATCAATCAATCCACAATTATTTTTTAGACGAACTATGAGATTTTGATTTCTCCCTGTAAGAATACATAAGCATGCAAGGCAAGCTGAAACTATAAATATTTTTTATTTAATTCTTTGTTTTTTATGTTAAAATTATAAATATTTTTATTTGTTTTTTTTTAAATTTTATTTCTATTATTGTCTTAAGTTTATTTTTGTATAAAAGGATAGATTAAATATTTTAAGGCTATTAATAATTGACACAACTAATTTAGAATAATCGTCTTGGGACGGATGTATCAATGGTGTAATAGGATTAAGTTTCTATCCTTCCCTGTACATAAATAGACCTTCGAATTCAACCTGATTCCTAGGCCAATTTTTGTTTATTTTTTTTTCAAGAGGGTTTTTTTAATAATTTTCTTATACAAATAATTATTGGTAGTGACTTTTTTTCAATTGATTTTTTCCGTCACTCCGTCACGGCTACCCTCTATGGACGGTCGTGACCGTCAATGCCACCTATTAACACTTCATTCAGCCTACGGGTGGGTAGGAATATTGGGGGAAGCCAGACTAAATCCAACCTTTCCCACCTGTTATCAAGAGACCTATTGGCCGTCCTAAGAAACAAAGGAAAAGGGATGGTAAAGAAGAAATGCTTGTCAATCCTCGTAGATAAAAAGGACATTTGAGATCAAGTGCTCTAAGTGTGGTTCCTCATACCATAGCACAAGAACATGTAAAGGAGCACCTGCCAATAAGAAAAGAAAAAAATAGAAGTTCTAGTGATGGTCATGCTAAAATTGATCTTTCACAAACACACCCTCAAACTAAAATTGAGTCTCACAGGTTCTAATGTGTTTTGAAATTCCCAACCAATTTTGTGTTTGAGTTGTAGTTCTCTTTCTATTTAAATGTTGTATCTTTAACTTATAACTTGTTTTGTTTTCAGTTTGAAAAGGGTAGAGGTAGCCCTCCACCTATCATGCTTGCACCAGTTAGGCTTGCATCAGTAAGCACTTCACACGTTAGGCCTCCAACAACTATGGGTCCAGTTGCTATGAGGCAAGGTTTTAAACCTCCACCTGTTAGACCTGAAGGAGTTTCTATAGAAACGTTGGCTGTAGTAAGCAATGCAACATCGTCAGTACTTTTCAAATTCATTCCAACAGAAGGCCTCAAACCAATTGAGGGGAAAGAAGAAATGAGGAGTTACATAGGCCTGACAATCGTGTGTTTTTCGGTTGACTGTCATAGTGTAGATGCAAGTTTTTTAGTGTAGCAAGTCTTTTGAACTTTTTAGGCTGATTGTCATTTTGTAGATCGTGTTCTTTTTAGTGTGGTAGTCTGGTTAGTGGACATACTCTTTTTCGGGAATCTATCTTTTAGTTTAGTGTAGATAGTGAATGTGTTATGGCACAAAACAATTGTGATTAGTAAATTACAAAATCAATGAAAGTCCACATTGCTTTATATTATGATGTGCATTTTACTTTTACTTTCTTCTACTTCTTCTCTCATGATGTCCACAGTTTACCTTATAAACTCATATTACTTTGATATCAATATGTGCAACTTCAGAAATTCTGTATACCAAATTCTAATATCATTATCAAAAACCAACATTACATTGCACCTCAACACAGATAACAACTTCAAAATGCATACCAAGTACATACATTAACTAAGCCTGCATTACATTACACCCCACATTACCTACTTCCAATTACATAGCAAGGCACATACAATGATAACAAGCAAAAAAATAACCCCGACCACCCCAACATAGATGTTCAAACTCCTAATTTCCTTCTCCACCCTATCAAACTTCCTACTAATCTTCAGGTCAAGTAGGTTAACTCACGCAAGTTCCTTCTCACTGATAGCATCATCATCATCATCATTAACATCATCCACCCACATGTCAGCTCTTCATCCTGAAAACGAAGTGGCACATCAGTATCAAAATGGCTTAAACATTCTCATAAAAAAATTTCACACTACCAAAATTGGATAGATTACCTTGTACAATGGGCACCTAAAAAATCTTGTGTTTGGACTCCAAGGGGTGTTTGAGGTATATGGGCTTTCCTCCCACATTCACTCACATCTAGGACCACCACCCCTGTTATGGATGCACTTCCATTCCAACTCACCTCAACCAATGGTTGCTTCTATCAGTGTCGACTCAAGAAAGTCATTTTATCTCCGCCACATATTATTTGCAAACATTGTAAAACTTGAATCTGTGAAGGTGCGGTTGCAGTTGTAGGGGAAGAATAACAGAGAAGAAAGAGGCGGAAGAAGGATTTAGGGGTGTTTTTAAACCCTTTGTTCCGAACGACGTCGTTTTGGGTGAGGAAAGGTCACGTGGTTGCCAACTTGAAAAAAAAACTTCCGAGTGTGAAATTTAAATGCCACATCAGATACTTAAGGTGCCACATGGGTGAATATGTTAACTAAAACGGAGGCATCTTAACAGAAGGATTAACCTGTAAAATAGAATAGGCCACCAAGGACTTCCTGTGGCATTTAAATTATGTAATCAACATATAATTCCTCAGTGACGAATTTAAAATTTAAAATTAGTTATACTGATTCAAACAATAAATAGATTACTAATAAATATACTTAATGATGACAATTAATTCGATTATTACAGCAACATCTCTAATTTCAAATATTATTTATCTTTCATGACTTAAAATAATATGCATTTATAATGAGTAATCTATCATATTTTCTTTGGGATAATCATAAGATAACTAATTTTACCCGCATATATCATATTCTCTATTAATATAAAATATAAGGTTTTTAAATTTATTATCTTTTACTTATTATTTATATACTTCTATCCATTATATAATCTTTTATATTATTATGTGCATCACAAGGGTAATGCTCTAACAAAATGCAAAGATAAAAAATGGAATAAAGAATTTAATTTGTAACCTAATTAAAATGAGATAAAATGGGAAGTGGAAATGTAAAATGTGGCATGGATAATTATATTATTGACTTACGTAATCGATATATATTCAAATGTGGTACGAAAATGTAAAATGTGGTACGGATAAAATAAATTTTATATAATTTAAAAACTAATTAATATTTCATTGTACCACTTTATTTTAACGTATAATGTATTTTTTAAAATATAAATAAATATTAACTATTATATTACATATCTATAAATTTTTAATCTATTTCAAATTTATTATATATAATTATTAAGATAATATCATATGATTTAATAGTTTAATTATTATATATATATATATATATATATAGTTTTATTATATCTTTCTAAAACTCCTAACTAATAATTCTCTTAATACTTAATAAAGTAAGAATTAAATAAAAAATTAAAACATTTAATATCTTAAAAATATGAAAAACATTCAATACTTACTTCATTTAATAATTAAAAAGATGTGGTAGGAGGATATAAAACTATTATATAGTTTGAAGATATAATGTATTTAGACATAAAATGAGTTTAGATATATCTAATTGAGAATGGATGGATTGCATATTCATCCATTAAAATGAATTAATGAATGTATTATATATTTATCTATTGAAATAGGTCATAGATAAATTGGTAGCTTGTGATAATTTTTTAACGGATATAGCACGAATAATACCCTAGTATGAGATAAAATGCAAAAAGAAAAACTGGAATAAAGAATTTAAAATGTAACATAATTAAAATGAGATAAAATGGAAAGTGGGCATGTGAAATGTGGTAAGGATAATTATAGTATTTTATTTTTGAAGTAACTATATTATAATTAGAGTCATAGTGACAATTATACATTGAATCTAAAACATGTAATTAATAGAGATAAGTACCCAATTAAAATTATTTTACAGTTGTTTTATTTATGAAAAATAAAAAAATAATGATGCACATGTTTTAATACTTCATTTGGAAAGTTAATACGAGAATTTATCTAAATTAAATCATTCTTTCAAATTTCTCAATATAATTTAAAATTTGTTATATTGATTTAAACAATAAGTAGAACAGAAATAAATATAATTAATGATGACAATTAATTCTGGGTAGACTGACAATTAATTCAATACTTACAATAACATCTCTAATTTCAAACGTTATTTATCTTTCATAGCTTAAAATAATAAGCATTTATAATGACTAATATATCATATTCTCTTTGAGATAATCATATGATGACTATGAATAAAAATATCGGATTTTTACGTTTATTACCTTTTACTTATTATTTATATACTTCTATACATTATATAATCTTTTATATTATCACGTGTATTGCACAAGTGATATCTTAGTATGAAATAAAATACAAAAAAAAAAGAATAGAATAAAATATTTATAATTTAACATAATTAGAATGAGATAAAATGGAAAGTGAGTATGTAAAATGTGATAAGGATAATTATAATATTTTATTTTTAAGTATTAAATTTAGATAAAAAATAATAATTGTATAATAATTACAGTCATAGTGACAATTATATATCGAATCTAAAATATGTAATTAATAGTGATAAGTACCTAACTAATATTTTTACGTCTGTTTTATTTATGAAAAATAAATAATAATGATGCACGTGTTTTAATACTTCATTTGGAAAGTTAATATGAGAATCTATCCAAATTAAATCATTCTTTAAACTTTCTCAATATAATTTAAAATTACTTATATTGATTTAAACAATAAATATATTACTAATAAATATAATTAACGATGATAATTAATTCAATGATTATTATAACATCGCTAAATTCAAATGTTATTTATCTTTCATAACTTAAAATAATATGCATTTATCATGACTAATTTATCATATTCTTTTTGGGATAATATTTGATAACTAATTTTGTTTACATATCATATTCTCTATGATAAAAATATGGGATTTTTTACATTTATTATCTTTTACTTATTATTATATACTTCTACCCATTTTATAAGATTTTATATTATCACGTGCATTGCATGAGTGATACTCTAGTACAAGATAAAATGCAAAGAGAAAAAATAAAATAAAGAATTTAAAATATAACATAATTAGAATGAGATAAAATTGAAAGTATGTATGGAAAATTTGGTAAGGATAATTATAGTGTTTTGCTTTTAAGAATTAGATCTATATGATAAAATAATAAATGATAATTTTTAAAAGTAGTAACAAAATTAATGTCTTTAATTAGTTTTAATTTAGATAGAAATAGAAAACAAGATTCTACCCCAAAGAAAAAAGAAATAGAAAATAAGAATTTATTGTGAAATGAGGTCAAATTTTATCACATTTCCTCTTTTTTGGTAATTTTCAAATTCATAAATAAAAAATTATTTTTCTTTTGGTACTTTAATTTTATTTTATTTTATCCCTCTAACCATCAAAATAAACTGATAAGAATTTCAACCCTACGCCACAGTAGACCCAGGAAATATGCATTTTATGCGAGCGGTGTGCATATATACACGGTTAACATGTAAGGAAAATGTACTCTTAAATTTATGCTTTTGATAGATTTATTCTATTTTTCAATGAATAAAAATCTAAAAGATATTTGTTAAAGACTAATGTTATATATTATCAATTAAATTTCATGAATGCTTACACAAAAGAAATTTTTTGTGATATATATCAATTTTAAAATTATGATTTCCATCTTCGTAGCTAATTTATTCCAAACTTGTAACTTATTACAAGGGTAATTGTGCATTTGTAATGTAAGTCGTATAAAATCCATCATATACCACCACTCCTTGTTTGACCGGCATCACTTTAAAGTTTAAACGATGCATGATTTTAGTTGTTTTGAAAAATTTTACACAAACTTTTGACTTAGTAATACGAGTTTCTTTGTTTTTTTCTATAGCGTACTTTATCATAAAAAGCAATATTATTAAAACCATATTAGTTAGTTAAATCAATAAAATAAAAAGCTTGTACTTTCTTTATGGAGGACTTCTTTTTTTTGGTGGACTCGTGATAGTGGACATTCAATAGAATTCTAATGAACTTATAATGGTGGACATTTAATTATGTTGGACTTGTGATAATAAATATTGATATTGGATTTTTTTTTACTAAATGATATCAAATTTTCATTCTTTATTTTGTGAATCGCTCTTATTTTATTGTTTCGTAATCTTATTATAGTACATATTATCTTATATTTATGAAATATATTGATATGTACGAAATTAGGGTTAAACTTTAAAATCTTAAACATTTATTCTTACTGATTTAAGAACTGATTTAATTTTCAAAACATTAATGAAAGGCCAAATAGATCTCTTACTTTGAGTCAATATACTATGAAACTAACGTTTGATTGACTAGAATGCTCATGTTAAGTGATTAAACATGTCTCTAGAGCTATAAATTCAAGTTTGACACGTTAAAAATTTAAACTTCCGTATTATCATTATATTTAAAAAAAATTAACTCATCAAATTGACCCATTTGACCTTGCATGTTTTGACGATCTAGCATGATGAAAGCATTGGTTGGACTAGACCAAATTGGGACTGTGGCATTATGCTTGTACTTGCAAGCAATAATATGTTGTTTGCAAATGTGTACGTTATAAATGGTGGGCTCATTGCTTTTGGTAGCAGTTTGTTGCAGTGGGGCCTTGGGTGCCAATCACCTATGAAAATGAAAATCAAGTGACTAAAATTGGGATTATTATAACGTACATTGTGTTATAAGTGTTTTCTTTACTAATCAAATGAAAGTACAATCATTCTACACTTCATTCTAACGGATCCAAATTTTAATTACACTCGATTCTTACTAAAAAATTTTCTTACATACAAATAAGTCTTTTACAGACAACTTGTTACTTAGCTTAGCTTTTATAATCGTAATCAAACACATAGGAATTGCCAATCTAGCATTCAATTAATATTGCAAAAGGGAAAATGTGTAGTTTCATGTTTTTAATAAAGTTTTGGGCTATAATTATATCTAGGAATTAGTTAATGGCAATTTTTAGCATGAAAGGCATTGCTCATGCTCAGTTGTTGAAACAAAGCTAGGGTTTGGTTTACTTTTGCATCACTCTTAAGTTTCATAATCTCTTGGTTTAATAGCATGCTTTTAGGGTTTATTGTCATGTGTTTTATTTATTGCTTGTGACCATCGGGCATTGGCACTTTTAGCTTTATTTGCTCCAAATAATAGTTTATATCAAAGGTTTTTGGTATAGTAATAGTTGCCCTTACCCTTGCTAGGCACAATAGCGATGCTAAGAGCATGGGAGCAACAAACATTAATAGGGCCTTCATCTACTCATTGTTATGGGTGGAAAAGAAAACCAAAAATCCAACTAAACCGTAACCTCTTGGATTGGTTATATTTCAATTTCGTTGTTTTATATAAAATGATTTAGTTAATGACTTACTATATCTATTTCATCAACGGTAGTTTATCGTCCAAACTGCTTTAGTTAAAAAAAAAAAATACACTCAAAAATAGCAAACATAATTAATATTTGTTAACTTTTTCCTTGGCGAGGTTTGGTTTGAAAAACGATTATTTTAAATGTTTTAATTACTTTATTTTTGAAAAATCGATAAATTGGTTAATTGAATTGAAAAAGTTAATATTTTAAAATTTAATTTTTTAGTAAAGTAATCAAGATTTGGACTCATGTCTCCCATATTTAGATCGAACTGTCTTTTCGAAACCATTTTTGCTAACCAAATCGAATTTTTAATTCGATTCAAAACCATTTTTTCCAACCAAACTAAAACTTACCCAGTCGATCATCAACTCAGGGAGCGTTGTCCGCTGTGTTGTTACGTAAAATGATTCTCAAAGTAATTTTCAATAAAATTTCAAGCCTCCCTAACTTAGTACATACAACGTGATCAATTAAAATTATATTTTAAAATTAACTTGAGTTTAATTTTATTCTATAGTTGATATACATTTTTTATATTATCACTTAACAATGTATTAAATACGTTATCAAACGACGATAAATGATAGCGCGAAACACTTACGATTACAAAAGTTGAAAATTAAATTTTATTAATAAATAAAAGAAAACCAAAAGGGTAAGAAAGAAAAAGAACTAGGCTCGTAGATCCAGCCAGGTAAGTTCGAACGACAACTAACCCGTGGCCCATGAAGTGGTGTCACACGGTGCTGTGAAATTCCTGAGTCCCCAGCCGTCGCCTAATTTTAATCATCTCTCTTTCCATTTCTACCGTCACTGCTTTCCACAATTTCCCGGCGTTGACTTTTCTGCCCGCGAATCGTCCCCATTTTCCTTCACAAGTCTCTCACACGTCACACCACGTCGAGGGCAAAAACGTCTTTTATGCATGCCACCCGTCACTATTACGTGTCACAAAATATCATCCCCTCTCTCTCTCTCTCTCTCTCCCTCTCTCCCTCTCTCTCTCTCTGCTTTTTAGACCTGATACAAGAAAACGCTCTTTGGAGCCATCGAACTCTACCATTTCTGCATTGGACAAATCTCCTCCGTCATTTCTCGATCCAACGGCTGTCGTCACTCGCCCAGTGGTTACCCCCATTTCCCCTCCCCTCCCTCCCCTTCCCCCCTCAGTGGTTTAATCATAAACCCTAGCCGAACACACACACACACTCTCTCTCTCTCTTTCTTTGTCTCTTTCTTTCTTTCTCTCTCTCTTTTCTCTTCTCTCTGAACGCGCGCGCTTTCCCGCTCTGTCTCTCTCTCTCATCGATCCGTTTCTCTCTCTTCCTCCGAAGTAGATCTCACTCCTCGCGGTTCGTTTCTGGGGTTCTCAATTCGTTCGAGGTTTCATCCATGTCATGAATCTTCGTCCTTCTGTTTCGTCATGTAAGACGTTGTTATTTATATATGTCGTACACGATCGTCCTTCGAGTTTTCTCCGACCAATTTTCTCTTCCATGGCGTTTTTCTTTTCCGTAGCATATCGGTTCTGCTTTCGGGTCTTGTAACCGGGTCTGATTATTTCGGGTTCTGGCTTTGAGATTGGGAACCTTCTGGAATAACCGGGTTGAGATTGTTGGTTTTTTTTTTTTCTTCTTTTTGTCTTTTGGGGTGTTGGGTTCATTTTCCATTCCGTCGTTTTCAGTGGCTCATGAGACATTTGGGCGCTGAGGAATCTGTGTCTCGGTCTTGTTCTTCTGGGTCCGGGTTTGATTTTTCGAGTTGGTATTGAGTCGAGTCACGGTTTCGCCTCGGTGACTCAGTCGAGGAAAGATCGAGTCTCGTGTGGTGTCCTTTGGGAACCGTTCGGCAATGCCGTCGGTTGGCATGAGACGGACCACGAGGGTGTTTGGCGTGGTGAAAGGTGCTGAAGCCGCCAGAGTGCTGAGGTCGGGGAGGCTCCTGTGGCCGCAGTCCGGCGAGGGGAAGTTCAAGAGAGGGAACGAAGGAAATGATTGGTTGAAGCCGGTCAAGGCTACTGGAAAAGGCGATGCTTGGCCTCGTGGGTTTGCCAAAACGAAGCAAGAGGTGGCAATGGAAGCTACCCACGAAGATGTTGGCATGGGGATGGCGAAGCCCGGCGAAAATGGTCGTTCTTTGAGTGAAGTAAATGGCCGCGATAGGATGTTTGGGATTGTGTATACTAGAAAGAGGAAGAGAGGGGATGCTGAAAGTTCAAAACTTTCAGCTAGTACAGCGGCTAAGCAAGCCCATGAGTCTAAGATGTTCGGGTTACGTTTTTCTCGTCGACAACGAAGCAAGACGGATGGCAGTGAAGAAGGCGTATGTAGTAGCCGATGCGTACTTGCAGTTGTTGTGAAGCCCTCTTGTGGAAACAATGATTGGTTTGCTTGTTTCTTGTTTTTTGTGTTGAGATACGTCAGGAGGGTTAGATTGACACTGGAGGAGCTCTCAGCCTTCGTTCTATCTGAGCCGATCCGTGATGCTTATGCATCACAGGGCATACAGTTCCTGCAGGTAAATGGTTTTGTTGAGCTTTACTTTGTGGTCTGCATTACTTTCCATCTACATCGGGTCTGCCTAATCCATGGTTTAGTTTATCCCTGCATGTTAGTAATGAATGGATGGAAACTGGAAGTATTAAAGGTTTTAAATTGTAATTGTGGTCGCGGTGCTGCCTGATGTGTTTTGATGCGGACCGATGAGGTCCACAATCTGGGTGTGATGCGGTGGCCGCCACCGTTCGCAATTTAAAACTTATGATTTCTTTTAGGATTTATATTTGGTAGAAAAATCATAGAATTGATGCCTTCCTTTTCTTTTCTTTTTTTTAAATAAGAAATTAATTCTCAATCACTGTCTGCTGGTTAAATTTGCAGTTTCTATTTTGCCTGATGACCTTACATAACATTTAAGTTTTATCTTCTTTCAGGGTCCTCCTACTGTCAAAGTCGGAATTTGCCAGTTTTTTGGGATCTCACGGTTCATGCCATTGTTTTGTGTGGATTTTTCTGCTGTTCCTCTTTGTTTTAAGTATCTGCATTCTGCGATGCTTTTAAGATCTATGTTTAGGCCATTTTTTCTTGTAACTAATCCAGTAAAGGTGCATAGTGATGTTGACATGGAAGATGATTTCCCAGAATTCCAGAATGAACAGCAGATTTCATGCGATTTCTTAAAGAGAGAACCTTCTGAGAGTGGAACTGTTACCCCTGATGTTATTGAAATCAATGATAGTTTATCTTTGCATGCATCTGTCAAAGGTTCCAAGTTAGCTGGTCGAAATGGACAATATAGAAATGTTGTGAACTCTAGAGGAATTCAGGGGAGGAGAAGTTCCTCCAGGAAACGGAAAGCTCGAAAACCTTCAGTGGAGGGTTTACGCAGAAGTAATGGAGCATTAACTTCTAATTTAATGGATGGGCGGAAAAGCAGTATCCCAGGTGTAGCATCTAATAAGAAGCTTAGAAATTGGGCTAACAGTAGCACCACTGTAAGCTTTAGAGAAGCAAGTTCTCACGTGGCAGATTCAACAGAAGGATCATATTCATCTCACTGTTCTGCAAACATACTGGTTACAGAGTCAGACAAATGTTACAGGGTAGAGGGAGCAATTGTCACGTTAGAAATGTCTGCTTCAAGAGAGTGGCTTCTCACTGTAAAGAAAGATGGATTGACAAGATGCACTCTCAAGGCAGAAAAAATAATGAGACCCTGCTCTTCCAATCGATACACCCATGTGATGATGTTCTCATTGGACAGTGGGTGGAAGCTAGAGTTTCCTAATCGTCGGGATTGGGTTGTCTTTAAAGACCTTTATAAGGAGTGTTCTGGTCGCAATATCCCAGCTCATGTTGCTAAATTTATCCCAGTACCAGGTGTGCGTGAGGTCTCTGGCTATGCAGACAGTAATAGTGTTCCCTTTCACAGACCAGATACTTATATATCTGCAACTGGTGATGAGTTATCTAGAGCAATGACAAGGAGGACTGCAAATTATGACATGGATTCTGAAGATGAGGAATGGCTGAACAGGTTCAATAATGAGTTTCAAGAACATGTTTCAGAGGATAATTTTGAGTTAATTGTTGATGCTTTGGAGAAGGCTTATTATTGTAATCCAGATGATTGTTATGATGAAAAATATGCAGCTAATTATTGTCAGGATCTGTGTAGCAAGGAAGTTGTAGAACCTGTATACAGTTATTGGATGAGAAAACGGAAACAAAAACGTTTGTCGCTGCTTAGGGTTTTCCAGGTAACTTTTCCATCATGTTTTAGATATCGTATTATGTGTGGGGAGTATGTTCATCCCAGTTCTGCTCTTGTGGTATATATTTATGATGCCTTTCGGAGTTCTTTTCTCGTCTTGTAGTCAGAAAATGGAAAAGATTTAGGAACTGTGGTAAAATACAGTTCCCAAATGTGTTCTTGTATAAATATACAAAATTTCTTGATGTGTACATGGTTTATAGTTAATTTTTTTACTTTTATTACCCTGTCCCTGTGTGTTTACTTGTATGGTTTGAGTCCACTTTGTTTATTCTGTCTGTGTTAGTTGCAGATAATGACCCTTGCTTCCTATTTTGAGCTCACTTCCATTTATGTGTGCTTATTGGTATATGGGTTGTTAACCATTTAAGCAGATGTGACTATTTCAAGAAAATTTGCTTATTGCGACAACTGTGTTTCTTCTGTTATCTTATGGTTTGCTTGAAATCTAGCCGCTGCTGTCGAACGTGATGGGATTCACTCTTTACTATTTATAGCAGTAAAACATTATCTATTCAGTTGATGACTATGAAATAAATTTTTGTAGACAATGATGGCTATTTTGTTTAGGGATCATTTTTAATCGATGTCAATGTTAAGTAGCCACGACAGTTACCTTTGGAATAAATTCAGTGATGAGTATGAAATAAATATTTGGAGACAACGATGGCTATTTTGTTTAGGGATAATTTTTAATTGATGTTAAGTGGCCACGACTTTTACCGTTGGAATAAGAAAACTCGGTACCTAGGTCCAGTGGTTGGAAATGGAAAGCCTAGGAAGAATTATTCCTTGGCATGTTTTATTTGGAACATTTCAACACTTATCCTTCAGGCCATTCTCCCCCTTAGAAAATCAAGAAGGAAATATTTTATTATAAGACTTGAGTCTCATTTCTTTTCCAATTCGGGCTAGGTTATTGGTTTATTTTATGAACTGAACTGTTCAGGTGATGTATGTTTAGTAGTCTTGGAGTTTTGAATAGCAGATCTCAAGGATATTTCCTGTTCAATATTAAGGACGTTGGTTTATATTTTTGCTACTGCAGGATTGGGGTTTTGTGAATGTTGATTTCTGTGCCTGTATCATTTTTACCTTGATCACACCTATATTGCTTTTAACATCAATTTTTTCCTCTTTCTACAACACTCAAGTTTGGTATAATGTACCAAGTTGCGGGTATTGTTGTAAACTGCAGTGCAGCCCCATTATCTGATTGACATGGTTGATTTCATTTCTTGTATCAGGTTCATCAATCAAAGAGAGCTCCAACTATCCCTAAGCATTTGCTGCGAAAGAGGAGTTCATTTAAGAGACAGCCTAGTCAATTTGGTAGAGGCAAACAGCCAAGTGTTTTGCAAGGTAATGCTATGATTTCATACTCTTTTAATAAGAACATAGAATGAGTTTTGTGTCTATCAGACTACTGTGAATTTCTCAGGGCTTGTCTGGTTAGTGTTTTTAAAAGCAGTTTTTTATTTTTAAAGTATATAAAACTGAAAACACGGTTGGTTGAGTTAGTTTTCTTCTCAAGACTAAAAACTTTTCTCAAAAAGTGTTTCCGAATACAAGAAAACGGAAACAATATTTATGTGTTTTCAAAAGTTGCTTTTAAAACTAAGTAGAAACACGGTAGCAGTAATGTAATTAGAGAGTTCATTAATGGCAATATTGTAATTATACACACCATTACTTCATGAACTGATGTATGTCTAAGTTTCTAGAAGAAAATTTTGAAGGGTTGCCTGTGATTTTGTTGGGGTGTTATTTCTGATGGTAGAACAAGGGGCTTGGGTTTCGTCTTTTGTTCAAGTCATGCTGGACTTTGCTTGCCGAGCATTTAAATTGTAGATGTCTACTTATATGTGTAGATGCATGTTGTAAAACTTTGTCTGATTCTTCTATTCATTTACAGCAATGGCAGCTGAACAAGATGCTTTGGAAGAGAAGAATGCCGTGATTAGGGTTGAAGAAGCTAAAGCCTCCGCAAACGAATCAAAGGAATTAGCGATACAGAAACGCAAGAGGGCTCAGATTCTTATGAAGAATGCAGATTTGGCAACCTACAAGGCCACAATGATGATGAGAATAGCCGAAGCAGGTCAGGATGGAGAATCAGTAGATGCCTTTGCAGGATACTTTCTTGATTGACGAGTAGAAGAATTCCCGATGCTAATTACATCACCCAATTTTTACTACAGAAAGGGTTACAGTAGCGTTGCTGCTGTTGTTTTTCTAAGGTAATTTTGTATATATATTTATTTGTATGTACATGTTGCCTTAAAATTATGACCTCACAACAATCTTTTGTACAAGTAGATTAGTTGATTAACTTGGGAAGAAAGAATTTTTAAGAAAATGGAGAAAGAAAAGGAATACAGGTTTTTTAAGCCTTGTTGTACCTGTGCCTCTGAAGAATTTACCTTCTGAGATGCTCATTGAACTTCTTTTCGGCCAAATAAAGTGTTTTCTTTTGTTGGGCATGGCCCCACCTCTGGTAGTGATAAAATCCCTACCATTTCCCCTCATGTCAATGTCAGATTTTGACTGAAGAATTTGATGGTGTCCCAATGGCCTACGCTTTCTTGTTTACTCACAAACTTCAGTTGAGTTTGCGGTCACGGTCCCATTAAGCTAATCGCTTACTAGCTGAAGCTGCTTTATGATAATTCAGTTTTTTTAGATTAAATCACTAAAAAAATAACGCATTGTCAGCTTACATTAAATAATTACAAAAATCTGTGTAAGTTTTTCTGTCAGTTATTTTGAAGGATGAAGTATTAATTTTTATTTAATATATACAAGGATTTATCTTTTTGAAGATTTGACCTGGACCCAAACAAAAAGGAGTTGATGTATTAGAAGAATTACAGCATGTTTGGAATAATTTTTTTAAGAAATTTTTTTTTATAAGATTTTTTTAAAAAATTTAATCATAAATTATTTTAAATGTAAAATAAGTTAATTTATGGGTCACTTTGAACAATTAGGTGTGGCTATACATCAGCATCCAGCTCTAGTGTCCCCTTCTAGTTAAGCTGTCATTTCATTGAGTTTAAGCTAGAATTCCTGATTGCTTGTTGATGGCCATCATCCAGACGAGTAACGCCGCACCAAGAACCAAAGAAAGAAGGCATTACTACTTGGTGTATATTTGATATGAGAATAAAAATTGAGAATAAAAATTTTATAAATGAATTTTGTATACAAACAAAAATAAATTTTCATCTCCAGTTTCAATCCATATCTTCCTTACCCTTGAGTTGTAGTTTTTCTGTATGAATGATATAGGATTGGCGGGCACTGGCTATTGGGCTATGGTCTCTTTCTGTTGTAGGCTTCTAGCTAGGCTATAGTCATTTTCCCCCAAACTTGACATATTCTATCTTGTGGGGTGTTTAATGCAATGTCTGAAAAATTAGACTGGCAATATTTAATGTAGAAAAATTTAATTATATGTACAAATTAAAGTGAGCTTTGTTATAATATAATCTATATTACAATTGTTTTAGATGTTTCAAAGCTATAAATTTAAATAGTGTTTACTTGTTGGGCTCATCACCCGAAGAAAACTAAGGACTAAGGTTAATATTTTATGTCTATTTTATTCATCAAAGAAAATTGTGTATGAGTTCAGGGAAAAAAATGAATCTTTGCAAGTAAAAAAAAGTAAAAAAAATTTGATTTTTGAAAATGGTTTTTATGCAAATGAAAAGAGATAGTTCAAAGATGAAATATGATCAACATCAAATCAATCCCTCAAGTGAGAAAAGTCTAAAAATGAAAGAAAAACAGATATACCAAACAACTTAAATTTTCCCATCAAAATAGAAAATAAAGAGATCAAAGCTTGCAAGCGTAGTAACCTAGACAAGTTTTCAATAAAAATTAAATATTATATACACGAGATCACATAACCATGACAAGTTCCTAAACCAAATGATGCAAAATTAGCCAAGAAAACAACCCAGACATCCAAATCACCAAGATCGTTTTAAAAGGCCCTAAAATAATCAATAATCACATAGGGGCAGCAAGCATGTTATCACATATTTGGAAAGTCATCTAGGACCATAAATTCTCTCTCTCTCTCTCTCTCTCGGGGGATTCTAGCTACCCTAAGTGGGTACCATACCCCCAAGTGATTTTATATTAATAAAATATTATATATTATTTTAATATTATTATTTCAATTTCAAAAGTAACTTTTTTAGTTGGAGGTAGCATAGAAACACCTCTCTCTCTCTCTTAAAACTCTAGGACTTTTTTTGTTAAAAAAAAATTAAAGTTTTAGGTATCTATTAATCAGGTAACTTTTTGGTGTATATAAATTCCAAGTTCCAAGCATCCCTGACTTACCAACTTCAATATTTTAATTTCGAAGGCAACTTTTTCAGTTAGGGGTAGCATAGAAACACCTCTTTCTCTCTCTCTCTCTCTCTCTAAATTCTAGGATTTTTTTTGTTAAAAAAAAATAAAAGTTTTAGGTATTCCCTCTATTAATCGGGTAACTTTTTGGTGTATATAAAACCTTCCAAGCATCCCTAACTTTGCAACTTGAAGTCCTATAGATTAGCTCTCAAAGGAGATGCTAGGTGAGAAGACAAAAAACAAAAAAAAAAAGAAGATAAAATACACCACTTTTACCATTTTTAAAACTCAAAATATTCAAAAGGGATTGGTCCGGAGGCAAATTCATGCTATTAACCCGAGATCACAAAGAACGTCCCTGGAGGAATTTCATATTTAATTCCAATGAAAATTTAAAAAAAAAGTAAAAACAGATTTTGTTAGGGTTCTTAGTCCACTAGAACTTGAAAAGTGGTAATTGACATCAGAGCAGGGGATGTTCGGCTGGGGCCGCATAGACCTCGAATCCTAGCCTAAAGCCCTTACACTTCTTTTTTTTTTTTTTTTTCCAAATTTTCAAAATTTCTTTTAAACTTTTCCTTTTTTTTCTTTTTTTTTTAATAAAATTTATTTTTAATCCCTAAAAGATACATTATTTTTATTAATTTTATTTTTTAAAAATTAATTTTATCAATTTAATTTTTTAAATTTTAAGTCACTCATAAATTTTATTTTATTTTTATTTATTTTAATTTTATTAATTTAATCTTCAAAACGATGAAATTGTTGTGAATTTAAAGTTTGAAGGATTAAATTGATAAAATTTATCTTTAAGAGATTAAATTGATAAATGATATATCTTTCAAGAATTAAACATATATTTTACTTTTTTTTTCTTTTCTTCTCATAATTCTTGTCTAAAAAAAATTCTTATATACTTTTAAAATAAATATTTTTTTTATTTTATATAAATAAATACAATACAAATAAATACATAATATTAAGTTTAATATTGTTTTTATTCACTTGCATTCACAGAGTAAAAACAAAAAAACTACTCCATTCCCAAAGTCTAATACAAATAAATTCTTATATACTTTTAAAATAAATATTTTTTCTTATTTTATATAAATAAATATAATATAAATAAATATGTAATATCAACTTTAATATATTCACTTGCATACACAGAGTAAAAAAAAAAAACCACTCCATGCCCAAAGTCCAATAGATAGAACTTGTAGAAGAGGAAAAGATATTTTATGGTTTTCTAGAAGGCTGGGTTGGTGTAGGACCTGCCCTGTTGCCCATATTCTAGCAATGCTTCAGCGTTAATTAATCATTGAAGTTGTAAAAAAGATGATGAGAAACATGTGACAATTTAAGCTCCAATAAACTGAGATTCCATTTCTCCAAGAAAAATTGGCTTTTATAGTTCTCTTTGATAAGGATACAAATTTACTATTGAAGCGTTGTGTGTTGGCCACACAAGCCTTTGGTACATCTCTAGTTCTTTGGAAAAGAATTGTAAATCGACAAGAAGGGATCAATTGATTCTTGTTTAACAATGATAGATTTTACAAGTTTAAAGCATAAACATCAAACAATAACCACGTATAACAATTAACTATTAACAAGAGGCAAGCAAATCAACATAAATAAATATAAAGATAAAGGAAGAAAAGCTTACACAAGTGGTTATCCTCATTTAGCTACAACAAGTGACCTACATTCAATTCTCGAGCAAGCAACTACTAGAGATTTAAATAACAATGGTGCTTTTACTTACAAGAATAACACCACGAATCTTTATCTACTTCTACTCCCAAAGCAAAGTAATAATGATATTTTGTTGTTAAAGATATCACAATGAATCTCCATCAATTTCAACTAGAAGAATAGTAATCCAATTCCAAGAAAGCTCCTAGAAGACTAACACACACACACACACTCTTTTTTGATCCAAGTAAAAACAAGAATACAATTATCTCTTCTTAATTGTTCTTATGATTGAATTACAATGAATATACAATTTTTTCTTTAAAGTATATTTGCAAGTACGAAGCTATTTGTAAATGGAAAAATAATAGGTTCTGTAGATGTGAAACTCTCTTTAGATGTTCATGTCAAATTCTCCGAATTTAATCTTTTGGATGATATTGCTTCATTTAGTGTTTTGTCTTCCTTGATACTTGTTAACCGTTAGAGTGATTCGAGTTTAGAATTAAGATTAGTCATTTGAGGCTTTGGAAATGTCTTCCGAGCAATTTTAAGTAGGTGCTTCTTTGACTCACTTGGTACTCTTTTTCTCTGGAGTATTTCCAGTAAGTGCACTGTAATTTTCAGTAGTTATGCTTGAATAATTGGTGCTCCTTTTCTTTATAATTCTCGCACAAAATTACTTTCAAATACACATTTGAAATTCAAACGTTCTTCATTAATTGTCTAATTAATCACAAACTTGAATAGAAATAATCAGCACTTTAATCTAAGTAATTATAACTTAATTATATCAATCAACTACTTACTTCTAATTACTAAGTCATCGGACCATTTTATCCCTCGTATGCAACTTTTGAAGTGCAAGTCATTAATGATGTCCCTAGGAAGCTTAAGACTTATTCTACCAGAAAAAAAAAAGAAACCTTCTCACTTATATTTCATAATGGAATCATGAATTAGGACTCATCCCTCAACTTTTCAAGTATTTGGTTTCATCCCGTTTTGAAAAAAAAAAAGTAAAAAAATGAAGCATATGTCACGAGGTTGCCCATGACGAAATAACGGGAGAAATTAATTAAAAAATAGAATTGTCATCAATAATTATTTTAGTAGTAAAATTATTAAAAAATCCTTTTATAAAAATAAAACTATAATTAACCTACGAATCAGGTCGAGTTTGGGAGTTGATTTATGCATAGGGAGTGACAGAAATTTAATCTTACTACATCTGTAATATATCTATCTTAGAACAGTTACCTTAAGTTAATTATGTAAATTATTAATAACCTTAAAATATTTGAATTACTCCTTTAAACAAAAAATAAAAATCTAAATAATAATAAAAAAATAACAAAAACTAAAAATATATTTATAATTTTAAATTGACTGAAGTGTTTATGTATCATCACATGAAAGAATCAAAACTCTGCAGTTTGTGTAAAAGACATTTATGGGTTAGTTGATTTTAATTAAGGATTTGAAATAAAAAAGTTTTCATTTATATTAAATTGTAATTTTAAGCATGGATGAGCATGACACAAAGCCATAAACAAAGCTTCAAATTGGATTCAAATCTTCTGTCTTATTTTTTTGACTCCAACCTTGTCCTCCCAATTAAATTCTCACAACTCAACCAGAAAATATTTAAATTTAGAAAAAAATTAATGTTAATTAAAAGAAAAATATATTTTTTTGCAGAGATTTTAAAATTTAATTGAGACAATAGGGCTGTGATCAGAAAAATTAGACAAAAGATTTGAATCCCTTCAAAATGGCCAAGGGAATATGTGATCCCACATGACAACCAAGTGAACGATTATTTGATTTTTTTTAATGAAGTAGGATTGAACATGACACAAAATCATAGACTCAGACCCCAAAAATAACTAAGAAATTACATGAATTCATATGGCTGCTAGGAAAACATTATTTAATTTTATACTCAATTTATTCCTTATTTTATTTCTTAGATATAATTGTAGGTCCACTACGAGAAAAAAATTAAATTAAATTAAATTTTGATCCTGAAAAATTATTCTCTTATTGTCACTTAAAAACAAAGATCAGTAACCCAGCCTAATGGCAAGATTTACACACAAAAAAAAAAAAACGATGGTAGCCACAAGAAATTTGCAAAAAATGAAATGGTAAGAGTAGACATATAATAACAATGAAATATCAGAAGAAATCAAGATGAAAGGTACTTCTTTATTCTTTATTTTATCTTATATTTATTATTTTTTAATTGTTTTTTCTTGTTAAGAATTGATCTAAAACACGTATTGGCTAGAGACTAACAAAAATGTGGAGTATTTGGCAACCAATTTACTGAAGCTAAAAGACTAAGATTAAAGTACTGAGAAAAATAGAGAAAATATTATGAATAAACCAAAGACACATGAAATGATAACAAAAAAAGAAACACCAAGCGAAATCTGCAAGATAATATTTTTTTTGGCTCGGGAATGATTTGGCCATTCTTCAAATAACTTCATGTGAAAGCCCATGTGTTCACAAATGAAAAAGATTTAGCTTATTTCTTTAAGTAATTATATTATTTTTATATTTTAATTTTATACTTCTCTTCGTATTTCTATTTTTTATAATAAAAAAAGAAAATAAAAAAAATGAAAAGAAATGGATAAGTGTACGTAAAAAGTGTAAGATTAAGTAACGTCACACTCCTAAACAAGATACACATGCATGATGCCACCACATTTGCCGTGCAAACCCAGAAACAAAAAGAGCCTGTCACCACATGACCAAAATACCGATAGAAGCATTCCAAGGGGGATGAGACTATTTAATGTAAACATAAATTTGTATCCTTTATATTATCGTCTATTATACTAGAATATAATTAAAATATTAAAATTTATGGTTTTTACATACATAAGAATTAAATCAAAATATGAATATTGACCTTTATTCATAATGTAGAATGAACTTCAGATCTGAAACTTTCTTGGCTATTGAATCTTTATCGGTCTCTTCCCCTTTCGTACTTACGCTTTTCTCTTTCTGATGGAAATAAACTCTTGGTGTATCCTTATGGGTAGAGACTGAATATATGGGGGTTTAATTTGAAATTCAAAACCATCAAATAGCACCATCAGTTATCGATTTCTTTTGAATTTCAAAATTATTAGTTATCACTAGGATAACATCCCACAACTATCAGGTAATTGCTCCCATCAAGTAATTACTTAATTATCCTTTTCATAACCTCCCTTAACTTACAACTAAATTTACCTTTACTTAATTATCCTTTTCATAACCTCCATTAACTTACAACTAAATTTACCTTTTAGTCCTTTAATATGTTTTAATTAAATCGCACTTAATTCTCATTAAACATGAGACACATTTCTAACATTCTTCCACTTGGCTCATGTGATAAATGCCATTCCATGATTTAATAAAACATCAACTTTAATGTGCATAAATTCGGCTAAAGGTTTCATACATTAGTTGCATCATAATTCATAATTAGGAATAAAACCAACAAGAGTCATGGCGGTTCTACATTATCAAATCGGCATAGTTCCTTTCATGTACCACTATATTAGCTCTTCTCCCTAATATGATACTTTAATGGAAGTATAAATTATTTCCCATAACAAACAATAATGTCTTCATTAGGGACAAATCCTGTATTTCAACATCATCATTCATACATGTATGTATACATAAATTTGAAAAACAGGAAAATTTCATAAACTTATATATTAATGAGCTCAGAGCGTCAATAGTCAATAATTGCAATAATGATTAACAGTCATTTGCTGACATAATGTCCATACTATACAAATGACCAGTAAATATCTTGGGCGATAATCCCTTCGTCAAGGGATCAGCTATCATAAGATTGGTGCTAACTTGCTCTATCGACACTCTACGTTTCTGAACCTCTTCTTTAACTGCAAAGTATTTCAACTCCATATGCTTAGCACCTTTGGAATACTTGTCGTTTTTAGAAAAGAAGACTGCTGCGGAATTGTCACAATAAATTTTCAGTGGCCTATCAATACTGTCGACCATTCCAGGCCCTGAAATAAAATTCCGTAGCCATTTAGCCTGAACTATGGCCTCAAAGCATGCCACAAATTCAGCTTCCATAGTGGATGCAGCAATTACAGACTGCTTCACACTTTTCCATGATATAGTTCCTCCAGCTAAAAGATATAAGTAGCCAAAAGTGGATTTTCTTGTATCCACACATCCGGCAAAGTCTGAATCTGAATATCCAATGACCTCAAGGTTGTTGGATTTCCTATAAGTAAGCATGTGATTCTTTGTTCCTTGCAAATATCTCAGAACTTTCTTTGCAGCTTTCTAATGATCCATACCAGGATTACTCTAGTATCTTCCTAACATTCCAACTGCAAAACTGATATCTGGTCTCATACAAGTTTCAGCATACATTAAGCTCCCAACAAGCGATGCATATGGAATTGCTTCCATTTCTTTCCGTTCCAAATAATTCTTAGGACATTGCATGAGACTAAATTTGTCTCCTTTCTGAATTGGAACCGGAGATGATGAGCACTTTTCCATTCCAAATCTCTCTAAAACTTTATTAATATATGCTTTCTGAGACAAGCCTAACAATCCTTGTGATCTGTTACGGAATATCTCTATCCCAATCACATAGGTTGCCTCACCCATATCTTTTATTTCAAAGTTACTAGAGAGAAATATCTTAGTCTCACTCAGAAGACCAAGATTATTAGTTACAAGCAAGATGTCATCAACATACAGAATCAAAAATATAAACTTGCTCCCATTGGCCTTTAGATATATACACCGATCGATGGTATTTTCTTTAAATCCAAAGGAACCAACGGTATCGTTAAACTTAAGGTACCATTGTCGTGAAGCTTGTTTAAGTCTGTATATTGATTTCTTAAGTTTGTACACCATGTGCTCTTTTCCTTCTTCTATGAACCCCATTGGTTGGTCCATGTACACATCTTCCTCTAAATTCCCATTTAGAAAGGCAGTTTTCACATCCATTTGGTGTAACTCTAAATCATAATGAGCCACCAATGCCATAATGATTCTTAAAGAATCTTTCTTGGATACCGGTGAAAAGGTCTCCTTATAGTCGATGCCATCTTTCTGAGTAAATCCTTTTACAACTAGTCTGGCCTTGTAACGTTCTAAGTTACTATGAGAGTCACATTTGGTCTTAAAGACCCATTTACATCCAACTCTCTTACAACCTACTGGTAACTCAACAAGGTCCTAAATATTATTCTGTTCCATAGATTTCAACTCTTCTTTCATGGCATCTAACCATTTTTCACCATTATTACTATTCATGGCTTGTGAAAACGTAACTGGATCGTCTTCTATTCCCAAGTCAAATTCAGACTCTTGTAGATATACCACATAGTCATTAGAAATAGTGGATCTCCATTCTCTTTGAGATATTCTTAATGCTATTTGTTGTGGTTCTTCTACTATGGGCTCATTCGGTTCATTTACTATAATTTTATTGTGAGTAGTGGGATCATTTATTTGTTGTTCTTCATTATTATTAATCGGTACAACAACATGAGGAACAACAATTTTATTAGAGACACAAGTCAAGGGAACTTGTACTCTCAATTCTTAAGTCTCCACTTTACGTGGTGTTTCACTCCCACTAATTTCACCTTTCTCAATGAACTTAGCATTTCCAGTTTCAATAATCCTTGTAGTATGATTAGGACAATAAAATTTATACCCTTTCGATTTTCTGGATAACCAATGAAATATCCACTGATTATTCTTGTATCCAGTTTCTTTTCTTGTGGATTATAGTATCTAATTTCTGCCTGGCAACCCCAAACATGCAGGTGCCTTAGACTAGGTTTCCTTCCAGTCCACAATTCAAAAGGAGTCTTTGGAACTGCCTTAATAAGAACCTTATTCAACAGATACATGGCAGTTTTAAGAGCATAAGTCCACAATGAAATGGGTAAAGATGAATTACTTAACATACTCCTAACCATATCTAACAAGGTCCTATTATGCCTTTCTGACACACCATTTTGTTGTGGTGTACCTGGCATTGTGTCTTGAGCACATATGCCTCTCTTTTCAAGGAATTTAGCAAATAGACCTGGATGTTGTCCGCTTTCATCATACCTTCCATAATACTCTCCACCCCTATCAGATCTGACAATTTTCACCTTTCTGTTTGATTGCCTTTCAACTTCATCAATGTAAATCTCCAAAGCATTTACAGCCTGAGATTTATCATGTAGCAAATAGACATAACCATAACGTGAATAATCATCAATGAAGGTGATAAAGTATCTTTTTTTATTGAAAGCGTTAACATCAAAAGGCCCACATATATCAGTGTGTATAATTTCAAGAAGTTGAGTGCTTCTTGTGGCTCTTTTCTTTGTGTGTTTTGTTTATTTACCTTTAATACAATCCACACATATATTCATATCAGTAAAATCTAAATTATGAAGGATTTCATTCTTCGCCAATCTTTCTATTCTTTCTTTAGAAATATGTCCCTAACGTTTATACCACAAGTAAGCAGAACATTCATTTATTAAGGCACGTTTAGTGCCAACGTTATGATGCAAGGTCATAAGTGTTTCAGCATATAGATTATCAAGACATAATTTATATAATCCATCACATAAGGTACTATTGCCAATCAAATGACTGTGCTTGTACAAACTGAAACAACCACTATCAAATCTAAAGGAATATCCAGCCTTATCAAGTTTAGAAATTGAAACTAAATTCCTAGTTATACTAGGTACATACAAAGTTTCCAATAAATCTAAATGATATCCAGTGTCAAGGATTAAACGATAAGTCCCGACAGCTTCCACTGGAGCTTTCATTCCATTGCCCATGAAGACAAACTTTTTCATTTGGCTTTGTGGCCTTGGTTGTAAGGAACCCTTTTCTTTTCGAACCAAGCCTTACGTTTCGAGAAATCCTTTTGGAAGTGCCCAGCCTTTTTACAGAAATGACATCTGTTTTCATTATGTTCCTTCTTGTGAATTTTAGAAGAAGAAGCCTCATTAACCTTCAGAGGTTCTCCTCCTTTCTTCTCATATTTCTTGAAACTTTTCTTTTCAACTCCTTGACCTTTCACATAATTGATGGAATGAATTCCCTGGTTCTTGAGTCTGGTCTCTTCCTGAACCAACATATTATGCAATTCATGCACATTCCATTTATCCTTCATGGTATTATAGTTCATTTGAAAAGGACCATACTCAGCCGGTAATGAGTTCAGGATGAACTGCACCAGGAAATTTTCATGCACATCCATCCTCAATGACTTCAGTCTTGCTGCAATGTTTGTCATCTCAATAACATGCTCATGCATTGTATGATAACCATCAAATCTCATGGTGGTTAGTGTACTCATTAGTGTCCTAGCAAGAGACTTATCAGCAGTTTGGGAGCGCTCTTTTGCAAGCTTCATCATTTCTTTGGCACTTTCAGTTTGTGGAAGAGCTGACTTAATGTTGCTTGCAATGCTCATTTGTATGTACATCAGACTCAACCTGTTGGATCTTTCCCAGTTTCTATAGTGGACCTTTTCCTCTTCAGTGCTTGTAGCAGTAATAGCACCAGGTTTCTCTTCTCTAAGAGGCAAATCCAGATCCATTACCCCAAGGTAAAATTGGATTTGCTCACTCCATTCAGAGAAGTTAAGTCCATTAAAAACTGCAACAGTTGATAATAGTGAATGTGTAGCAACTGGTACTACAAGGAGTAAAATTTAAAAATATTAATACTTTGAGCTATACAGACATACATATCAACATACTTCACAGATTCAGATACATTTCATACAATGCATATTGATGTTTACCTTTGAGCAATCCATCAATACACAACATTCAATATAATGATGCTAATAGAAATTTCACATAATTTGGCAATGATGTATACACTAACTAGAAATATTTATTATCTTTGGATATATAAATATAACTAATGGTATATTCACATCACCAACATTCATGCTCATTTATTATAAAGACAAGCAATCAACCTTTGGGTTGATCCTTAACTGCCTTATGATAATGAACTTCAATTTACCCATAATAAAAACAATAATTTTTATGTTATTTATAGCATCAAAATTATGGGTAATTGAAACACAATCATAATGTTCACAATTAAAACAATTCATAAGGATTTGGCCACTTTGGTAACTAACAAAAATCCACCATACTTAATTCCAAACAAAATATTTTCTAAATAATTATGGATTAAAATTTCACATTCATTTTTTTTAAATCCCATCAGCACCAGACGAACCAGCACCCGAACCACCATCTCCGGACGCGAACCGTCTTCTCTGATCAAGAACCATCATCTCCGGTCGTCTTCTCCACTGTACCAGGCACCGATCGGTTTTCTTGGAACAGGTTCCTTCACGCGTCCTCCCTCACCGGCCATCTTCCGCAAATTTTTCAACGAGAAAACTGCCACCGCCATAAATCCGAAACCGCAGCTACAGTTAATAAAAGTAACGTGAAATTTATGCAGCAACGATTTTGCAGTTCCCGGTTTTCCAACGCACCACCTTAGAGGCAAATAACTACCATTGGCGCGGCGGAAAGGGTCCACGGTGGTCGGCGGAGGCACGGCCAACTCATCCTCGCCAGGATTCGGTCTTACCGATCAGTCACGTTTCCTCCGAACCCATCGTCGAACTCCCGTCAGAAAACGAAATTTTTGGCCGCAACCAGAACATTCGGTTGGACGATGGTTTGTACTGCGACGGTGCGCGCCTGTCCGTGAAGAGAAGCAGCAGGAACAGCGTGCCGGAACCCTTCGCCGGAAAATAGGGGAGACGCCGGAGAAACTTCTTTCTTTTGATTTTTTTTTTTTGAACGATTTCTCATATCTGGATTTTCTCAGATCTTTCTCTTTGATGTTTATTTTGTGAAGAATGATTTAAAAAAAATTATCATATACACAGGAAAATCATGAATTCCCAAACCTTGCTCTGACACCACATGTAAACATTAAATTTGTGTCCTTTACATTTATGGATCTATCATACTATAACACAATTAGGATATTAGGAATTCATGGTTTTCACATACATAAGAATTAAATCAAAATATGAATATTGAACCTTTATCCATAATGCGAAATGAACTTCAGATCTGAAAGCTTTCTTGGCTTGTTGAATCTTTATTAGGTCCTTTCCCCTTTCGTACTTACGTTTTTCACTTTCTGATGAAAATAAACTCTTGGTGTATCTTTATAGGGTAGAGACTGAATATATGGGGGTTTTAATTTGAAATTCAAAACCATCAGTTGTTATTTCTTTCGAGCAAAACCATCAGTTATCAGTTTCTTTCAAATTTTAAAAACCATCAGTTATCATTAGGATAACATCCCACAACCATCAGATAAAACTGCTCCCATCAAGCAATTATTTAATTATCCTTTTCATAACCTCCCTTCACTTACAACTAAATTTACCTTTTAGCCCTTTTAATATGTTTTAATTAAATCACGCTTAATTTTCATTAAACATGAGACACATTTCTAACATTTAAGGCTTCGTGAGAGCAAGGGTTTGGTTATTGGGTGTGCTGGTTTCTGTGTAGAGGAGCTGAGGTTTTCACTGAGTTGCACTTTTTTGGTACGATTTTGGTGCGGAGAGATTTATGGGTGAGTTGTGGTTTTGTTTTGGAGGTCAAGGAACGGGGGGCTGTAATGGGGTGCAAGGGTGAGATGGTACGAAGGTGCATGGTGCTCTGTTTCGTGTTGGGGTGCTCGCGTGGATTTTGGTCACCACTTGTGCATAGGTATGGCTTGGACACTCAATTAGCTCAACTTCCCGCCATCACTTCTCCATTTTTCTTCTCTGGATATCCCTCATTATCATCAATTACGAGTGTATATGAATTGAATTTTGTAAATTTAATTTTAAATTAATTTAATTTTGTAAACTTGATTTTGTTCAAAAAAAAATTTATATGAATGTAATTTATGTTTATAAACTTTCACGTAAAAAATAATTTTAATAAAATTGATATTATTTGAATATTATTTATCAGAATCACTTTTAAATATATAATTATAAAAAAAATATAAATTTTATGTTACTTTATTTGATTTTATTTTTATTACTTTATTTCATTAATTTTTAAGTATAATTTAACAAATAATATAAATGTTGTAAAAATAATTTTTTACTTTTGATATTAGTATTAAATTAAAAATAAAAAATATACATATTATTTTAGCTTTTTAAATGAAGTGCATGGTCTAAATAAAAAAGTCACAATTTAAATAAAAATATAGTAAGATAAATAATTAAATATAGAAAATTAATACAATTATTTTCTCTTAAAAAATTTATATTATTTTATTATTATATTATTATACTTTTTTTTTATCATTATTTAGGACCACTAACTTTTTTTTTTGGTGTTTACTGTTTGCAAATGAGAAGAAACGTAATAGGGAATCAACAGGATAAACAAGAGAAAAAAATTTTATGCAGAATGAACGTGAACGCTGAAGCAAAACTTTTTTGCTCAAAGTCTGATTTGATGTTAAAAGTCAGTTTACAAGAATACTTAAATGTGCAACTAAACATCTCTATTTACATGAAGAATCTCGTCCAAAGTTATAAACAGGCGTTTGTAACATATCAACGCAAAACCAAACATAGCCATAGGAGAGGTTTACTTAAACTTTGAAATTTAGGTAAGAATGAAAGAGGGGAGGCAATGACTCATTATTTTCTAGTGAAATTGGGGAGTGTATTTCGGATAAGTGAGTTGGATCATGAGTAGAGTGAGTTGTGGGTTTTGAATCTTGGGCTCTAGGATGAGTAGGATCATTAGGCAAATGAGTAATGAATCAAATTGGGCTAATTAATCATTTGTCAAGATAAAGAAGAATTATTTTTCTTTGGGTTTTGAGACATTTTTTTTCAAATTTTTTTTTCAAAATTTTTAATTTTTTTTAAATTTTTACAAGCTTAGCCATTCAATGTCACATTGTCGAAAGAAATAATCTCATATGTTGATGTGAATTTTGCATAATCTGGTGTAGCTTCTTGCATCAAATGTCATCAAAATCTTTCAAAATGTGACTATAATTGTTATACAAGTTAATAAATGTTATTATGAATAAAATATTATAATATATTACATAAATTGTTCATGATATTTTAATGAATATCACCTGACAACAAGATTCTGAAAATCAAATCAGTTATTAAACTAGTGAGGGGACTGATTTATGATTTAATGGTTTAATCGTGGTTGAACCGTGATAAATCCAGTATATAATTAAATATTTATTTATATTTTAAAATATAATATTTATACTAATTTAAAATTGTATACATATTTTAAAAATAATAATGTATTATATGTTATAAACGTTACACTGGAACAGTGGCAATGCTTTTTTCATTTGGCTTCTTATCCTAAGTTCGAACCAAAGACCTTTTACTAAAAGTTAGAACCATGTCCTTACTTTATATTAAATATATAATAAGGCACCTTAAGTAGTGAAAGTTCACTTGGTGCAATGGCGGAACGTCTTGCTTCTCAATCTCACGAACCAGGTTTGAACAAAGCCAAGGAACTTTTTGTTCAATTAAAAGTGAAGTGCTGAACCGGTGATCAATCAAACCGTGGTCGGCTTGTTCGGTTTAGGCAGTTTACATTTAGTTCGACGGTTCTGTAGCTGGTTTTCAACGCATCGGTCGCAAAGGCTTGACACGGACCGGTCAATAGTCAGTTCCCAATTGAACCAGTCCGACCTGCCGGTCCAGTTTGATTTTTAGAACTCTGTCCGATAATGCTATGTAACTCATATTTGATTTTCTAATTTTAAAATTTGCTTTGTATAGTTATAATAGGATAACCTATAGATTAAAATCACAATTCAAAATATTAATTAATTTAAGGACACACAATCATAAAAATAATATATGCAAATAAATTTAAAAAATAATTTTTTACCAAAATAAAAAATATAATATAATGCTTGTATATCTAATTCATAAGCTAATATGTCATTATAAAAATATTCAGGAACTAATTACAGATGTTAATATACAGGTGCTTGCGCATAATATATACTTTTAAGAATATTGCCATCATTATACTAGATAAACAAGTGTAACTTGCTTTGATAAGAAGCATAATATATAGCTTAATGTCTGCTTGTTTTACTCTCTGAACACGCGTTGGTAGCATTGGACACATTGTTTCATACATTCTTGTGAAAGGAAGCTTCTCTCCAACGCCCGTTCATATTGGAGATAATTTAAAACAAACACAATAACTGCCATACATGCAAATAATTTGAAGTTTAATTTTGATTTCTTTTTTTTATTATCATATAATTATATGTTATTACATCCTTAAAATAATTCATATTAATAATTAAAATTAAATCTAGAATTAAATTATACAGTTTAACATTATTACTACATGATATTACTTTCCTGGTAGTCTTGAGTCACTAATGCAGGTAATATTAGTTATTATTTCCGTTCGGTGCACGCATTTATATATATTTTAAATTGTTTACAAAGTAGTTTCATTGAGTGTATCTATATTAAAAGGCAATTTAAAGAATTGAGATGTGAGAATAATAACTTTATTTCAAGTGGATCATATTAATATTTAGCGTATTATTATTAAAATTATTAAAATTATGAGAGAAAATTTAAGAAAGTAAGACTTGATAATAATATTTTTTTAAAGATTGGATTATTATTTAATTAATATATCTTATCCAATTGCATTTATTAGACCTAAGTAGGAGTAACAATTGAATCTATGGATTTATGACTCATCTAATTCATTCATATCTAAATTCAATCTAATTATATTAATAGATTTAATGGATATCAATGAATTTTATTAGTTTTACTTTATAAATGATTAAAGAACCAACCAAAATATTTATTAGATCCAATGAATTTATATATATGGTTTAAAAAATAAAATATATTTAAATATAGGAGGAGTCTATATGCATCTAATTAAAGATAAATGAATTTGATATCTATTCATTAAATTATATTAATAAATAAATTAAATATTCATTTATTAAAATAAATCATAAATAGATTGAATGATTTTAATAATTTTTTAATAAATTCTAAATGGTAATTGATTTATTTTTTATCCATCTATTAGTGATCCAACTCAAAACCATCCATTTGCCACTCCTAAACCCAAGTCATGAGAGAAAATTTGAGGAGTGTGGAATTTGATAATAACTATTTTATGTGGACTATAATAGTATTCAATATATCTTATCTAATAACATTTATTAGATTCAAATTAATTTTATTATATGTATATATTATATCACATGCATATTTATCATTACACCTTCTTAATCGTGAAGCAACTAATTAAAAAAGATTAGTTCACATTTGATTATATATCAACACAACACGATAAAGAGTATGGAGTTGTACACAAAATAAATATGGGTAGAAAGATTGAAGGGCACGTCGCAGCATGAATTATGAGAAGGTATGGATCCAGAAAGGGGTCTCCGGGACCGTGTTGGAACCCTCTAGAATTAGGATAACATCCTCCAACGTAAAAAATAACGAAAAATAGTGGAAGGAGATTAACAATTTCCTTTAAATAATCCATTTTCAGTTTTGTTTTGTTTTCTTTTTTTAATCGGAGAAAAAGAGAGAGAGATTCAAATTCAGATGTAGGGGTTTCAAGGTAATCACATTGCCGTTGAACTACCTGCCTGATCTAATTATCCTCTCGTGAAGTTTTGTTTAACTTTTTACCCAACTCAGTTCCACTCTACCCACATGTGGGCCTGTGGCTTCCAATAATGGAAAATAAGTGTGTTGAAGAAAGCACGATGTTATGGAAATTTCCTAGTTAGAGTGTATTTGTCCATACTTCAAACTAAGAAAAAAACCGTTATTTAAAGCAAGATGATTTTTAAGGTTAGTGGCGAAAGTATGTTAGAGAGGATGCTTTCAAGTTACATCACTGATTGTTTGGGTGCATGTTCCTCTTACTTCTTTTTTTTTTTTTTTAAATCATGCCTCGTCGCTAGAAAAATAAACTTATTTTTTCTCCTTTTCTTTATGTCATATTTATGAGTGCATAAGATTATTGAATAAGTGTATATTTGGTAAAATTTATTTTTTAAGTAATTTTTTTTAAAGTTTTCTTAATAAAATTTTAATTATAAGTTATTTTGAATATAAAATAAGTTAATTCAAATATACACTAATTTAGTTAAAGAAAAACAAAAAATAAATAATTCAAACAGGAGAAAAAGCATAAGCAACTTTTCTTTTACAAAATTATCTTCGTCCTCATTTTTTTTCCCTTGTATCCATGACAATACTAACCTTGTTATGAAATACTTCTTAATCGGAATTTAAATATATGAACTCAAAAATATGAATATAATTATTCAAAGGTTAAACAAGAGAGAAAAAAATGAAATTTAAATGCAATATGAGCAAGAACACTTGACAAATTTTTTGCTTTAGGCCTTTATACATGTGTCGAGTTGTCCTAAACGTATAATTTAATAATAATGTAAATAAATTTTATAATTAATTAAGAATAAATTTTTTAAAAAATATTATTATATTTTTTAGTCATATATTAAGAATCAAACTCGAATCCAACAAAAAAAAATATTCTATCATTGAATTCTATTTTATATTTTTTTAACCAGAAAAAACTCGAGTCCAGAAACTTGCTAAGATAGAATTCCATCACTGGACCACTAGTGGTTTCGGATTAGTATACCTAAATAATATATTATATTACATCGCATTTTTTTATTGGAGGTATATAATATTAGATATAAGATATATTTATATAGTGTAACAGTGTCTACACTTTGAATATATATATATATATATATATATATATATATATATATATATATATATATATATTACACTTAATTTTTATGAAAAAAAGGAAGATAAAAAAAGAAAAAAAAGTAAAAAAAAAAGGTGAGGAGATGTTTGATTTGTTTTTTATTTTTATTTTTAGTTGATTTTTTTATTAATATTTATAAAAATATTACATTATTTTCATTATATTTTTTGTTTTTATAATTTTGTAAACAAATAATAAAAATATTTATAAAATTTTTAAAACAAAAATAAAATAATATTTTATTAATTACCAATAAAAATATATTAACTAAAAATTTAAAAAATAAAGTAAATACTCCTGAGTTTCTCTCTTATTTTTTTGCATAAAAGTTAAGTATAAAAAATATAAAAAATAAATGTAAGGATAGGATTTTTGCATTATTGATAGAGTGGGGCGAGACTGATGACGGGTTAATGCGAATCAAAACTTGACACCGTTTAAGCATTTAAAGCTCAACTGCAAACTGTTAATGGAGTTTGAATTGGTGATCCCTAGGGCAGACAGTTGGTCTTAATTGCTCAGTCATCTTCTGTCTTCTTTTTTTTTTTTTTTTGGTTTTCTTTCTTTCATTTAATTTGTTGTAGCTATCACCTGTCTTTTCAACTTTGTTATGTATGGCTGGAATAGCATACATCTACATGTAATAGTGACTATATACGTGTTAAAACTGTATACCATAAGTTTACCAATTTAGATGATCCTGGTCTATGTATGCCTCCAAAAAGAATATTACGGATTTTTTTATTTTTTTATAATTAATATTTTTTATTACATGCATGTTTTATATTATTTTTTATAGTTTAAATAGTATAATTTTTAATAATATTTAATTAAAAAATAATATTTTTATTATGCAAGTGTTTATAAAAGAGAAAACAACCAATATATAAAATATATAGAGAGTAACTTCATAAAAATAAAAATTACATGATACATCAAAATGAAAATTATTCAAATTACATGTTAAAAAAATTATTTAAATGTTAAAAATTAAATAAAAAATTAAAAATAAATTAAAATGTAAGACTTAGAAACAATCCTGTAATAGATTTTTTTTTCTTTTTTCAACGTTACTGGTGAATGTGGCATTTGCCTTTATAATTGTATAACTGAATCCTACCTACACATGCAATTGTCACTTGCCTGTTTGTTTGAGATTCAGACGGGCCTTTAATAAAAGTTAATGAAAGTTTACTGTGAGAAAAAGCTGCCCCGTAACGCGCAATAACGTTGGGCAGAATGGATACCAAACGGATTGTCGAAAAAAAGTACTTTTTTACTGTACATCGGTAATATGAGTTTCCTAGAAAGAACCTACGTGTCTAGTTGTGATTATGGTTGCGGTGAAAGTTGTTGAGTTTGGGCACTGAAATTTGACACTTGGATTGGTACATTTAAATAAAAAAATTTTAATTTTTACTTATTATTATTATAAATTTTTTTATATTATTATTTAATTATATATTAATATATTATTAAAAATTGAAATTATTAATTATAAAAATAATTATCTTAAAATTTAAATTTTTTTAATAATATATAAATATATAATTAAATAATAATATAAAAAATTATATTAATAATAGATTAAAATTAAATTTTAAAAAATAATATGTGAATATGAACTATGATTTTTGGCATAATAATAAATAATTGATTTAACAAAAATAGCATCACTTTTTAAGTGTTGCCAAAATATTTAAATAATTAACATAATAAATTTCTTACTACTTAACGAAGACAGTATTATATAAAAAAGTAATATATTTAATATTTTAGGAACTCAAAAAGTACTTAGATAATTAAGAAGATTAGTAGATATAATTTCACCACGATGATTTTGAGTTTTTCCTACTTTTTTCTTTGATAATTATAGAAATGTACAACATAGGTTCACTAATTTAGGTGTGATATTATTTCAACATTTTTGGTGAAAGTAGCATTTCTTTTTATAATTTGTATAACCGTAACATGACTTTATTAGTTTAGGTGATTCATTTGCACATTTGTTTAAATTGGAATGGAGCTATCTTATAGGTGTGTTTAGAATTATAAAAATTAAAATTGAATTAAATTTATTTAAATTATATTAAATTAAATTATATTAAAAATTAATTTTTATATTTAAAATTTATTATAAAAATTATGATTTTGAATTAATTTAAAAATTAAATTTTATATTTAGAATAAAAAAAAATAAAAATTAAATTGATTTTATTTTAATAAATTTTTATTTTTATTTATTTTAATAAATATTTTTTTTTATTTTTAAATAAATGATTAAAAGTAGAAGAATAAATTTTAATAAATTTTATCTAAATTCATTTAAATTTTTTAATTTTTAATAAAATCTTAAAATAATTTAATTAAAATTTATGAGATTTTTAAAAATTTTTAAATTTTATCAATTCATATTTTATAATCTTTTTTAAAAAAATTGATAAATAAAATCAAATCATTAATACCAAATGTGTATAACTGTGTGCATTGATAGTAACAGTTGCTTTCCAAAGGTCATTTCATGCTGCTTGAAGTCGCATGCGCTGTTTAATGGAGGAAGATTGATTGTAGATTGGGTCCATCCAATCCATAATCAAATGCTACTCTCTCCCTGCATTTTAATATCTCATTTAAGCTAATTGTATAAAATTAAAATTAAAAAAATTATTCAATAATTTTAATTATAAATAAATATAGTTTAATATAATTAAATTATTTTTTTATTTTATTAATATTTTTTTTACTTCTACTTATTTTATTAACTTTTTTATTAAAAGATAATAATAAAGTTAAAAATAATTAATCAATATTTCTTTAATATTCTTAAATAAAAAATATTTTAAGTAAAATTTTTTTATATAATAAATAAAAATAAATAGAGAAAGTAGATGGATTAAACATTAATAATTAGATTCAATAGTTTCATCTTTGTCACTTTATAGCACTCTCAAAAACTCAAAACAAATTTTATTTTATAAATTTAATTTTAATTAAAAATAAATTTAAATGAAATAATTTATATTTAATAAAAAATTACGTTTAATTTAAAAATAAAAAATAATTATTTTAGATCAAATAAATTTTTAAAAATAAAATTATACTTAAATTAAAAAATAAATAAAACCTCATTTAAACTTTCAAAAAAACTAATTTGAATAGCACAAACACTCACTGAACACATTCTCAGTTAATTAATCACTGCACAAGTTTTCTCAACCACTTGTTTGGGACTTATCTGGACAGAGACAAAGCAAGGTAGCTTCCGCTGAGTAACCCACCAACTCAAATGCAAAGTATAAACACGCCTTCTATACCCCATTCCATTTCTGTCGTAGCCCATGCTCATATCCTCTTTCACATATAGTGTGACTGTGTGAGTGTCAAGTGTGACATACTCAAACGTACCTTAAAGCTGAAATCACCCCAACTAAGAATTTACATGAAAAATCTCTACTTTTCAAGACCCATCATTGCATGCTGCAGCCTTTGTATGTGAAGGCTCGGTTTCTGGGATTTGAGAGCCAACAAACACCCAGAAACCTTCAAACTTCCACACATACACCATCTGGGTTTGTTCTGAACCTTCTGATATTTGCTTACACGAGTTTTTCCTCACGCCATATATAGATATGGCGTCGGAAGCAGATGATCCTGTGAGGTCTGTGAGCAGCGTGAGGATGAGCATTGGGTCTATCAGCAGGAGGAGTTGGGCCTCAGAGAGCCTGCGTGAGGTGTGGAGTGGGCATGGGGAAGTGTTTGAGAGGAGCAGCAGGAGGGAAGAGGATGAGGAGGAGCTGAAGTGGGCAGCCATAGAGAGGCTTCCCACATTTGAAAGGCTGAAGAAAGGCTTCATGAAGCAAGTTTTGGACAGTGGGAGAGTCAATTATGAGCAGGTTGACATAACCAGGCTTGGAATGCAGGAGAAGAAGAATCTCTTGGAGAGCATACTGAGGAATGCTGAAGAAGACAACCAGAAGTTTCTCAGCAAGATGAGGGAAAGGATTGATAGGTTATCTGCTTTTTCTCTGCTGATATCTGCTGGAATACAAACTCCTGTGTTTAATGCTCCCAACAGAAAAAAGAAAAAGCAGTGTTTTGTTTTTGATGTCTTTATATGGAAAGTTCTGTTTCTGATGTTTTAGACTGCAACTCATGTTTTGATTATATTTGACTCTGTTTTTGGTTTGTATTGTCTGATCTGCAAGCCTTCTTGATTTGCAAGTTTCCTGTTTTGTTTTTGTTTGATTAGGGCCACAGTGGAAATTCCTCAGATTGAAGTTCGATTTGAGCATTTGTCGGTAGAAGGGGATGCATATATTGGAAGCAGAGCACTGCCAACACTAGTGAATGCGGCCATGAATGCTATAGAGGTATTCTATTAATTAGCAGGTTACCTTTCTACCTGTCCAAATTTCTTTCTGCCAGTGGGGTGCACAAGGCCCAACCCCGCCATCAAGTTGATAGGGTAAAACCCGGTTTTAACGAAAATTTGGGCCGGGTTTGTGTTCAAAAAATTTGGTCCAACGCATTTTCAAGTCGGGTTTAGATTATCTTTTGAGTTAGTTCGAGCTGATCCAAAGTTACATAATATTTATTTTTTAAAAATATCATCTCTTATGTATTTTTTAAATTTATGCAAATATTACTATATTATAACTTAAACATTGAAAAAAATTATTTTAAATTTTCTATCTCTAAAGACTAAAGTTTTATGACATAATTTTTTAATTAAACATATTAAAATATAAATTATATTTAAATTTTGAGCCAACCCAATCCTGACGTGGTTCTATTTAGGCCATACACAGACTTGATCATGCTCAAGTCTGTTCAAGTTTTGGGTTAGGTTTGAGTTAAAAAAAATTAATCGGGTCAAAATATCAGACTAGGTTCAGGTCAAGTTAAACCCAATCCAACCCAACCCGGCCCATGATCACCCCTACTCTCAAGTTTATAATAAGTGTCATTTTGGTAAAAAGCATAAAGATTAAGAATGACTAAGTCAAGCCTTAATTATGAGGATTTTTACTAAACTATCGTTGCTCAATTTATAGCAGCTAGAAAACTTTAAAAAATAAGAGCAGAGTTAAAAAATAAACATTTAATGTAACTTTAGTATTTGAGAACGTTACATAATATGGACAAAAATTTTTTTCACCACAAGGACATTTACTGTGAATAAGAGGAAGTATCTTCAAATTTTTGAGTAAATGAAGTTGAAAATTTGAAGATTGAGTTTTGGATGTTGATATGGTATTCTTTTTTCTTTCTTTTTTAAAAAAAATTTAAAAAGTTTTCTTTTTTAGGATACTCATATTTAAGATAATGTGTCAAATATTAATTAATTATTATTTTTTATAATAAATGCTCGAAGCCTGAAAAGTAAAATTAATAATCAAAAAATGTTTAACAAATCAATTTGAATATGAGTACTTAAAAAGAAAAAAAGGCTACCGCAACAATTACTTTGAGTTTTATATAAAAAATTGAAAATCTCATTCTTAAGTATTTTACCCCTAATTTCAAGAGGATACCAAACTAATCTTGGCTTAAGGATAAGATTGTATAAATCTCGCCTTCCCCAAACCCCACAAACCCACAATGATAGAAGAATCATGCAGTCAGACGCCTTTTTATTTTTAAAGAAATATCTAACTAGCTAGCTCTTTTTTTTTTTTTCTTCCTTGTCCTCAAGCACAAATTCATACATAGAATTACCTGCTTCCCCTTGTGTCAAAGAGAGGAGCGAAATTGATTGAAACGGATTTTAATGCTCTTACATATGACACAGATTTCCTCTTTATTTGTTTGTTTAAAATGGTGATAACATTTGCATGCATAATATATAGCATTTTACAGCAGTTGGAGATGGAATGATGAAACAGAGATTAGTTTGGGAGAAGTCTTCATTTAATTTCATCTCACCAAGTGAAAATGTGAAGCAATCAACCTCAGATATAATTTTTTTTGCAAGCATTTACAATTCTTGTTGAATATGCCTTTCAAAACGTAGTTGTTTTACATTGTTCAAAAGTGTGGTCAAATGATCTTTTCTTCTTGTTGTTTGTGGTAAACAGATAGTTCTTGGATCAATCAAGCTTCTCCCAGATAAGAAAAGTGTTGTCAAGATACTCCAAGATGTTAGTGGAATCGTCAGGCCATCAAGGTACCTGGCGAAGGCATCTTGATTCTGTGTCAATTCACAAGATTCCTCAAAATGGTGTAACTTTTGGCTTTTTCTTTTTGGGGAGCATTTCTTAAGTCATTGGGGTGGATGAATGCCATCAAACTTCATTTACAAATTTTCAGTTGTTCACCCTTGTTGAACTTTACATCAAATTATTTTCTTGTGGAAAATGTAAACTCTTAGGTTTCTCGTGTGAAAATGCTTTTTGGCAAATGCTTCAATTATATAATTTTAGGTATGTCGCTAACTATCTTTTTTTTTTCTTCCTTCTATCTCCAGAATGACCTTGCTTTTGGGGCCTCCGGGATCAGGGAAAACTACACTACTGCAGGCACTTGCTGGGAAATTGGAGAGGGAATTAAGGGTTGGTCATCCTCTTGCTGTAATTTTTTAACATGCAATGATATTTTCCTATCATTTATTGTTTTATGATTAATATTTTTAAGACAATACTCTAGCATGGTTGAGGATTTGTGTTTTAATTAACTATGAAGCACGAATACGAAACAGGACACGAGCAAGATATAAGATATGGATATGGGAATAGGGCATACTAGACCAATAGTTTCCACCATTTTGGTGTATAAGTCAATATCAGTACCAGATATGTAGAATAGTGATGCTTCATCTGTTAATGAATTTTTGAAACTGTAGCAGAAATTTATCATGTCAGACAGTAAAATTTCTTTTCAATTATGTCATATGATAATGCTGTCATGTACTCACTTTCTGCTTTATGTGTTCCACTCAATTCAATCATGGTTATGTGAAGGAATATGGTGATTCGTGATTATGATTGGCTTTCCAATGTTTTTTAATAATAGATTGTACCTCTCACTCTGGATAATAGACCAGTCTAGTAAAACAAGCTACATAGAACTCAAGTTTCTTAGTAATTTTAATTCTGCATCATCAAAATGTATCAATAGGTATCAGGAAGAGTCACTTACTGTGGTCATGAGTTATCAGAGTTTGTACCTCAAAGAACATGTGCTTATATTAGTCAGTATGATCTTCATCAAGGAGAGATGACAGTCAGAGAGACACTGCACTTTTCTGGACGCTGCTTAGGAGTTGGAACAAGGTATGATCTACTGAAGGAATTGTCAAGACGAGAAAAGCAATTAGGAATCAAACCAGACCCAGAGATAGATGCTTTCATGAAAGTCACATCAATGGCAGGTCAAGAAACAAGTCTCATTACAGATTATGTTCTCAAGGTTTGATGCCTCTACTTCTATTTGATTACTGTCCTTTCAGCAGTATACCAAGTTTCTTTTGGTCTAACATGGCAAGAAAATGATTTAGATTCTTGGATTGGAAATATGTGCTGATGCTTTGGTGGGAGATGTGATGAGAAGGGGAATATCTGGTGGAGAAAAAAAGCGATTGACTACTGGTAGGGCGAAATGGTTAAAAGAAAATTTTAGGTTGCTAAAGAGAAAATGCTATTTTTTTCAATTTATTTCCATTCGAAAATCTCCTATTTTTCCAATTCTCATAAGCAGTAGCTTTCATATACTGGATGTAGGTGAGATGTTGGTAGGACCTGCAAATGTTTTCTTCATGGATGAAATTTCAAATGGTTTGGATAGTTCCACAACCTTCCAAATTGTCAGGTTCTTGATGCAGTTAGTTCATATCATGGATGTTACAATGATAATCTCCCTTCTACAACCAGCACCAGAAACATTTGACCTTTTTGATGACATAATCTTACTTTCAGAAGGTCAGATTGTCTACCAAGGTCCACGTGAGAGTGTTCTTAATTTTTTTGAGAGTGTGGGCTTCAAATGCCCAGAAAGGAAAGGAGTTGCAGACTTTTTACAGGAGGTTACTTTCCAGAAAGGACCAAGAGCAGTACTGGTTCATAAGGAACAAACCTTACCATTATGTCAGCGTGCCTGAGTTTGTAGCCCACTTCAACAATTATGGCATTGGCCAACGACTTTTTGAAGAGCTTCAGGCTCCTTATGACCGAACTATAACTCATCCTGCAGCATTGGTTAAAGACAAATATGGGATCTCAAAGTCAGAACTCTTCAAGGCATGTTTTGCAAGAGAGTGGCTACTGATGAAGCGCAGCTCTTTTATATATATATTTAAGACTACTCAGATTATAATAATGTCTTTGATTACTATGACAGTGTTTTTCAGAACAGAAATGAAATATGGCCAACTTGAAGATGGGACAAAATATTATGGTGCACTATTTTTCAGTCTCATTAATGTAATGTTCAATGGAATGGCTGAGCTTGCAATGACCATTTTTAGACTTCCTGTTTTCTTCAAGCAGAGAGATTTATTGTTTTATCCAGCATGGGCTTTTGCACTGCCCATATGGATCCTTCGAATTCCTCTCTCTTTTATGGAGTCAGCATTATGGATCGTCCTTACTTATTACACTATAGGTTTTGCTCCAGCTGCTAGCAGGTATGAGAATGCACTAATTTGTTTATATCAAGGAATCAACCATTTCAAAAGTTTATACTGCTAGTGTAGACCTATAAACTTTTTTTATTCTCGAGTGAAAATTAAGGAAGTGAATCCTGGCATGTTTATGATTTGTTATCAATTGTTTGTACTATTAGTTGCATGCTTAGGAATAATTTTTATTAACAATTTCATATTTTGTACGCAATTATTTGAAACGCATTGAATTTGATTAATTGATATGCTTCTATAGTTCTTTAGTCTAACTGACTTGCAAGTTGCAAGCTACATTAAATGATGAATCTAAAAAATTGTTGCAGATTTTTTCGTCAGCTATTAGCATTCTTTTGTGTTCATCAAATGGGTCTATCCCTTTTTCGATTCATTGCTGCACTTGGAAGAACACAAGTTGTGGCAAATACACTTGGTACCTTTACACTGCTAGTTGTTTTTGTACTTGGTGGGTTCATTGTAGCCAAAGGTGAGCCACAGTTGTTCTTTTTTCCACTTCTGCTTCATTGGTCAAATGATGCATGACAGAAAATGAGACTTCCTTAATGCATGTAATTGGATTAAGTAGAATAATGCATGCAACTTTAATGATCTCCTTTACAGATGACATTACACCATGGATGATATGGGGTTATTATGCTTCTCCTATGATGTATGGTCAGAATGCCATAGTCATCAATGAATTCCTTGACAAGAGATGGAGTGCTGTAAGCTCTTTAACATATTGAGAGAATTTCTTTATTTCCTTTTCTTGCAAAACTGCATTCATTTCTCTTCTTTACAGCCCAATATTGACCCAAGAGTTCCTGAGCCCACAGTTGGGAAGGCTCTTCTCAAGACCAGAGGCATGTTTACAGAAGACCATTGGTACTGGATTTCTATTGGTGCTCTCCTAGGCTTTTCTCTGATTTTCAACCTTTGTTTCATTGCTGCTCTGACATTTCTGCATCGTAAGTTCCCATGCTACTTGTTTCTGTTACTTTATAAGACTGTCTCTAACAAGGTCTTAATGTTTAATTGCAGCATTTCGAGATTCTAAATCTATTATAGTGGAGGATGAGGAAAACGAGAAAAAGGGAACCACAAAAAGGAGTTCTGCTTCACCTACTAAATCATTTGAACGTACTGAATCTTACCTTTTTCTTTCTTGTAAATATACTGTGTAAAGTTTTCTCTTCTCAGAAACTACACTTCCTTTGCTGGTAACATATCAACTTGCGAATAGACATATAGTGCATACCACTGCCAGTTGTCAGAAAAATACTTGCTTCAGTCTTTGATTTAGTATATTTTAGTTTCATCAGAATGTGTACTTTGTACAGCATGGTTGGAAATCTTTTTGTATTGGTGCTCTCTTAGGATTTTATCAACTTTTCAACATTTATTTCATTGCTGAATCAACATTTTCGAATCTTCAGATACTAATCTTTTGTACTGTTAGAGATATACATGACTTTAGTTCAGACATTGTCTTCAAATTTAAATGCAGCATCTGGAGATTCTAGCTCTATTAATGTGGAGGAGAAAGACAAAAGGACAAGTATGGATGAATCACTCTCCAGTAAAGAACAAGAAATGGGAACCACAGAAAAGGGTTCAGCTTCAACTTCTAACTTGTTTGAAGGTATTGAATCTAACAACTAAGTTTTTAGAAGTCTTGATACTATTGATAAAGTACACTGCAGCTACTAGTTAGAAGAAAGTAGTGGCTCTGGATATTCAACAAGTTTGCCTTCATCAAAATGTGCAGCTTATCCACCAGGGTTTTCAGTTTGTTGTGACTTAAAATTCTAACCATTTTATTATCATGCTGAAAATTTGAAATTTACACCAAGTCACTGTCAGCTATATAATATTCCCACTTCAATCACAAACTAACGGTTGGATACAGGATTTGATATGGCTAAAAGAAACACTTCAGTGAGTTCAATTCCTAAAGCAGACAGTGCAACAACCAAGATGGGAATGGTGTTACCCTTTCAACCCCTATCACTTGCTTTTGATCACGTGAATTACTACATCAATATGCCAACTGTAAATTCCTGCACACTCTAGTCTCATTTTATTCATCTCTGGTTATTATTCACTTCAGAATTTTCTTTTCACCTGTCTATTTTCCTACATATGCCAAATATATGAGTTGATTAACTACTTTCACGTTTATATTAATTTTCTGATGTCTTTAAGATGTCCATAACAATGTTTTCATATCAGGAAATGAAGAAACAAGGAGTTGAAGAGAGTCGGCTCCAATTACTAAGAGATGTCAGTGGTGCTTTTAGGCCTGGAGTATTAACAGCATTAGTAGGTGTAACTGGTGCTGGAAAAACCACCTTGATGGATGTACTTGCAGGAAGAAAAACTGGTGGTTATATTGAAGGAAGCATCAGCATATCTGGTTACCCAAAGAACCAAGCAACTTTTGCTAGGATTAGTGGTTATTGTGAACAAAACGATATCCATTCTCCAAATGTGACAGTCTATGAATCTCTTGTGTTTTCTGCTTGGCTGCGTCTTGGTAAGGAGATAAAGAGAGAAACACAGAAGGTGTGTCTTGTTCAAATCAACTCTCATATTGCCTCTCATGAGCTTTTCTGTTTATCTATACAAGACATTGTATTTGCCAATCTGCATAATCGCAAACTTGAAAGTGACCTTTGGTTTTTATGGACCTTCTCATCCTTTAAGAGCAAGGGTGAAGATTGATACCATGAGGCCTAGCCCCACTAGCATGTCCATGTGTTAAGTACCAGAAAAATAAAATTGATCACCAACAATGAGCAAGTGGCTTCATGTTATAGCTATCAAAGTTGAAATATACAGGTCTTAGGGTGTTCCTGGATACAAGTTAGCATGATGCATATGGCCCTTTTTTTTTTCAGAAGCAAATTTCCCAAGAGATTCTTGACATTGCTAGATTCAATTCACATCCTTGTAAGACATAACCCTTTTTTTTAAATACGTTGGAAAGTCGTCACCATGACTTGGACCTAAGATCTTTACCCAAATCCTCATCAATTCCATCGACCCAAGCTAAGTCCAGGTGGCTCTAAGAAATTATTGAATGGAAAGCCATTCACTTCTTAGAACAACTACTTGAGTTTTGAGTTGTTTAGAGTAAATGGATGTGTAATTTTGTAAGAATTGTCCTTTGATACATAAGTATCTTATATTCTTAATTATTTGAAAATGAAAGATCATACCATGTCATCTGCGGTAGAGCCACATAAAACTAATGTGACGGGTTTAAGCAACTGAAACATTTGCTCAATCACACTATGCCATATATGTTGAATACTAATCTCTCAATTCTAGCACCATGCTTTACTTTATTATAAAATTGTGCAGCCAAGCATCTCCAGAAATGCATTGCTACAAACAGAATTATTCTTAAACAGTCTCCTCTCTTTATTGCAGATGTTTGTTAAGGAAGTTATAAAGCTTGTTGAGCTACATCCAGTGAGGAATTTTCTAGTAGGCCTTTCTGGAATATATGGCTTATCAACTGAACAAAGAAAAAGACTCACCATTGCTGTGGAATTGGTTGCCAATCCTTCTATTATCTTTATGGATGAGCCAACCTCAGGCCTTGATGCTAGAGCTGCAGCAGTTGTTATGCGTGCTGTCAGAAATACAGTGGATACAGGAAGAACTGTAGTTTGCACAATTCATCAACCAAGCATTGACATATTTGAAGCTTTTGACGAGGTATATATAACTTCCCAAGAGTTGAAAGATGAAACTTTTATTTCTATGATAGTTATAAAGACAAAATGTGTGCTCAATTAATATAATCTTGCCTTCAGCTGCTTTTAATGAAGAGAGGAGGACAAATCATATATGGTGGTCCCCTTGGACGGCATTCTCTGAAGCTTATAGAGTACTTTGAAGTGAGTATGACCTTTACTCTAAAAAATGTATAAATTCTCAAATTCAGTAATCTTGCGAACTATGTGCAACCTTTTGCAGGCTATTCCAGGAGTTCCTAGAATAAAAGATGGATACAATCCTGCCACATGGATGTTGGAGATCAGTTCTCCAGCAGTTGAGTCTCAGCTTAGTGTAGACTTTGTAGAATTGTACACTAAGTCAGAATTGTATCAGTTGAGTATTACTTGGAGCTGCATTCCCAGATTACTGCCTCTGTGCCCCTTATTTGTATCTGAAATTACAAATGATCTTCTCTTTTCATTTTTGATATCAACTTGTTTCAGGAGGAATCAAGAACTTATTAAAGAGCTAAGCACACCATTACCGGGAACAAAGGACCTTTACTTCCCCACTAAATACTCCCAGTCCATCACTACACAATGCAAAGCTTGCTTTTGGAAACAACTATGGTCCTACTGGAGGAACCCACAGTATAATACTATCCGGTTCTTCTTGGCAATAGTTGTTGGTGTTATTTTGGGACTCATTTTCTGGAAAAAAGGACAAAAAATGTAAGTCCACATATTCTACTTGTCAATATTGTACTTACACAATTGTTAACTTTAAATATTGATAGGAAAACACATGAACTTTTAGTAAGATCAAGAGTACTGTATGTTCCTGGTTGCACAGTAAGGGAACAACAGCCTTGTTCATATTAAATGATACTTCCTATAGAAATTGTCATGAATGAACTATCTTAGAAGTTTAAGCTATTAGGTGAAAGCACATGAATAGTTTTATATCTCTAACATGCCTTTTCACACAAGAATCCTTTGGACTTGAAGAGTGAACAATACATAAGCCTATTTTACTTTGTGATGAAATTCTACTTAATTATGAAGAATAGGGGGCAGCGAGAATCAAACTCTTGACTACTTAGTCATAGAGGCTCTGATGCTGTGTCATGAATTGACTATCCCAAAAGTTTAAGTTATTAAGTAAAAGCATGCAAATGGTTTTATATCTTTAACAGATATTTTAAAATGAATGAAAAAAATGTTGAAATATTTGTAAGAATCATTAATATACTGTCCAAAAGTTATTTTAAAGGAAAAGCACAAAAATGCAGAACCATCTACAAGAACTCTTGCTTACCTTTGCTGTTAAATCTTTGGGCATGGAGGACCATTGGCATGGTTGAAGTGTGGATTCATGCTTGAGCTTGGAACCACTCTGACCAAAACGTCAACCCAAAGGTGTTTGGCTCATCCAAGCTTATATACCACACTTCTTCCTCTTATCTTTCCAATGTGGGACTTATCGACTTCGCCATCACACACTCACGTATGTTTTTTCAACACCATCAACAATGTATTCATCAACAACCTAGAACAAAAAAGAGTTAATTTCATGCTCATGAAATGTGATTACGTATTATTTTATTTGCAGACACAAGGAACAAGACCTATTTAATCTAGTGGGAGCTATATTTTGTTCAATTCTCTTTATTGGAGCCACCAACACTAACGCAGTTCAACCTGTAGTTGCAATAGAAAGAACAATCTTCTACCGTGAAAGAGCAGCTGGAATGTACTCAGCTCTCCCTTATGCAATTGCTCAGGTAAAAACAACTTATCATTTCATAGCAAACAAGGCAAAAATAATTGATAATTCCCAGGGATTGAGCAAATTTACGGAATCTACAAGCATTGCCTTGCAGGTAGCAGTAGAATGGATTTATGTTGCAGTCCAAACATTGATCTTTACTCTTATCGTTTACACAATGATTGGGTTCCCTTGGCAAGTTGACAAGTTCTTCTGGTTCTACTACTTCCTCTTCATGTCCTTTGTCTCCTTCACACTTTACGGAATGATGACTGTGGCTCTGACACCAAACCACCAAATTGCCGCAGTTGTTATGTCCTTCTTTCTAAATTTCTGGAACTTGTTCTCTGGTTTCCTTATCCCAAAAACGGTATGTATAGCAAGTCAATGATCAAATATATTTATAATCAGGGAGTAGCAAATCAAATTGCATATTAGCCTGCATTATTTAAGGAGTATAGTTCACACATTAAGTGCACCTATTGACATCTTTTTTCAATCCACTGTAATTTGGTAAATAAGAATCTTCATGAAGAATTCAGTATCATAGTTCTTAAGATTCAATTTAACATTTTCTCTTATCATAACATATTGATCACGTACACCTTTAACTACAATTAAGATAGTGTGATAGACTGCTTTTTTATGCCAGATAAATCAGATACTGTGACTGACAATTGGATAATCACAAGCATAGGATTCTTCTGTCATACTTGTTATAGAGACTAACTCGAGAATCCTTCCAGTGATACCCCTTATTATTTTTATTTTTTCTCTGCGCCAATGGATGTAGAGTCACATCTTTGCATAGATCCATATACGATCTAACAGCTCTGCGCCCACATGAAATAAAACTCCTTTGTGTGTGCAGCATTTTTCCGAACTCATAACAATCAAGTGTTCACTCAGGAAGCTGTAGTACTGGGATGAACTTTGTTAAACTTAGATATTCCTGTGTTTCAGGACACCCAATTGTAGGCTAATCACAAGTACTTCATTATCTGCTTAGAAAAAACTAAAACCATTAACTGCTTCTCACTTTTGCAGCTAATTCCAATATGGTGGAGGTGGTATTACTGGGCATCCCCAACTGCTTGGACTATATATGGCTTGCTGACATCCCAGGTGGGTGACAAAAATACTATAATAGAGGTTCCTGGACTTAGACCAATATCAGTAAAAGCATACCTTAAGAAGGAATTGGGCTATGAATATGACTTTCTTGGAGTTGTTGCTGTGGCTCATATTGCTTTTGTCGCTCTGTTCCTTTTTGTATTTGCATACGGCATCAAGTTTCTAAATTTCCAGAAGAGATAAGTAGCACTGAGGATTAAAAATGTAAAAGATATTTGGAAAGGTTTCTATGCCTACCATTGCTTGAAGAGATAAGTAGCATCGTGGCTATCAAGTTTTCTTTTATCTGCAGTCTGTAGAATTTTTTCACTTATATTTAGTTAGTAGTTATTTTTCAAGCATCAAGATCTTGAATTTGACATGGATATATCCATTGTAAGATGGTAATGATTGTTCAACAAATAGTGAGGGAATGTACCATTTCAAAAATTTGAAGTTGTTGTCTTGTTACCATCAAGGAAAAAAGCTTAACTTGGAAAGAAGAAAAGGATTGGTTATTCATCCTTTATGAGTCTCTCAAAGTTTTTTTTCTTTTTGGGGGGGTCTTTCTTATTATTAGAGTTTGATTTTTCTTTTTTGTTAAAAATTTTAAAAATGAATAGGTTATTCCACAATCAAGGCATACACATTACAATTAATGAATGATTATTGATGAGGGATTAATAATTAAATCCAAGATTTATGGGTCAACACAATTCGATTCAATCAAAGGGAGCGAGTTCTAATTTTTATTACAAAGTCCACAATATAAGAGTTCCATTTCATCTTTCCCCTTCATTCCATGGAAAGCAAGGACGGGGAAAGATGAACCCGTCAAAATTTGCGGATATACGGGTCAATCCAATAAATTAACCTATTTTAACATTTTCAGGTCATGTGCTATTTATCTATCTTTTGAAATTTGAAAACTAATGAAAAAACTTATTTAATCTTTATTAAATGTGCAAAAAAAAAACTCCTAATAGACATCTATAAATGGCTAATAGAAATCGTCACATATGCATCACAAGCTGACATAAAATGATCTTAATACAATTGGATCTTAAATGTCAATTTGACTTACACAAGTCAACTAATACATACGCTTCTCATAGGGAAGTGCTAGACTAACACTTTGCTAGAATTCAATTTACACATCTCTTAATTTATAGTACTTACAAAATATAAAAGTATACGTATATATTTTTCGGTACAATATAAAAGTATACTTTTAACCCTTAGATTACACTTCTGGTATTTTAAAAATAAATTATACGAAGGAAAATAATACAAAGTTTGAGAATTGTAGAGTGGAGACATAATGCAAGATCATGCTGAGAACCACAAAATATAAAAAGTAAGTAGTATAAGAAGGGATTTTATGTCAGCACGTGATGCCCGCATTCCGATTTATGTCATAAATGAATGTCTATCAAATGGATGTCTTTAATAGAGTTTTTTTTTTTTTTCATGTTTGATAAAGAACAAACATGAATAATTTTGATAATTTTTCAAAATATGACCCGAAGTTTAATTTTTTTAATTTTTTCTATTAGCCGAATGGATGTCTACTGGGCGTAGATTTTTTTTTTGGCACATTTAGTATGAAAAAATGAATAATTTTTTTTAACTCCTTTTTTAAAAAAGGGCGCTTGATATTCATAATATCCGAAGAGATATATTTCAGTGGGTGGAAAGATATTTAAAAAAAAAAAAAGCCCAATTCTTTTGTACGCATTAGAAATCATTAACACGACCGAATCTAAAAACTTACGTAATTTTCCACCAACTTTGGACTTAGGTGGTTTCAAGAGGCAAATTATGGTTCAAAGTAACCAAAAATGTGTTAAAGATTATCTCTTTAATTCTAAGATAAAATATCCCTATGTAAAAGTATTACATTGATCGCAAACTATGCACAGAATATGGCGAAGAAGTATATATTTTGTTTTTTTTTTTTCATGAAGACCATCCGCAAATATAGCATTGAAAAAAAAGGGTTTTTACGGCTACATTATTTAGGTTATTTACAAATATTTATTAAAAAAATAGTGTTTTAGTATAAATTTTTTAAAATTATTTCATAGGATTACGTAACTTTAATTGTTATTTGTTAGTACAAAATATACAACTTAATTTGATAGAAAAGTGTAAATTCGTTTTTTTTTCTTGTTTAAAAAAGACAAATTATATTTTTTTCATAAAAAAATTACATAAACTTTTTTAAAATTTTGTGAGACACCACAAGTTTATAATTTTTTACACTATTTTCGAAATGAATTTGACTCTTATAGAATGATATGTGCATTTTAGAAAGTAAAGTACAATATTGATAATAATAATTGATTAAAAAACTAATTTAAAATTTAATAAAATAAAAGAATATGGATAACAAATTATGAATTTGTTAAAATCCTCCCCTTAGTTTTTTTCATCAATTATTATTCACGTGTACTCTACTCTTTAAAGTACATCTCTCACTTAAGAAAAAGAGAATATATTTCTATACTTAATTTCTACACCAAATTCTTACACATTCTTTATTTAGAAAGAAACACACTTTCAAATGTTTAAACATACTTTTCAATCCTTATTATCTCTCTTTTTTTTCCAATAAAAAGTGTGTGGTGTTTGATGTAAAAGTCAAGTGCAGGAATAACCAAACTCCTTTAGAGATTTTACATCCTTTGGAAATGATGTGCTGCAATAAACCTCATGAAAAAAATTTCATTTTTGAAAAAAAAAAAAGAGAAAGGTAGTAAAGATACCTAGGTATAAGTAAAGGTTCATTTGTATGATTATTTCCAAACAATATATTTCTATAGATAACTTCTAAAAGTATTGCATCATAGAAAGGGATACAGATAAGTTAACAAAGCTCAAAAATCAAGTTTGTATAAAATGCCAAAAATTTCATAGTAATTATTATTTAGGTCAATAATTTGGTAAAATAGAATCATAAGATGGTAATTTTTTTTTTTTGTGATATATTACAAAGTCATTATTACATATTGAAATTAGTAAATTTATATACTAAAATAACACATAAATCTATTAATCATCATGTTTTATTATTATATTTAAAGTAGACATATGCAAGGTAAAAGGAAAAATTAAAAGGGGTTTCGAGTATCCTTTCAATAAAGCAAAAGGGCATAGTTAGGATTATTATATGTGTATGAGTATATTTATATATAGTTGAATAATTTTTTAATTTATGCAAGTTTGCCCAAATGTGGACCCAAATCTGGGTCAAGTAAATTCATACTTTTTGCAGCAAGAGTGGTACTATAACTTTGAAACAGTGTTGGTTGAAATTTGCAAGTTACATATAACCATCAAGCGGCTCAGGCAAGGACTGGATGTGGGCGAACTGTGATATTTGGGTCCTCAATTTTATGTAACTGAAATTTCTGCTTCACTCAAAATAGTATTGACAATGGCCTTTTGTTGTCAGATTAAGTTGAAAAACTTCAAAATCATATCACTCAACGAAGGTTATTGAGTTTAATTTTAATTTATTGTTAATAGAAAAATTTTTACACCATCATTAATTTATGTGTTGACACATTAATAGTGACTTTCAAGTAAATATTATCACACTGAAACTTTTTTAGTTGTGTTAACACAAGATTGAATAACATTGAAATTTTTTTACATTAAATTAAAATTGAATCTTATTATTGTAACAAAAAGAAAAAAAATCTTACTATATTTAATTTGTTATATTTTCAATTTATTACTAACAATTTATGAATAGATCCGTGAGGGGAAATTTTTGCAAAATTATGCTCCTCATGATGTTAATTGCTGAACATGCCATTTTGACTCGCAGCAATCTGCATGAATCTCCTCATTGAACTCCACGTAGTCATCACTTACCAGATTTAGAGAAAGGAAAAATTGGAAGAAAAGGGGTTTGGGACACATGGAGTTTCTTCTCTAATCCTAATTTTTTTCTAGAAAAACCCAGAAATCCCCTCTGGTTCTGGTCCCTCCATTCTGCTTCTCATTTTTTTCTTGCCTCTCCTCTTTCTGTTCTGCCCCTCTCGGCCTCTGCTACTGACTGTGTGTTACCTTTTAGTATGAGGATGTATTCATTTCATAAAACGATAAATAAATAAATATATTTTATCTTCAACTCCAATTAAACTATGATAGCTTTAGTGACCACTCAGACTCATTACAGTTCAGCATTTATACTATTTTCAGAACATTAATGACATTCATCATGCACCCTCATAAAAGTATAACAAAAGCCTATATTGCTCCCAGCACAGGCATAGGATTGTACAAAAGCTTTCAGTAGGATGAAGTTAAAACATTGAGAAACTAAAAACAAACCACTTATAGAGGACAATTAGTTATTGAAATTCCAGTTCCTGACCTATATACATGAACTAGTAACATAAGCATAGGGAATAATAGATATGCAATTATCATAGTCAGTTCATAGTTCTTCTTCATCTAGGGACACCATGGAATTCCAGAAAAGGGTTTTCAACCATCCTGTGACTATGGCCTCTCATTGGTTTTAACAGGAGCATTATCCAGGTCGTCAATCTCCTTCCTGCTCTTTATGGAACACCGTTTCTTGCTATTGAAATCTAGTTTGTCCATGTCCTCTGCAATCCCCACATAACCACACAGAATGTCCTCCACTTTGTCTCCCTGAACTCCCGTTTCTCCAACGTTACTTCTTTCGCTACTTTCTGATTTTACTCTCTCATATGCAGCTCTGCCGCGATTACTATCAGAAAGATATTTATGAAGCCTCTCCGCATCTCCCAGCCCGACAAATGTACCCAGGAACTTCACCAAAATAATACTTTGGTCTGCGGGCCTCCCTAAGCATAATTTGATTCTCCCCCTCACAAAACCTTTGCCTGCAATTTCAAAATAAAATAAATAGCCAAATATGCAGTTTTCACAAGGCAACAGATAATCAGCAAGGACTCTAGGGAGGATTAAAACTTTCATGCTGGATAAATTTAATATCCATTATGCTAGACCTGCATATCCAAATGGATGAATTATGAATATAATCTAACTAAAAAATTAAAACAAGTAACATTGGGTTTATTAAAAAATATCTTTCAATTTGAATAATTATTACACAGTATGAAACCCGCAAATTTGCAATGAGTGGAAGAAAAAAATTAAGCAAAGTTGAGTTTCAACCCTGTGTGTATGCGTGTGTTTTTGCCAACAATTTTCAACCTATTACACCATCTAGATATCACAACATCCAAACACAAACTCACCTCTTAGGAAAGCCTCAATTGTTTCCATGCTTACAACCTTCCAGTTTTGTGGATTGTCATCAGACATCGATATGTTATGGATGACAACAATAGGAGGCCAGAGAATCAAATCCTCCTTTTGAGCCAAAGCTTCTGCATGGGGCAAAACCTGGGGAACCCAAGTTACTGTATCTTGAGGAACAACAGTATCCCATCCCAACAGAACACAAATTGCTTTGTGAAGACCCAAGTGCTTTGCTCTCAGACCAGCTTTGTGGGACATAAAAGCATGAGTTACTAGGCGCTGAGTGTCCATGAACTCCTTCGAGGAGCTGTACCAAAAAGAAACATAAACAGTACAAAATAAAAAAGTTTTATGAGTTATCCAACGTATGTTATACTCTGGCTGAAAACTTACTGCTAACTTGTACATTATCAAATTCTCTCAATCATAAAAAAAACAGAAGAAATTAAAAAAGAAAGCAATCCACTATGTTCATTACAGAGCAACTGCAAAGTTCAAGGTAGAAGCCAAGGAAAAAAATGGTAATCATTAAGATAAATTGAACTTTGACGTCAATCCAATAAATATCAATAACATATTTAGAAACTTCTACTCCTCCAAAGTCATCAGAAATAGCCTCAAAATTATCATTTTGTAGGCATCAACAAAATATGGTAGCATATATGATTAGCCTGCTGGTTAACTTCCTAATCTGTTTCATCAAAGCAATAACTGGTGCATGACCACTTATGTGTCATCATCAACTTTCCAGGGGAACTGAATATTAGGAACTTGCTTTGTCAACCATAAATTCCCTCAAACAGAAAAAAATTAAAGAAACAACCATAGCTAATTGTTTTAGTAGAAGTGTTACTATATCAACACTTACAAAAATATCTCAGCAAACACCTGAAGCATCCATCCTCATCCTCTAAAAATCTACAACCCAAAATTACAGCCATACTTGTAACTGGGAAATCAATCTTCACAAGCGGGAATCCTCAAAGTTCATATAGTCAATTTTGACCTACTAGTATTCTCCTATCATTATGACGCCATGTCATGCCACAGCAATTCTTTTGTGGTTGTCAATTTTAAGTGAATAATTCCAAATCCATTTACCCTCTGAGGATCAGAAGCTAAATAAACTTTTCTTTTCTCAGATATCCTAGCTGTCTTCCCTTTCTCCTTGAATACAATTAGTCTGCAATTTCATAGTCATCCAAATTCTAAAGGCTAAAATAATTACTTAAACATATTATTTACATTTGTTTGAAAATACAGTTAGATGCCAGCTCTAATAACAATTCTAACCCAACTTCAAAGCTACGCATGCAACACAACAGTAAATTTAAATGTGATTTTCACCATCATTCAAAAGCATAGAGTATAGACACCACTTCTGCTAGCTTTGTAACCCATGTTCATCCGCAGAGCAGTTTACCATATGTTTGATCCTATTGGCATGGGATTGGTGCCAGCAATCCATCCAGGAATCCACCTTAATATAGTACAACAATTAAACAATACCAACATGTTATACTTCCAAAGTTGTGAGAAGCTATAATCTAATGCCCCAAAACATGATCCCAAGAATAATATCACACGTACTTGACTCCACCTGTAAGTTAAATGCTAGGCAACTCCTGATTAATACGTGAAAGTGCTCCATTTAATAAAAGAGCATCATAGAAAAGAAAACAGACCTTCTGCCACATACGATGCAGAACAAACTACCAGCCTTTCCTTGGTCCTTGTACCTTCTTTGGACAGATGAGTTCACATTCAACTTCTTGGAGTATATTAAGAAAGTGTCATGTACCATTTGTTTAAACTCCTCAGAGCCCTCAGATGGCTCAGATTCTGTGGCATTTATCCAATCTTCAGATGATTCATCATTAGTTGTAAGAATATTCTCATCATAACCATGATATTTTTTCCAAACTTTAGGTTGTTTATGAATTGCATTTCTTTTAGAAAAAGGCTGGGATTTATACCAGCTTGAAGAACTAGACTTTGGATGATACTTTATATTTTGACCGGAATACTTTCGAAACTGAAATGAATGTCTTTGTACATGTCCCACAGAATCTTGAGGTGTTATCCAGTCGTCAGATGGAAAATCATCCTCATTCTCCAACTCATTGTAGTCTCTCTTATACTTCCTGTATATATTGTGGTTGAATCCAACATTACCAGATGAATACAATACATTCGTATCTTCATCATCTATCCACTCATCACTTTCGTATAGATCTTGAAATTCTTCAGGTGCATCCCATTTACTTGATTTTATTGTTCTCAAATCATGCACATCTATTTCGTCATTCGCATTGTATTTTCTTTTCATAAGTCTATCTGAATGGTCATGAATGCCAAGATCCTGTTTCATTTCCTGCACTCTGACAGCTTGTCTGTAAGTTTCTGAATTACGTTTAGACAAAGGTGAACTTTGAAACCTTTCTTGCTGAAGCCCTGGACCTCCAACTCTTTGAGATTCATATTCTGATCTCAAAATTGAAAAACGATCAGCCTCTGATGCACCCAGATATGAAACTTCATAATCTTGTGGCATTCTCTTCCCAATTTCATGATGATTATATCCAGAATGCAAATAGACCTCACCTTGCTTTGATGCAATTGATGTTCTTCTCATATCATGGTCGTCAAAATACTTCGGCTTCGGTAATGCAGGGTGATCAAGTATAACACCCCTCCTTTGAGTTCCGTAGGAATCTTCACTCTTACCAGTTCTATCTAAATCTGGATGTGAGCCAAAAGGTCTGGACAACTCCCTATTATCATATTCCATTAGTGCTTGCTCATGGTCTAATCGACCATGAGGAGCCATCCTTCTAGGTAAATCATCATACTGATGTACACGCTCATCCTGTGCTGCTTTTACCTGTAAATTGGAATTAAGATAATCCAAATGCTCAGTCCTGGTAGGACTAAATGCACATCGTTGGTGACACGTCATATTCCTCTGCCCAGTTTCAGGATCTCTAGTAGTAGCTATAAGTGGTCGTTGCCCATGTCCACCAAACCCAGCAGGTTCTGCAAGTTTAACACTGCCCCTTGACAGTTCATAAGATGTAGGTAAACGGATGCCATCACCATGAGAAATTAGAAAATCACTCCTTGACATTTCTAGGGAGGAGCTTCCATAATCCCTCAACTGAGATGTACTTGCAAAATCCTTCACACAAGAGGGAGATACTGTGGAATATGAGACATCCCTTGCATGAAATATAGATTTTTCTGCACCTTTGTGGGATTCCGTAATGGGTATCTTATCCAAAGGTAAAGGGTCTCGATGTTGTAGTCTTTCATGCTCAAATCTCCCCATGGCCACACTCCTAGACAGAAGAGGTAAGTGGCCATCAGTTTCTTCGTATTGTGATGTTACACCTGTATCTGGAATTGACCTATATGAACCTTGAACTTCATTTTCACGTATCATCAACTTATGATCCACCATACCCTGCACACCACCTAATCTGCTTCCAATTAACTCTTTCTCTCTATTAATGTAAACACGCTTGGCGTCCAAATTTTCATCATCAACATTGTATTCCACGGTTTTGGACATTTCATATCTTGGTCTCAATCCCAAAGGTGGTGAACAACTTCTATGCCTAACCCCATCATCAAAATTTGACCTTTTTCTCACTTGTTCAGCAGGGGGTAATCTTGAGCGGACCTGGCTGCTCCTACGACCAACCAATTGCCAATCATAATCCCTCCTTTCAAAACCGTCACTCCTTTTGTTCCCACCAACACCCCTTCTAAGCCCATCCACCTTTTGCGGGCTCAAGTTCCTCTGCTGTACAGGAGACCGATCCGACCCATCACGGCGAGTTCTCCGGTACGGGTCAGGACCCACTTCGAGTCGGTGCTGAGCACGCAACTTCGAAGAAGGAGACACAGTGACATGCTCTTCGCGCCGTCTATATTGCATTCTTAGTTCACTAAACAAACACAAAGCTTAAGAACCCTTTTGTTCAAATTTGCTAAATTTCAACGGATCTTAGAGAATTTAGAGAGAGTGAAACCCCATCCCGAAACCCTAACCCTAGAAAGATCCTGAAGGGGGGGAGATTGCGGAGACACAAATCAAGTAGAATTTAAGAAGCAAGTGATCAAAGAGATTTTCTCAAACCTTTTGGGGGAAATCGCGAGGTTGCATCCATGGATTGGAGAGAGAAGACGATTCAGAGCGATGCATAGAGCGACGAGTATGCGTTTGGGAATTCACGAAAAGGAGAATTGAAATTGGAATTGGAATTGGAATTGGAAGAGAGAGAGAGAGAGAGAGAGAGAGAGAGAGAGAGAGAGAGAGAGTGATTGCACTTGTCGACGATGATTCAGAAACAAAAACGGAGATTTCTCAAACGCAAACCATGCTCTCGATTCATATGTCAAGTCATCATTGATTATCCCAAACTCTTGGTGTTAGTGCTTCCTTTATGTACTGTTACCTCACCCGAAAAGATGATTATTGCCTTATACCAAAATTTAATTTTAATTCCCTTTACGTTTCAAATAATTTTATATTATCATGTAGAAGTCAAAAGTGTTTAATTATAATATTTATTATTTTAAAAAATTAAATAGTTTCCTTTTATATTTAATATATAAATTTTTCTTTAATTTTAAATTTTAAATTTCTCAAAAAAATTAATAATTAATTAAATATAAATAAAAAATAAAATTATAAATATAAATAATTTTTTATCATTATAATTTATAGTTATAATTATATTTAATTACATAGAGTTATTTTTTTATTTTTTTTAAATTATTTTGATTTAACTAATTAGCTTATAATCACAATAAAATTACAATTAGTTAGCTGATGAAACAATTATATATGTAAAAATAAAAAAAAATAAATTGAGGCGCACAATAACACCTCTTAATATGTTAGTAATATATAAAATCTTTTTTTAAAAAAATTATTATTCGTTTAAAATATTTTTACATTATCATTTAAGTATTTATGATCAAATTATTCAAAATATTTTTACCTATTAAGTAGTTGTTATTATAATCAATATTTTTTAATAATGTGATATTTTGTAATTAAATGGTATCATAAAAAAAATTTCAATGATAATAAATTAAAAAAATTAAATGATTTTAAGTATATAATAGAGAGAGTGGTCCCGTTGTCTTATTCTTTTTTCCTAGATACAAGTAAAATGAATGATTTATATAATATTTCAGTTTTTGGTACTCATAATAAATATTTCGAGTCAAGTAAGTATAACAAGTGCAACCAATAATATTTGATAACTTATCAAAGTAAAAAATATAGTTTTGAAAACCAAACCGAACCGACTGGTTGAACTGGTTCAACCAGAAATTGGTTCATTAACCGATTCTGTTAGATGTACTAAAAATGAACCGGCCACAGTTTGTAGATTGGTCGGTTCAGCATTTGGTAAATGCCAAAAGTTTCACACGTAGATTCGAAATCAGTCTCCTTCGTTGCCGTCCAAGCTACAGACTACTAGATCAGCAAAGGTAGTTAACTATATTACTCTCATTCTTTATTATATACTATACGAATTTCTTTTTCAAAACTGGAATATCTCAAACTAGGTACAGGTCAATTGACCAATGCTTGGGGAATCTTCTTTATTTGCTGGGAAGAGATGGCGCAGGATTCTTTTCTAAAATGTAGCCTATCAGTAGAAATTCTATACTGAAATTGAGAGAGGTGGGTTACCTTGCAGCGATGGATCAAACATATATTTCTCTAAAAATGATAAAGTTATTTTACCCCGTATCATTACTTAGCAGTTGTTTAGTTCATATTATATATTGTATATATACACACTACTATTTTATTAAATTTAAAAATAAAATTATTTTAACATATTAATATAAAATAAGTAGATTTATAATAAAATATATTTATCAAGAAACAACAATTTTAATATTTAATAAATCTTTGTGACATAGAAAAAATAAAAATAAAATAAAAATAAATTTTCATGAATAAGGATGATATAAATAGCAAATGAGTGATATATATATATATATATATATATATATAATTATTAACTAGTATACATATTAAAATTTTAATATATATAAAATATAAGTATATATTTAATTATATTTCGATTCGACAATAGTTAAATCACGATTGAACCATTAAACCTTAAATTAATACCTCGGCCGGTTCAGTAACTGGTTCAGCTTTCAGAACCTTGGTAAAAAAGATATTAGAACAATTCATTGTAATAAAAGTTTGTATTTATTATTTATCTAATGGCTTTGTAAAATTTTTTATACTATGATTTAATCATGTATTATTATGTTATTGAAAGTGCATATCTTCTTAAATATTATTATCATAATCAAATGTTTTTAATAATGTTATATCACATAATTAGATGATAGTGTCACATTTTTTATACTAACAATGAATAAAAATTAAACTTTAAAAATTTAGTGAACTTTCATGTCAGAATTTATAGTTTCAAAAAAAAAAAGGACAAAAACATAATTAACACGTTGGTGGATGGAAGATGGAAGGTGACATTTATAGGGGAAGTTTGAAAAATTTTGTCATAAAGGAAGAAAAGGTGGGCGGCTATGAAACCTAGGTCGGTAGAAAATCGCATGCAAAGCTATTTGTTTTACATGCATAAAGCCTCTATAAATTAAAGGGTTTCAAAAGCAGCAGCAGAATGCGAAAGAAGAGTCTATGGGAGTGAAATATATATTTGCTAGAATGTATTATCTTGATAATAGTAGAAAAAGAAGTGTCGGTTCAGTATAATCATTGTGTACTCTGTAAGTATTTAGAATACTCTTGAGTTACTGTTCCAGTATCACTCTAACTTTGTTTAATTTTTTTTAAAAGCTTACGATGGTGATTTTATTATGGTTTATATTTTGTTATTGTTATACATAATACAATTTATGAGCTTAGAGTTGAATTTTTTAATTTTTGAATTGCTAGTATCTTGATTTAATATATAGTTTTATGACACTAGTATATCTTGAGCATTACACTTATTTCAGTCTATATTTATAATTTTAATACTTTATACTATGATTACTTATATAAATTATTCTACTAATATTTTGATAATATATCTGGGAATGTCAGAGACACTTAGAATAATCCTTGGTATACCATGGTATAGTAAATGACTACACTGTTATGAAATTTATGTGTGATTGATACCAGAGCAGAAATACTTGGGGTTATAGAAATGATTGCCCGATGCCCAAACGAAATTGTTTGGAGTTATAGAAATGATTGGCTGATACGTGACTAGAATTATTTGAGGCTAAAAGTTTATAAGTTAATACATATGTTAAGTTTTTCTTCTAGTAAAGTATGAAAATATTCCTGTAAGAAATTATTGTTTAATAAAAAAAGATTTTTATAAAAAGGATTCCTTATAAATATGAGATTCCTTGAGGAATGATTTCTTGAAAGGAAATGTTTTCAATATACTAGAATTTGAATTCAATTTTATTGATAATTAGATAAAAGTATTAGAGTACATTTATAATATTTAATCTTTACTATCAGTATAAAGTGTACTTGTATTATTTTTGGCTAGTGACACTTAAATATTCTTAGTCTCACTGAGTTACAAAACTCACATCTTTTCATATTTCTTTTTTAGAGCCTGATTAAGAATTTTTCGCACTTCCAGCTTAGAGAATTGTCACTTTTAAAATGAGACAAATTTCTTTTATGGATATAATATGAAGACATGGATATCTAATGTTGCAGTCATAAGGTTGGGTTCATTTGTCATGCATATTGAGTATTTGTAATTTAAATAAATAATCAAGAAATCCGAACTACTCATGTGCGTGTAAGATATTTTGACAATATATTTATATTTATATATTTGATAAGGTGAAACTTAAGGGATTATAGTTTTATGTTAAAATGCTTTAAGTTTAACATGTGTCAATGAGGTTTCGGGGGTAGGAATGCCTAATCACTGACCTGTCATATTCCCTAAAATTGAAATGTGACAAAGTTAGTATCAGAGAATGGTCTAAAGGTCCATGACTGCAAATAGTAGGGGATACATGTCTTGCATAGGTAGTATACCTAGAGTACTCACTTGGAAGATACTTTTATCTCTTATATCCATGTTGATCAAGTATGTGCATATTTATTTTCTATTTTATAATATTTTATATATGCTAAACTGATTATTCTTTAATAGATATTATAACAAGTCACCCTGAAAACTCTCATAAGAATCTTTTAGAAAACTCTCATAAGAACCTTTTTGATCAAACTTTCTTATGACCCTGTGAACCCACAATAAGGAATGGGATCAAGAAGATCTTGGTAGATGAATGGAAGGATTGCTAATACTAGATTAGATGAACTAGTGGAAATGATGAATAGTATGCAACAAGCCTTGAGGGGATTAAAGGCTAGGCAACAACAATCTCAAAATCAGCCAGTTCACATTCATGAATTGGCAGATCCTGTAATAGTACCACCAAGGACAGAATAGCATTTAATGCTTTGAGAATATAGAGATATGAAACCTCTTAAGTTCACAGGCATTGATCTTCGTGAGGATCTTAGTGTATTCCTGAAATAGTCATATTGATTGTGTATGTCATTAGGATGCTCTTCCACCAGAGCTGTACAAATAGTAAGTTATCAACTCCTTAATATAGCTTATGAGTGATGGTTTTCTTATACTGAATTCCAGAATAATAGAGAACCCCTAACTTGGCCTAAGTTTAGCAGTACATTCCTTGATCACTTTCTTCCACAAAGTGTTAGGAGTGTATAAGCACGTAAGTTCAAACAACTAATACAATTTAACAATATGTCAGTAGCAGAATATGATATGGAGTTCATTAGATTATTTCGTTGTGTTCCTCACTTAGTTACAACTGAGCAAATGAGGGTAGACTGATTCATGAATGATCTAAAAGATTACCTATTCAGAATGGTAATTATCATCGAAGGAATGACTTATGCACAGACTGTTAATACAGCCATGTGAATTAATACGTGATTTAATCTTGACAGGCTGATAAAGGAAATAAAAAAAAGGGCAAAAAAACGAGTTTTGTACCTTATAGAACCTAAAATATTCCTGTCACTAGTCATGGTTGTCAAGGAATATCGTAGGGACGAGACCAAGATAGAAGGTCAGAATAAGTGATTATGTCATAAGCAGCCTCTTCTATTCCTCCGTGATTTGAGAAAGTTCCAACATGTCATACTTGTGGGAATAGGCATATCTGTACCTGTCAAAAAGAGATTAGAGCTTGTTTTGGATATGGATAGATGGGACTATTAATCAGAGATTATCCCCTCAAGGAAGGTGAACCCAGCAAAAGTGTTGTACCAGCAAACTCAATAGCCAAAGTCTTGGGAAAGGTAAAAACACCTTAAAAAGAGGACAAGATAGAGTTTACGCAATAACTCATCAATATGCCTAGACAAGCAATGCAGTGGTTACTAGTACACTTCAAATATCTTCTCAGTATGTCAAAGTATTATTTGATCCTGGTACTGCTCATTCATTTGTCTCACCTTATTTTGTTTCACAACTTGGCAAGGCTAGTTATTTGTTAGAAACAACCTTAGTTGTGACCACTCTTATGGGTAAGATTATTCCTGCTAATAAGTAACTACCAGCATGCGATATTTTGATAGGAGACGAGACCTTTTGGAATGCTTGACTTTGACGTAAACTTGGGAATAGACTGATTGTCTGCACACAATGTCATTTTGAACTGTCATGACAGGACAATATCCTTTGAAATACCTGGAAAACCTATCTTCGTTTATCAAAGAGATAGGAATATGGTTCTAAATAATTTGATTAATGCTGAGAAATTACTAAGAAATGGGTATGTAAGATTTCTAGCCTTTATTCAAAATACTGAGCAAGAATCTCCCTCTCTTAAACAAGTCCTTATTGTCAGAGAGTATCTAGATATCTTCCCTGAAAATTTACCTGGTCTACCACCAGAAAGAGAAATTGAGTTTAGTATAAAGTTAGTGGATAATACCCGACTTATTTCTATTCTTCCATATAGGATGGCACCTGCTGAGTTAAAAGAATTAAAATCACAGTTGTAAGATCTCTTTGATAAAAGTTTCATACATCCTAGTACTTCTCCTTGGGGTGCTCTGGTACATTTTGTGAAGAAAAAGGACGAGTCCTAAAGACTGTGCATTGATTATCGTCAGTTGAATAAGGTAACTGTGAAGAGCAAATACCTTCTGCGTAGAATTGATGACTTGTTTGACTAATTATAAGGTGCCAAGTATTTTTTAAAGACTGACCTATAGTCGGGATATCATCAAATAAGAATTCAATAGGAAGATATTTCAAAAACAATATTTCAGACTCGTTATGGTCATTATGAGTTTCTAGTAATGTCTTTTGGACTTACGAATACTCCAGCTGCATTCATGAATTTGATGAATAAGGTATTCAAGCCTTTTATAGGCCAATTTGTCATTGTGTTTATCGATTATATTTATGTATGTATATATGCATACATTAAGTACGTACTTAACAACTGAAATTTGAGGACGAATTTCTTTAAGGGAGAAGAATTGTCAAAATATATATTTTCAAAACAAAAAAAAAGGGACAAAAACATAATTAATGTGCTGGTAGATAGAAGATGGAATGTGGCATTTATGGGGGAAATTTGAAAAATTTTGTTAGAAAGGAAGAAAATGTGGGTGGCTATGAAACATAGGCCGTTTTGCATGGGTAAAAGCTTCTATAAATAGAGGGCTTCGAAGGTAGTGCCAGAATGCGAAAGAAGAGTCTCTAAGAGTAAGATATATATTTGTTAGAATTTATTATCTTGGTAATAGTAAAAAAAGAAGGGCCAGTTCAGTATAATCATTATGTGTTCTGTGGGAATTTAAAATGCTCTTGGGTTATTGTCCCAGTATCACTATGCTTTTGTTTAATTTTTCTTGAAAGCTTACAATGTTGATTTTATTATGGTTATATTTTGTTATTGTTATACACAATATGATTTACGAGCTTAGAGTTAAATTCTTTAATTTTTGAATTGCTACATTTTATTGCACAATTTTGATATCTTGAATTTAATATATATTTTTATAATACCAATATATCTTGAGGATTATACTTATTTATGTCGATATTTATAATTTTAATATTTTATACTATAATTACATGTATAAATTATACTAATAATATATCTAAGAATATCAGAGGCACTAGGAAGAACTCTTGGAATACCATAGTATGATAAATGACCACATTGCTATGAGATTTATGTGTGCTTGATATCCAGACAGAAATATTTGGGGCTATAGAAATGATTTCCTAATGCCCTAAGCAAAATTATTTGGGGTTATAAAAATGATTGGCTGATGCCTAACTAAAATTATTTGGAACTAAAAGTTTATAAGCTAATGCATATGTTAATATGTTATTTTAGTAAAGCTTTAGAATATTCATGTCAAAAATTATTATTTGATGAGAAAGGATTTTCGTAAAAAGGATTCTTTATAAATATGAAATTCCTTGAAGAAAGATTTCCTGAAAGGAAATGTTTTTAATATATTAGAATTTGAATTCAATTTTATTGATTATCAGATAAAAGTGTTGGAGTACATTTATAATATTTAATTCTTATTATCAGTATAAAATATACTTGTATTATTTTTTGTTAGTGGTACTTGAGTATTCTTGTGCTAACTGAGTTACAAAATTCATCCATTTTCATATTTCTTTTTCAGAGCCTGATCAAGAATTTTCTGCACCTCTAACCTAGAGAACTGTTCAATTTTAAAGTGAGACAGATTTCTTTTATGGAAATGATGTGAAGACATAGATATTTAATGTTGTAATTATAGAATTAGGTCCATTTGTCATACATATTGAGTATCTGTAATTTAAATAAATAATTAAGAAATTTAAACTACTTATGTGTGTCTAAGATATTTTGACAATATATTTATATTTATATATTTAATATGATAAAACTTAAGTGACTATAGTTTTGTATTAAAATGTATTAAGTTTAACATATATCATGAGGTTTTGGGAATAGGAGTGTCTAACCTTGGCCAGTCAGATTCCCTAATTGGAATGTAACATTTCATCTAAATTTAACAGTTTGAGTTACTATCTTAAAAGTTTTAAGTCTCAGTTCATTTTTCTCTTTATTTATTATATGCAAAGAAAGTTTTCTTATTTTATCGGTACAAGACACAAGGCATTACTTAAAACTTATATTGTTATAAATGAGAGTTGGTTGAATTAATATAATCAAGCTGATATTTTTTAAAGGTTTTGTATTCTATTTATGCTAGAACCTTTTATTAATAGATAATATGTAAGCATCACTATAAGTTAATATTGAGACTTGTAACATTTCCTAATTTTAGAATAAAATAACCTCTCTTTTATTTAAACTTTTATAAAAAATTATTAAAGTTTAAATGTCAGATCCACTTATTTGACACTAATAAAAATATTTTATATATAATCTTTCAAAAATGATGTCAATCTATCTGTTCATTGTGCTAAAAGAAAAAAGGACTTTTTATGTGGTCAAAATGAAAGTTAAGTATTTTTTAAAAGAAAGTTGAATGGGGCAGCTCCTCACACTTAAGTTAACATGACTGTCTCACTTAATAATATCTTTATTTTGATAGAATAATAAGAATCTTTTAAAATACAAAATGTACTTTTTAGATATTTAAATTGGATAGTTAGAAAGTGATTGATAAAAAATTTAATTTTAAAAATATTCATAAACTGTTAATAGTCACCTCTAAAGTTTTCACAAACAGTTATGTAGTTTAAAATTATTAAACCCTAAATGAATAAATATTATTTATATGATTTTCATAATCATAATTGTATGCACAAGCCATTAAAACCTGTAACAATTAGAACCCTAAAGAAGCTTATCATAAATGAAGCTCCCAACCTTATTTTCTTGATTTAAAGAAGGCAAATATATGAATAAAGAAGCAAATGATGGACTATACTTCATGGTTAGACCTCTTAAGAGTTTACCAACCCAATCCTGTGTTTTGTGGATTAGAGTATTTAAAATCAAAATTCCAAAAGATTCCTTTGAATGTGTGTAAAGTGTAAGTTTCATATACCTAATTTTTAATTTACCAAGCACCATATATAGCTCTTATGTGTTTATCAAACTCAAGGTTTATTATTAGTTGTTGGCATCCTATTTTTGCTCCTCATTATCAAGAGAGAATGACTAAGGGTAAATAAAGATCAGAGATGAAAATCTAGGCAAAGAATCATGGTTGGTTTGGTTTCTCAACAAATTTGAGTGAAACCCATGCTAGTGGAAACATGACATGTGATACCTTCCAGAAAAATCAAGAGTACTCAAAAAGGTTGAGATGTGAAGGTTATAGAACCTTTCAAAATTGGTTCATGGATACTGGACTTAATTGGAATGGCTGAGCAGCCGTTAGGTGGCCTACTCAGGGCTTTTAGAAAGAGTCCTTACTCAAGTTCCTCAAATCTTATTGGGGCTTCCTGAATCTGCCTAGATTTTTTGTTTAAAGTAATAAATTTTAAGAATTAATTTGATTTGTAAATGAAATTTTACATTTGAGAATTTGATTTAGAAATCCATTAAATTTAAGTTATGTGTATTTAGAAATTAATTTAATTAGATTTTAATAGATTTTAATTCAATTGATGATTTTACCATTATTAATTTATTTACTTATCTAATTTAAGTAAGGTAATAAAGTAAATTACTAAAACAAAATGAATTCCAATAATCTTTGAAATGTTCCAAACACAAAATTTAATTTGCAAATATAATCAAATCTTATAAAGAGTTCCAAACATAAGAATTGATTTTTAAATCAAATCAAATTATATCAATTCAAATCAAATCAATTCTCATTTTTAATGAATCCAAATACAACCTTACAAGTAATTATCCTTCTAATGGTCAAATGGCCACTAACCTTCATTGTCTTTGAGCTAATCTTTTTTTTTTGTTGGTATAATAGTGGTATGAAAGTTTGAATATATGATTTTCTATAAACTATCCAAACCCCTCGCCTTTAGTCCATTCCTAGTAACTTAAATTGAAAAGAAAATTAGATAATCTCTTGATTTAAACACTTGATCATATCACATCATTTACAGTTGATTTATCATTTTTTAGAAATTTAAAATATAATAGCATGATTGTCCTTTCTATTTTCGTAGAATTAACTTAATGTATCATTAATTTTCATGTAATCGATGAGAGATAAATAGAGCACTGAAGCTCCCATTTGTCTAGAATATGAAGTGGGATATTCTCATGAGCTATCATTTTTCATAATTTCAGGTAGCAATCGAACCCACCCACCAATAAGACTTTTTATAATTAGTTTTCTTTTTGGAGAAATTCCTAATTTTTGCTTATACCACAGTTATATACCATTATACAGAGATTAGAGGTCCATGAGAAATGGAAGCTGGTATCCAGCAAATGTTGTCTAGAAAGAAAATAATAATAAAAGTAAGCTTATGGGATAAATTTGTTAAAAATTATTTGTGGTATACATACATACAAAATTGTGAAAGTTAATTATTAATTAGAAAGATAGGAGGGACATTGCAAAATATCATTTTAGATTAAGAATAACGTACTTAATTTTGTACATAAAAACAGTGTGATGGAATGAATAAATTAAGATGAGCAAGTGTAATTGATCAAAATATTTCTTTAAAATCGTAAAAGAAAAATAATATATTGTTATCTTGTGCAAAAAGAACTGTGATAATTGGAACCATGTTTTGTATACAGTAAGTCTAATCGGATCAAGATCTTTTAGAGTCAATCATGTACTTTACATAGTAAAGTGGTGTTAATAATTGTTGATTAAAATGGTTTAGATTTTGATAAAATACAAAAACGTGGATGATAAAGTATAGATTTATTAATAAGTTACTCCCTTGACTTTCTCATTTGTAGTTACTACTTGCACTTCACTCAAAGTGTACCCTATATTTTAGAGGATCAAAATCCAGTTCTACTTAAAATTGATGATCACTCAACATGCACACTCATGTACAAGTTACATTCTTCTGTAAAATATCGATCCAATTTCTTGGTTAATAACTCATTAACTCATTAAGCAAACACAGTTAAACCTTATATTATAAACCAATTATTCTAAAAGCTTAAGTTATTAAGTGAAAGCACATGAATGATTTTATTTTTCTAACACCATACCAAATGATGCTATGAGAGAAATGGTATTTGTAATATGAATTGCCATTCTGTCAGTCTTGAAAACCACTAAACGTGTTTGTATAATACTACCTAGCTGCATCATATTCTTTTATTCACAATTGTGTCAAATTGTATATGTGGCTCCATTTAAAGTTTTATCAGAAAAGTTTTAAGTAGGGTACATTAACTCATATTGAAGCACTTCACTTATACATTGTGTAATTAGCATAAATGACTCAAAATTGTGTTAATATTTAGGAATTTTTAAGGTTGAATTAGCCCCAGATGATAACTGATTCACAAGTGTTGGCTAGTATAGGTTTCCCAAATTAATATATCCTTTTGCTTGAAGGGATGTAAGTTGGCAACCAAAACATGAAGATTACTTCCCTATTCAGTCTCCACTTTGCCTTGCCCACTGTAGCTGACTTTGAATGTAAGATTGGCAGTGACTTTAGAAAAAAGCAAAGGTTGTAAAGTATCCATTGACAAAACACATAAAACCTCATCCTAATCCATCATCAAGTAGTGTGTTCTCTGTGGATGCAATATTCAGATTTACTGCTAAAACATGAGTGCCACTGCATCAGTGAATCTCTAAATTATAGCCAGGAAAAAAAAAATCTTGAAATGCATTAAATATATTTCTATTAAAGAAACAGTTTCAAATAAAGGCAAGAAGCTCCTGGGAGTTTCTTTGCTGCTTTTAAAAGTCAAGAGAAAACCAGTTGTTGTGAGGGACAGAAAGAACATTAGAGTGAAAGCAAAACAAGCATCAACCCGAAATAAACACAACACAAGCACAGTTGTTGGGGTGGGTTTTGTGGAAGCAGAGAAGCCTAGTTTGCAGCAACAAAGACGAAATGCAGAAAATGAAGAACCTTGGGAGTGTGGGAAGCAGTGGGAGGCTATCAACAGAAGAGTGTGAGGATGAGGAGATTTCAAAGCTTGCCATTTCCACATTTCAAGCAAAGGAAGAAGAGATTGAGAGGAAGAAGATGGAGGTGAGAGAGAAAGTTGAACTTCAACTTGGCCGTGCTGAAGAAGAGACAAGGCGCTTGGCACATATTTGGGAAGTAAGTTCCATGACAAACCTCGGGTCAAAAATTTTTTTCCAGGAAAATGCACATATGCTAATAGGAGAGAAGGCAGGTAGGCATGTGCAAACATAAATACTCAAATCAACATTAGACATGTATAAAGTTTTGTAGGTCATGTTTATAAATGCATCTCTCTTTAAAAAGTTTATTACACATGTTTAAAATGGCTATGCAGACAAGAATTTTTTCAGGTACCGCATGGTTTTGTCTTCCTTGCTTACAAACAGTAGAATAGGTTGTTTAGAGCATGTTTTATAAAGTTTGATTTTTAGAAAAAAAAATGATTTTTTTAAAAGCTTTTTCAATAAAATTTTGATTATAAATTTTTTTTATACAAAATAAACTAATCTAAATATGCACTAGTCCCTGCACACCATCTTTAGAAATGACAACAAAAAGAAAATATGTGATCATTTTAGTAGATATTAGTATTATCTCTTGTTAAAATGCCGTTGACAGAAGAACTCTTCAGTTCTTGAAGTTGAATTCTAAATTCAGTAACGCTAACCATGAATGTCATATGTTGTTTTTTTGTAATGTAATTATCTACTAGGAGCTTGAAGTGCTGGACGATCCTATGAGGAAGGAAGTTGCAGCGGTTCGCAAGAAGATTGACGTGGCTAACAGAGATTTAAAGTCACTGGGACAGAACTACCAGAGAAAGGTACAATATTTGGATATGGTTCACAGGCTACACAACAGGCTATAGTCTATCCCTTCCAATAATAACGTTGTCAAAATTAGATTGAACCAGATGATTTGACTAGTTTAATTATAAACTAGATACTCACTCGATTATAATTTAATTTTATAATTGAATTTATGGTCAAACTAGTTTAAACCAGACAAAATTACTTGAACTAATTAGTTAATTATTAATTTTTTATTTTCAAAAAACTCAATATTTTTTACATTTTATAATCTTTTTATGATTTTATATTATTACAGATAAATTATTTTTATAACATTATTCGATTTGATCAAACAGTTTAAATGGTTAACTTAAATTGAAAGTCTTACCGATTCACCGTCTAATCTAATCTTAATAACAATATATCCTACTCTACCCATTTTGAGTAAAATTTAAACCTGAACCTCCAAGATAAAAAAAATCCAGTGCTCCTCCAATGTGGCCCTTTCAAAACACAATAATGGTAGACAAAAGAAAACACAATAAATGAATAAATGGCATAATACCAAAAAAGTAAAAATTGACTTTTTGAAATTTACTGATATAGGAGAAAGATTATAAAGAAGCCTGGGAAGCTTTCAACGAAAAGAACAAAGAGAAAGCTCATCTGGTAGCCACACTAATGGAGGTATAGTAGACTTCCATGTCCTAAGTTCTAGCAGAAGTTACAATCACTTTCATTGTTTTGTTCTTGATTTTTTTGACTGTCTTGGTAACCATGCATCGCTTTTCATGTTTGAAAATTTATTAATAGCTGCTGACCGAGAGTGAGAGAATGAGGATGAAGAAACTGGAGGAGCTATGCAAGACCATGGAGTCCTTGCGCTGAAACAATAATCTCTATGTGGAGACAATGTGTTTATTAACCTCGTTTATTCAACTTTCTGTGGGTTGTATTTAAATGCACTTGCATTTTCATTATTCAAAATGCCATGATTATGGACACAAAAAATAAAACAAAGATGTTCACATTTTGATTAATTGAAAAGAAAGAGCAGCCAAGACATTGATTGCTGTGTCTTATCTATATCTTTCATAAGGACTGAAAATCAACAAGTTATGTCCATGAATCTACAAAAGCTAGAGGAAGTAGGATTGATACTCTCATATTCAATAGCATCAGAAAATTTTATAATATTTTGCCGAACAGCCAAGCAATTATGCATATTTTACTTGGTAGAGATTCTATGTAACTAGAACATTTCTAGTCATACAATTATTTCTTGAATACAACATACTTTTAAGTCTTAAGATATACGTTATTCATTAATTTCGTCTCTTAAAAATTAATGTTATTAATTTAATTATTTAAATTTCAAGTCCTTTATAAATTTTATCATTTTATTCTTTTTAATTTTATTAATTTAATCTTTAAAAAAAATAAAATCATTGCAAATTTAAAATTTAAAAAATTAAATCAATAAAACTAATTTATAAATGACAAAATTAATGAATCATGTATATTTCAAAGATTAAAAATAAATTTTACTCTTATTTCTTTTATTTTTTGTTTGCCAAAAGAGTACTTTTAAATTCTTAGGAGGTTGTTACATCGCATGGAGCATATAATGGTGGGTGATAATAATACTAAGTCTCCCAAAATATATTCCATCCTATTTTTTTTTCTTCTTTTTGATCTCAAACGATTCCATCTTCAGTGAAGCCAGAACTAAATTTCAAGGCCCGTTTAATCAGATAGCTCTTTTAACATCCCAAAACATAAATTTTAACATATTATTACGGACTCAATCAATCCTATACATGACAACATCTCTAAAAACTGAATTTTATAATATTTATAGATTTATAATTTTGAATCATCTAAAATAAATAAAAATGATACTATCTTTTGGGTCCATCGTGGACATGAGTCCATAGTACCAACTCAATTTTGAAAAATTTTTAAGTTATCAAGAAATAAGATATTTTTCTTACTATGTCATTTAATGATAATCATATTAACTTTGTGAGTCATTATTATTTTTAAAAATACTTTAATTTAATAAGACAGTAATGACTCATAAAACTTATATGACTATCATTAAATGGTATATAATAAAAAAATATCTTACTCTTTAAACATTTATGAATCTCTCTTCAATTTTAATAGGAGAAAGAAAGCATGGGAGAAGAGAGAGAGGAAGACACACAAATTTTTGTACAAATAATATTACATCATTGATATAACTGAACACCTTTTTGTCAATGTTTAACGTGAAAAAATTAAAAAAGAAGCTACAATTCAGATATTTATCTGGATCGTTGCACATAACCATTGTAAACTATACCTAAACTCCACAGTGAAACATGAATAATTTATCTGGGAACCATGTTTTGCATTTCATATCAATTATAAAATATTCATCATGGAATTCTTTTGCTTCTAGTCTCCAGAAAAAAAAAATCATTTTCATCAAACAAATGTTCATACAGGTAGCTGTTTGTACTCTGCCAAAAGTCTTGGGACATCATCCATACGCAACTGCAATAGAATTAAAGGGAGGCAATGAGAAAATTCAAAAGGGTCTTACAATTAAACATAAATAGAAACGAGAAACAAACGATATGATGGGGACAAGGATAATTTTTGCATTCTATTTGATCTATGATAAAATGATAAACCTATTTTTTATTTTGAGAGTCTTATTCTCATGCTAAAGTGGAAGCAATGGAAATTCCATCACCAGCTTAACTAATTAACTAATTAACTAATTTTGCATAACAGGAGTGTATCATTTGAAAGTTATTGTTTACCTGAGTGACCATTAGATTAAGCATCAATTTCTTGGACTAAAACCATGAGACACATGATGTTATTTTAGTGATGGTTTAACCTTTCAACTGGTATTTTAATTTAGACCACCATAGTGTGACCTTTCACCTCTCAAAATAAAACCAGTCTTCTCATGTCTATCACTCAGAAGTTAATTGTAATAATTGAACACTATGAATGTGTAAGAGCCAAAGTTCTACTTCCATTCACATATCTGTATAGGACTCCCTATTTAGTATTTACAGATGTCGCTACATCAAGATAAAGAGCTGAAACACTAACCAATTGGTCAGACATGAGAAAACAATCAAGGGCGAATGCATGCCATGCAGCATATGGTCATATGATAATGTTTAATGGTATTATTTAAAACAGCTGGACTCGAAACATGATTCCAATATAGGTGGTCAAAATAATTCATAAAATCATAGACCACATAATCAAAAATCAGTTGAGAAGACAATATGCAACGTGGATATGCACATCAGGAAACAATCATCATGCTAATTTTCTCAGCAGAAGCATCACCATTATTTTAGAACAGGAGACAAAATGATTACATCTACAAATATATCGACATATTCAAGTCCTTGTGCATGTATGAAGGCATTGTGCACCAAATGGCATGGGAACTGCAAAGTTTTAGCTGTATCCATACCAGCTACATATCTAGCACCAGCACTCTGGAATTCCTGGATAGATTGTTAGTTTGTATCTATACTTTCTTTTTTCTTACATAATTTGGTTTGGGTACACATTTGTTTTCCTAAGTTGCTTGGGTATAGGAATGACATGTTCTCAACAAAACCACCAACTCCTTATTTCAAGAAGAATGTCAATCGATTAGACTTAAACCAAATTTTAATAAAGTGTCTAATGTATAATAAGTGTCAAAGACCAATTATCTCAAAAACTTAAGCTATTAGACGGACGCACATGAATAATTTTATATTTGCAATACGTTCTCTCATGCAAGAGCCCATTGGGCTTGAAGTGTAGACAAAACACAGGCCCATTTTACCTTATGCCAAAATTCAACTTAAGGTTAAAATAAATAATAAGTCCTATACTTTTACTCAAATTAGATTTTGATCCCTATGGGTTTTTTTTTTATTTTATATCAATTCTTATAGTTTTACTCATTTGGATTTTGGTCGTTGAGAGACCAATACTTTAATAATTGAAAACTACAAGAATCAATCATTCATGAAAATTAGGGACCAATACCTTAACAAATAAAAATTATAGGAACTAAAATTCAAATGAGTGAAAAATATAAAGACCGATACCTTAACAATAAGGGCCAAAATCAAAATGAATAAAATTATATGAACCGATATTTAAAAAAAAAAAATTACAGGGACCAAAATTCAAATTGAGTGAAACTATAGGGACTAATTGTTTATTTTAACGTCAACTTAATCATGAAAAATGTAGGCAGCAAGGATCGAACTCCTGATAACTTGGTCATATGATACCATGTTAAAGACCAACTATCCCAAAAGCTTAAGCTATTAGATGGAGGTATATGAATGATTTTATATCTTTAACAACAAGAATGCAATACCAAACGACATGATGTTTCTTTAGTTTCACCAAGAAGTAACAATGGCCATATAATTTTGATAAAATTTTCTTAGGAACTCAGAATATTATTTATGAAATATAATGCTGTTAATTCTTTTTTTTATAATGAAAAACCATATCCAAGGAAAACCAAAAGTAAAAGTAAAAGTAAAAGTGGATATCTATTTAAGCTCAAAAAGCATACCTGAGAAACATTTTTGACATGGTAAAATTGATGCATCACATCTTCACCAAATCCAAGCTGCCGATCAGATGCATTCTTTTCTCTAATGAAGTTACAAACACAAGTAACGTAAGCAAAAGCATTCATCTGTCAAATTTAAAAGGCAAACAAATTATCCATAAACTCAGAACTTAATGCAGGAAAAAAAAAAAAAAGCAATTCAATTGGAGAGGTTGCAAACTTGCAATAAGTGAACAGGCATATTTCATATCAAACTTCATTGCATAAGACCTGCAGTTGAATGCCTTAGCCACATCAAAATAATTCAAATTCCATAGATTAAGATCTGAGAATAAAGAGATGAACATGTCAGTTCCCACCTCACCTTAACTCCACAATTTTGTTTGTTTAACAGATTCTCAGCTGAAGGCATGTGTTAAATTAAAATTATTCTTTGTTATACAACAAAGGTCATAAGTCTTGACCCAAAAGTGGAGAAAGAAAAATAGTGAAGAGATAAATACTGAAGTTGATAATTGAACAAGTGAAGAGATGAACAATACTGAGTCTTGACCCAAAAAAAAAATGCTGATGGCAGAGAAGCGAAAAAAAATTTGGGTTCCTATCCCTAGGCTCTAGATACCATGTTGAAAGAAGGAAGGATCATAGAAACCCTTAGTTTGTGAGAATGAGTCAGTGAAAATACACTACCCTCTGTATCGGATTTTTATAATACTTGTGTACAATAAAAAAAGAAATAATGTAATGATCCTATTACATAATCTACGTGATTCTAACATGATCATAATTGATCCTAATTGATTCTAACAGATTCTTTACATATTCTGACAATCCTAATTGATTCTAATAGTTACTTTGGAATTTCACATTGATTATTTCAATCCTAAAGAGATTGCAAACCCAAAACTGACGCTTCTATTGCTTCTTCCATCACCACCTCCATCACCACCCATTGCTACCTTTGTTTTTGCTGCCAATACAAACTTCCTGCTACATCCCAATCTCAAAACTCAAGGACAAGTTTTCTCTAACAGGGAGAATAATGCAATATGAGGTAGTCATGTTTATGATTATTATATTAGTTAACAATGTAAATTTAAGTTGGGGATTAGGGTTTGTAATTGGGAATTTAGGGATTATTTATCAGTAAATTGGGGATTTCACAATTCAGTTGTTTGGGCATTGAGATACTATATTCCTAGTTGGGTAAGCTATCATAGTTTATGTTTTCTTGCGTCTTATGTTTGGGTTGCTCATCCTAGTAGAGTTAGAGATGTTTGAGTCATCTATATAAGACATGTTATCTATCTTAGGGATTGATAGGAACTAAAAACTTGATTACTGAAAATTGGGAATAATCCCAGTTACAGCAAGTGTTCAGGCTCTCACACACACAGAAAACTAACAAAAACACTCAAAAGGAAGAAGAAAATACTAAGGAAAAAACCAGACTTCGAGGGTCTGCACCTCCTAGCCAAAAGGCCCCAATTTCCTCACTGAATAATTGCCTTCCCATTCCATGCCTCCCCCCACTCCCTTTATTCCACTCCTAACAGAATCAGTGTTCTCTTCCTCTCTCTCCTTGCCAGCTCAGCATGAATATTTCCCTTTGTTTCCCATTCTATCCCTCTTTACCCACGTTATTGCCCTTCTACTTCCCATCTCCTTCCTCGGCATACCCTTCAATAATAGGGGTCTATCAATACTCCCCCCCAAAAAATTCACCTTGTCCTCAAGGTGAAGGTGTCCACCGGGGTCCCATTGTTTCAAGCATAAAGGCCAAGTTATGCTTAATGCATAAGAACTTCCACTTGGGTCCCATTGACCTCCTCCAATTACCACAGCAACAAATATCAAAGAGGTCAACCCATTTCTTGTCTTAATATTATACTCTACGTAGGTTGGTTGAATGCAAACAACATGAAACTTGTTTGGGAGTGATGAAAACCCAAGAGCAGTTATTCTTAATTGGTTCTCGTCAATACCCACGCAAATTGCTGTACAAACTCCTCTAAACCTCCATTTGCAATGACCCATGGTCGCAGTTAGCAAGAATAGCACTCTAAAAGCTGAACTGTAGTTTTACAAGACCATGGAAGAAAGAATATGATAGCCTGAATCACAATCTCATCATACCAGCACATTTGAACATTTGAAAACTTTGCAACCTTCGGTATCAGTATAAGCTCTTCAATTTCTTCAGGCTTATCAAACTTTGCATATGCATAGATGAACTCAATATCCATCTTGGGTGCTTCAATCTTCTGCCTAACTATGAGAATATATTTTACCAAGTCATGGTATGCAATTGCTGCTATCAGAACGGCAACAAAGTTCAAGAACCAATAACCACCTAACCAGCCCCGACAAACATCTGACCTCCCAAGTGCATCAAAATCTATTGGCGGTCTAGCTCCCACCCAGACTTCCTTCTTCAGGTTATTTTGTTTTGCTTATTTCATGGAAGGAGACCAGAGACAGAACTGATATCTATACCAGCGACCCAAGGTGTCAACCCAGAGATACTGACACCATCAGGGCAGAGCATCTCCGAGACCAGCATCAAAGGAGGCAAAATCATCAAATGCATGGACTCCGACTTCATTCATATCACCAAGGTTTCTGAGCCCAATAGGACGCCAATGAAGAGAGTGCTCATAAAACATGAAGGGTTACTGGAGAAGTGGGCACCTTACTAAACTCAACCCTCATGATGCTTGCTTCCATTACGGAGTCTCGCATGGAAATGCTCACTATGTGCTTTCCACAACCTAAATGTGGGGTTGGGTTCCAGGCCCTTGTTTTGCTGTTGCTTTGCTTATTTGGCTGGTATGTTTCTTCTTCAGTAAGTTCATTTGTAACTGTTATGCTCTGCTTCAATCATCATTATCAGAGATTAGAGTAACTTCTTTCTGCCGTAATTCAGATTAAATTTAGTACTTCTAAGACAGTTTAGGCTTACACTCTGGTTGATCGAACTACTAAACTGCAGTTACCACAGTTCTCTGTTAAAAAAAACTTGCATCCATGGGTTCCTGTTCTTACTTGTCTTATGTAAGAATTGTGATCTATGATATTAATAATTAATATAATTTTTTAATATTTTCCATACTTTGTTTGACATTCAAACCTTGGGCAAATTACCATTTAATTTATTTTCTTCACCTCATACCTATAACTTAACTTCCTCTTGTTAAGTGCGATTAATTTCTTCATACTGCTTATTGCTATCTTGCAAGATGACAGCACTCCTTTTAATAAAGTTCTTCAGTTTTTCAATATGATGCATATCTCACCATTTCTTTGAAATGGCACGCAGCGGAGTCTCTAATTTTTTTCTCTTTTTCTTTATGGGCAGACTTTCTTTCATTTACTTGAAAATTGTCTCCTTGTCACTTCCCTTACTAGACATGAAAGAAAGGGGATTTTGGAACAGCTAAGAGAAAATGCTGATGGGTACTGTAGGTCTATTGGTTAAGCCTTTTCCAATTATTAAGCTTCTCAAGATTTGATTGCTCGAATGGGGAGAAAAATAAAATAATAAACACCACCCTGGTGGCAAGTAATTTGCTCTTTAACGTTTGCTTTTCCAAAGTCAATCAACTACTCCATCTTCACTTTAACTGTCATTTCCTCTCTTTGGTAATTGATGAGGGGCCCTGATGCTGGTCATTCAGCTGGTTACACTTTTTCTCATAACTCTGATAGGTTTTGGGAGACTTTCTATCAAATTCTTGACCAGGTTCTATTTCTAACTGTCTAAACAACAGAATATGGAATTTGTCCAATAGAGCTGACTAGAAAAGGTTGTATGGAGTGTGGCTTATGGACTTAGAATTGCTTTATCCAAATATTTTGCAGAGTTGGGGAATTCTTTCCTTAACCATAGCATATTGTTGGCAACTTACACCTTATGGATTTTGGTTCAGCTACATGAAGCAGTTCAGGAAAAGGTAAACAGATATGTGGAACTTGCACAAGCAGCATTTGTAAGTTTGTGCCATCAATTACTTTTTCTAAGCTATTTGTGCAACATTGTTATGAAGCTACCTATTAAAACATTGAAAGCTTGAGACATATCAGATATAACTGATTAATGTGCTTTAAAAGTTTCATTTTAGTGTAAAGGCATCCACAATAACATGTTGGGTACTCACACTAAGTTAATTGAAAATTTGGACACATATAACGTCCTAAAACTACTTTTCATTATTTGAAAAGATCTGGCATCCTATCTATATTCTGTAATGTTGGCACATCTACCTTATTTGCAGGGAAAAATTAGGGGTCTGGCTCGCTCTCTTCCCAACTGTTTATTTGTCAGCAGGAACTGCAAAAGCTTTGATTCTTATCGAGGGAGACATGAAAATTCTTTCCAAATATTTGTGGTCCACGTGTACCTCGAATCCTTAACCACGGGAGTGGTACCTGGTTTTCACTTCTCTATCCATTGTTTGTCTCAGCTCCCAAACCTTAATTCATTGCCGGGCTCTCACTCATAGGGCTGTGACAGCTATCACTTATCGACCATGGTCGGTACTCTCTGTAAGCCAACAGAGGCACCCTCATCTCTTATGAACCCTGTCATTGCATCGCTTCTGCTTCCGTTTTCTCTGTCATGAATGCACTTGGAATTGTAGCCTTGCTTTCAGAGGCCTCAATTTGGCCTGAAATTCAGTACTAGAGTTGCCTGAAATTTTTCTAGTTTTACCTTTAAATTTATTATCTGTAGTTAGTGAAATATGCACTTTGTTTCTTTCAGGCAACAATCCATCAACTTTTAAGCACCAGCTCGTGTGCCAATGTGGAAAGGAGCCAAGGTGCTTATTTCTTCATTGCAATGTGCCCTTTCCTGTTGCTATCGGAGGCTTTTGGCCTATGGAAACCTTGTAAGTGAACTGAAAACTAGAGTCTTGATGATATAAAAGTATAAATAGTGGAGACTCTATGCAAATTAGTTTTTGTTTTAACCCTGCTTATAATGCTAGTCCTCATATGGTTTTGCAGCGAGGAACTCTGTTTTTACTTTAATCTTGCCAATCTGGGTTCTAGATTTCAAAACCATAAAGTTTCGTAGATTCTAACATTTCTTACAAATTCTAGATGAATTTTGAGGTTCCTTTGGATTAGGTTGTGTATATTATACCATTACATGAAGAAATTTCTTGTTCATATCAAGCAAATTCATGCAGCAAGATGAGTCTCTTCAGCATTTTTTTTTTTTAATCTGCTTTGCATTCTTGTGCAGCTCCTTAATTTGATATTACATGATTTCTTACAGATGCCTCGGGAGGATTCTCACTGCTTTATATGCATTTCACAGTCATGACATTCAAGGGGACTTTCTTGCTTGACTTTCCTCTTTGTAGTGTTACTGCTTGAGCAGTTCCAGATATATTCAATGCCTGCTTTTGACAGTTTTAAACTGGGTACACCAGTAGAACCAACCTCCCTGCTCGGTGTGGGTCAGATCAGGTTCCGATTTTCTTTGGATTCGTCTCTTCTTCATAGGATGGCCCTGCCCTTCTTCAAGCCTTGCTGGTTTGTAGGAGGACTCACTCTTCCAGTCACTTTTGCATATCCTTGCTTCATGTGGGTTCTCATAAAACAGCCAACAAAATACAGCTTCAATTGGTATTTCACGGATTTGGAGGTTGGGTGTTGGTTTAGCTTGGCCTTTTCCATTGGAGTGTTTGGAGCAGTGAATAATGGACTCAAATTGAATTCTTCAAGCCCAGTTGAATGTTGAGTGTGCATGCAAATGCAGAACATTATATTATGCTGTTGTTTCTTCAGGCGTCCATCAACTCCTCACAGCTCCTTTCAAATGATTTCAACCCGTCATTTATGGATGTCTTTCTTATAAAAGAAGGAACTTGTATCCTTAACTTGAGACCGCTAAATTGCTCGATGCTGAAGTTCAAGTACAATATCTCCGTGAGTTCACCTCTATAGCTTGTTATATTTAGATATGATTTGTGTGTTCAGATTTGAGAGACTGTAGGCCGGCAAAAAAAGAGAGAAACACTGTCAAGTTCCAAGTTGAACGTGTGGTTTCAGAAGTAAATTTATCAAATCTTCCCCAACACTCCCTTCAATCTTTATCTTTTCCTAAAAGAAAAAAAGTTGACATTGGTGTTATATCCCCAAAAAGAAATAATAGTTCAAGAGTATGAAAAGAAAAAGTTTATAATGAACTTATATTGTTATTCAATATTTACATGGAAGCATGTGAGGATAAGTAAATAGAAGTATGTGAGGAGTGAGTCAATTAATTATGTATAAGTATCGTTGTTCATAACGATTACATAATAGAGACTATAAGATACTTCATTGCTTTCAAATTAATGGATGACTATTTGCCGTACTAATCTATACATTATCTAAAAAAAATTGAATTGATAATTGATTCATGTCCTCAAAGAGATGGTTCGATCTTGTTGAAAATTACTTTGTAAGTATAGATAACCTTAAAATATTTGAGTGAAAAATAGTTTTACATTCAAAAAGTGATGTCTTTTAAAAAAAAATATATTGCATTACATTTTAGATATAATTTTTAGGTTCTTACCAGGTAAACCTCTAATAATATTTAAATTTCTAATAATGCTGGTAAAATTTTAAAATTTTAGTTTATTTTACCATTAAGTCACTTTCCCGTAATATTTTGAATATAATTTACATATTTATAAACATGAAGACTCGCTTAAATTCTTTATATTCACCTAAATCTATATTGTATGACTCAAACTTTCTGCACATTGTTTATAAAAAAAAAATCTGCATATTATTTAATGTGCATTAAAATAGTGCATAAAAATTATTTCTTTCAAATTTATTCATTTGTCTATTTTTTATTTATTACATAAGAATTTTTTATTTAATAATATTTATTATTTAAAAATATTAAGAAAATATTAATTAATTTTTTTAATTTATTTAGTTTAATGAAAAAAATTAATAAAATAAGTAAAATTAAAAAAAATATTAATAAAATAAAAAAGAATAATTTAATTACTTTAAAATATATTTTTTTATTATTAAAATTATTTAATAATTTTTTTAATTTTTATATAAATTTTAAACGATAAATAAAAATAAATAAAAAGAATAACAGCTTAAGTTTTGACTGATATCAACAAAGAGGGGCGTGGGGTCTTTTTCTTTCATTAACATATTTTTATTCTCAATCTTCGAATCTATTCGTTGATGGATTATGATTCTCCAAATCTCTGAGTGACTCGTCAAAAATTTGGAGTCTTTTGTGAAGTGTTGCTCGTTTGTCCAAGATTTTGGCCTCGCCTTTTGCTAGCTGTCTATCCTTTTTATTACAGTACTTGCGGGGAACCAATGGCGCTGTGTGGAATACATTTGTTTACTCATAAAATTTTTGTAGTGTTCAAATGCAATTAAGATTGTTTGATCTATTACGTCAACTTTGGACTAAGCCACTCAATAATGTCTCTTTTTATATTCAATCGTGCTTATCTATCCTTTAAATCTTGACCTTTCGAGTTTCAAGAGCTCCAAAATAGCAAGTTCGTAATTGTTTATAGCATGCTCATCGTCTGTGGTGCCTGGTTTTCGTTTTTTCTTGAGTGTGTGAAGATTATTTATTGTATTATTTTATTAAATTTCAATGCTGATGACATAAGAG